>CAUYUJ010015982.1:221538-336538 GCA_963575745.1 Prorocentrum cordatum
GTATGTAGGTAAGCTTGTATGCATGTACGTACGTATGCACGTGTATACATGTATGTATGTGTGCATGTATGTATGTATGTATGTATGTGTGTATGTATGTATGCACGCGTGTATAGTTTTTTATGTATGGGAGAATGTATGTATGTATGTATGCATGTATGCATGTATGTATGTATGCATGTATGCATGCATGTATGTATGCATGTATGTCTGTCTGTATGTACGTATGTAGGTGTGTGTATGTATGTATGTATGCAAGTTTGCATGTATGTTTGTATGTGCGCAAGGGTGTGTATGTATGTATGTATGCGTGTGTATGTATGTATGTATGTGTGTATGTATGTATGCACGCGTGTATAGTTTTCTAGGTATGGCAGCATGTATTGTGACGTATGTATGTATGGATGCATGTATGCATGCATGTAGGTATGTATGTATGTATGTATGCATGAATGTATGTATGCATGTATGTATGTACGTATGTATGTGTGTATGCATGTATGTATGTATATATGTAAGTGTGTAAGTATGTATGTATGCATGCACGCGTGTATATGTATATGTATGTATGTAGCTATGTATGTATGTAAGTATGTAAGTATGTGGGTATGTAAGTAAGTAAGGATGTATGTATGTACGTACACATGTATGTATGTATATATTTATGTATGTGCGTACGTATGTATGTGTGTATGTATGTATGTATGTAAGTCTGTATGCATGTACGTACGTATGCACGTGTGTATACATGTATGTATGTGTGCATGAATGTTTGTATGTATGCGTGTATGTATGTATGTATGCGCGCGTGTATGTTTTTATGTATGGGAGCATGTATGTATGTATGCATGTATGCATGTATGTATGTATGCATGTATGTATGCATGTATGTATGTATGCATGTGTGTATGTCTGTATGTACGTATGTAGGTGTGTGTATGTATGTCTGCAAATTTGTTTGTATGTATGTATGCATGCACGTGTATATATGTATGTATGTATGTGTGTATGTTTGTCTGCATGTATTGATGTATGTGGGCATGTATGTATGTATGTGTATATGTAAGTATGTAAGTATGCATGTATGTAAGTATGTATGTATGTAGGTATGTATGTATGTATGCATGTATGTATGTATGTACGTATGCATGCATGTATGCATGTGTGTACGTACGTATGTATGTGTGTATGTATGTATGTATGTGTATGTATGTCTGCAAATATGAATGTATGTATGTATGCATGTATGTATGTCTGTATGTACGTATGTAGGTGTGTGTATGTATGTATGTATGTAAGTTTGTTTGTATGTATGTATGTATACACGTGTGTATATATGTATGTATGTATGTGTGCATGTATGTCTGCATGAATGTATGTATGCGGGCATGTATGTATGTATGTATATATGTAGGTATGTAAGTATGCATGTATGTAAGTAAGTAAGTATGTATGTATGTAGGTATGTATGTATGCATGTATGTACGTATGAATGTATGTATGTATGTGTGTACGTACGTGTGTATGTGTATGTATGTATGTATACATGAATGTATGTATGTATGCACGTGTGTATCTATGTATGTGTGTATGTATGTCTGTATGCATAGGTGTATGTATGTACGTATGCACACGTGTATATGTTGTTATGTATGGGAGCATGTATGTATGTATGCATGTATGCAGGTATGTAGGTATGTACGTATGTATGCATATATGTATGTATGTGTGCATGTATGTATGTATGTGTGTACGTACGTATGTATGTGTGTATGTATGGATGTGTGTATGTATGTAAGTGTGTATGTATATATGTATGTATGTATGCACGTGTGTATATATGTATGTATGTGTATGTATGTCTGTATGTACGTATGTAGGTATGTATGTTTGTAGGTATGTATGTCTGTATGTATGTAAGTATGTATGTAAGTATGCAAGTGAGTAAGTATGTATGTATGTAGGTATATCTGTATGTATGCATGTATGTATGTGTGTACGTATGCATGTCGGTATGTATGTATGTACATACGTATGTATGTGTGTATGTACGTATGTACGCTTGTATGTATGTATGTAAGGTTGTATGTATGTATGTATGCACGTGTGTATAGTTGTATGGATGTGTGTATGTATGTCTCTATGTATATGGAAATGTATGTATGCATGCACGCGTGTATATTTTTTATGTATGGGAGCATGTATGCATGTGTGTATGCATGTATACATGTACGCATGTATGAATGTATGCATGTATGTATGTATGTACGCATGTATGTTTGTATGTATGTACGTTTGTTTGTGTGTATGTGTGTATGTAAGTTTGCATCTATGTATGTATGCACGTGTGTATAAATAGATGTATGTATGTGTGTATGTATGTCTGTATGTATGTGTGTATGTATGTATGTATGTATGTATGTATGCATGTATGCACGCGTGTATATGTTTATGTATGGGATCATGTATGTATGTGTGTATGTATGTATGTATGCATGTATGCATGTATGTATGCATGTACGTATTTATGTGCGTGTATGTATGTATGTGTGTAAGTTTGTATGTATGTATGTTTGCACGTGTGTATTTATGTATGTATGTGTGTATGTATGTATGTATGTGTGTATGTATGTATGTATGCACGCGTGTATATTTTTATGTGTGGGAGAATGTATGTGTGTATGTATGTGTGCATGCATGCATGTATGGGGGGTATGCATGTATGTATGTATGGATGTATGCATGTATGTATGTGTGGATGTATGTATGCATGTATGTATGTATGTGCGTATGTACGTATGTATGTATGTGTGTATGTATGTATGTATATATGTATGCATGTATGTATACACCTGTATGAATATATGCAAGTATGGTTGTGTATATGTAGGTATGCATGTATGTATTTCAGTATTTTATGTATGAAGGTATGTAGATATTTACGTATGTGTGCATTATGTACGTATGTGCGAACGAATGAATGAGTGTGAGTGTGCGTGTAAGTATGCATGTATGTATGTATGGATGGATGGATGGATGCATGTACGCTCGTATGTATGTATGTTTGTATGCATGAGTGTATGTCTGTCTGTTTGTCTGTCTGTCTGCCTGCCTGTCTGTCTGTATGGATATCTGTAAAAAACTAGCCCCGTTGCATAGCGGAGAATGCAGCTTCAGCTGGGGACTCGATCGAGAACGCCAGCGGTTTTTCTGGCGGTTTCACGTGGGTTTCCTCAGGTTTAGGACGTCAGTGGTTTAGGGAGGGTCCTCTTCCAACCCCATGTCTTTCCCTTCGGTGAGGGGTTTACCCCCTCCCCGTGGACCTGGGCGGCGTGAGCGGCGGGGCGTTAGAGCGTCCAAGATGGTCTCGGCGAGAAGGCCCAAATCATTGATTGCATACCGGTGTTGGGTCACGAAGCTAATTCGCCCTCCCCCTTCTTTGATCGATCACCTCCAGATGGCCCCAAGATTGCCCCCGAGGCTCCCAAGAGTGCACCATGAGGGCCCAAAAAGGCGCCCAGGAGGCCCCAAGAAGACCCCCCAAGATGCCCCCAAGAGGCTTCCAAGAGGCACCCAAGAGGCACCCAAAACGCTTCAAGAGGCCCCCGGGACAGCCAAGAGGCCCCGAAGACGACCCAACAGGTCTACAAGAAGCTCCCAAGAGATATCGGGAAAACCTCCGAAAAGTATCCAAGAGGGCCCTAGCCTTTCTGTTCGCCCTCCTCCTCTTCATCTTCCTCATCCACCTAATCCACCTCCTCCCTCATCCCTTCTCTCTCCTCCCTCCTCGCCCTTCTCCCTCCTCCTCCTCCTCCTTCTTCTCCTCCTCCTCCTCGGGTTCCTCCTCCATCCTCCCCTTCTTGGGGTTTGACGGCTTCCCAACTGTTATTCCACTGCGTGCGCCCCCACATGCTCGATCAGGGCAGCTTGCCTGGACACCGTTTCTGGGTTGGCTGGTGGAGTTACTTTTTGGTTCGCGGCTCGAAGGACAGATCCAGGGAGCGGGATTAACGTCTGGGGCACAGAGCGAGATAATTGGCTGCAGAGGCACGTCAAGGCTGGTGGAGTTACGCGAAGCGTCTAGAATTCCCCTTACGTTGCTGCACGCACCGCACGTAACACACAATGGTTTCGCTTAAGGCATCCTCACACGCACGCTGATATCAGCCCAGGCTCAGGCTGCTTCTCATACATACAGAAAGTCCCTGCGCTTCAACTCGATTCCTGTTGCGAGTTTTGGAAGAAGAAAAAGCCATAAACATAAGCTTTGGGCGCTCCGCGCGGATTTCTTGGATCTGACCTGGACCCCGCTTCCCTGGCGCGCGGAACGCGCCAGGGGCGGCGCTGGAGGCGCCGCCGGGGGGCCCAACGCGGATCCAAGAAATCCGCGCGGAGCGCCAAAAATGTATGCTTATGGCGTTTTTTCTTCTTCGATTTTTGTTCGCGGACCTTTCATTCGACCGTTTTCCTTGATTTGCCTGGTGCCTTCGCCGAGAGATCAAAAAGTCCGGGACCCTTGCGCTGCGGTCCTCGAGAGACTCGCCGCCCCGCGCGGCTACAACGATGCACACGTTCACAACGAACGCACAGACAAAAGGAAAAGGTGAACCCTCTCCTCCCCGTGGGGCGCCGACGCACAGATGGGCGATTTCGGAAATCCTGCACCCCAAAAAACGTGTTCATCTCCTGGGGGCGCAATTTCTACTTCCGTCGGCTTCCGCCGAGCTTCCGCCGGCTTCCGCCTGCGGAACCGCCCCCGGTTTGCTTCCGCCGACCTGCTGCCGCCCTTCCGCAGCCTTCCGCCGCGGAAGAGGTGGCAACTCCCTCGATCCTCAAAGGCAGGGCCCTTTCTGAAACGCCCCTAATAGTACCGACGCACATGCAGTAGGGGCCCGACCACAAAAAACCTTCCACAAGAAACACAACCTTGAGACCCCAGGACGTCCATCCATCTTTGGCGTGGGAACGTCACGCCTTTTGTGGCAAAACCATAGAAAAAAACAGGAAACCCAGGGCACCCTGGAGGCAAGCAGGGTGTTTCTTGGCATGGGCCGCCACTGTACAAGTACGTGTGCGAGGTGCCCGCCCGCTGCGCGCCCTATCCTGTCCAGCGCCGCGTCAACGACCGCCTCCCCCTTCTCATCCTCCTCCCCCTCCTCCTCCTCCTCCTCCTCCTCCCCCTCCTCCCCCTCCTCCTCCTCCTCCTCCTCCTCCTCCTCCTCCTCCTCCTCCTCGTCCTCTCGTCCTCCTCCTCCTCCTCCTCCTCCTCCCTCTCCTCCCTCTCCTCCCTCTCCTCCCTCTCCTGCCTATGGTAGCGGTGGTAGAAAATTGGCCCATCAGAACTCTCTCCTCCCCGTGGGGCGCCGACGCACATATGGTATCGGGGGCGAGCAAACATGGATTAGCGATCCATGGCTTTGGCGCGCGGTCGCCAAATCCATAGATCGGGGGAGGTGCCATACCCAAAACGCTGCCGGTGCCGCCTCGCTCGGCGGCGGAAGTCCGCGATCTCCAAGAAGGAGACGGGACCCGTCGCGAATCCACGCCCCCCTTGATCCCTGTCTGCGATCGCCGGATCGTATGAAATATAGATGTGGGTGGTGCCCACCTGCTGCGCGGCCCAACCACGAGATCCCAACCAACATCCATAAGGCCTCCTCCTCCTCCCCCTTCACCCTTCCTCCTCCTACTCCCTTCCGCCTCCTCCTCCTCCTCCTCCTCCTCCTCCTCCTCCTGCCCCCCCCCTCGTGTTGTCTTTCGTCATCTTCAGGGTCGGCGGCAACGGCCGTAAGGCCTTCGCAATACAGATGTGGGTGGTGCCCACCTGCTGCGCGCCCCATCCTGTACAGCGCCGCGTCCACGACCGCCCCCCCGATCCGCCAGAAGTCCAGCCGCCGGCTCGCCGCGGCGGGGTCCGCGCCCGGGGACGCCGCCCTCCTTTTTTTTGGGGGAAGCCAACAAAATTGACGGCGAGCGAGGGGGGGAAGCGAGAAGGAGAAGAGGAGGGCCCAGGGAGACACAAATAAATGCACGCAAATCCCAGGATCTCCACTAGTTTCTCCCATATGTTCCGGGGGTTCGTCTTCCCCCCCACTTCCCATCTTTTTCCCATATTTTCCTGGAAGTCGATGATAACATGTGTCTGTGTTTTTGTTCCCCCTCCTGAGGGAAGGCCTTCTCAGAAGACTCGGAAGCCCCCCGGCCTTCTGAGAAGCTTCTGAGCCTTCCCCGAAGACACAAACAAAAAAAACTCGCCGAAGGCGCGGGGGCTTCTGAGAAGTCCCGCCGCTTTCTGAGAAGGCCTTCTCCTTCTCACTTCCCCCCTTGCTCGCCGCCGAACAAATTCCGATGCCGCTGTCCTGCTGACCCCCCGGGGTGCACCCTGACCTGCGCTCCGAGGCGCAGCCAGCCGTGGCGACGAGGGCCTGCCAGGGGAGGCCCAGAAGAGCGCCAACGAGGTAAGGGTGACGGCATCGGTGCCTTTTCTCGAGATCGGCCAAGAGGTGGGCGTCCAAGGGTGGGGGGGGGGGGGGGCAACTCATGGCCGGCAGCATGTGCGCGGCCCAGGGGGGGGGGCAGGGACGTAACGAAATAAGAAGAGGCGCCATGAAATCTGGAGAAACATCATGCCCCCCGCCATGATGTCCACACACCCCTAGTCATCACCCCCCTCTTTGCCGCCCCCGATGTTCCTCCTCTGACATCTCTAAGGTCCTCTGGGGAAAGAGGCCGACCATGAGGGACGAGGGCGAGGCCGCCGACGCCTACGCCTGGCGCGGCACTGAGACCGCCTCCTCGAGCTGGTCTCGCTGCCCTGCGCCACCACCAAGCCCAATACGGCGAAAACAAAGGAAGGATTGGAAGGAGAAAAAACGCCATGAACATAAACTGTTGGCGCTGCGCGCGGATTTCTCCCATCTGCGCTGGACCCCCCTTCCTGGCGCGCGGAGCGCGCCAGGGGCGGCGCCGGAGGGGCTGCTGGGGGGGCCCAGCGCGGATCCAAGAAATCCGCGCGGAGCGCCAAAAGTTTACTTCTATGGAGTTTCTTCTTCTTCGAAGGATAGCGTCGGAGGATGGCGAGTTGAGACTGTGGTATCTGCAACCTGTCCCTGGGGACCCATCCCTGGATCCAAATGTGCCAGCTTTTTCCGACCTGCGCCCAGCCGTGCCGACGAGTGGGGCCCCCCGAAGGACCGCTACCGTCATCTCGACTGGCCCTCCTCTGAGGGCAGTGTCGGTCTGTCTTTTCCTTCTCCCCCGAGATGCGACGTCGCGACGACAGAACAAAAACATCGCGAACAAAAAACCGAAGAGCCCCAGGCACCCTGCCTCTCTCTGCGGCACTTGTTGCGAGCCGCATCGATCTGGGAGGGCCCCGGGGCCCGAAACTGGGCCACACCGGCCAATGTGTGCAAAAATGGCAACTCTGCAGGAAGAGGACAAGTCATAGAAACATAAGCTGCTGGCGCTCCGCAAGGAGTTCTTGCATCTGCGCCGGACCACCCTGTCGGCGGGGAGCCTGGCGCGGATCCAAAGAACCCGCGCGGAGCGCCAAAAGTCTATGCTTATGGCGTACCTTCTTACTCGGCGCTCCGCGTTCTTGAGCTCCTCTCCAAGCCTTTCCTTCGAGCGGGATGGATCTGTGAGGGCCCCCTTCAGGCCCGAAGCCGGGCAACATCGCCCGGTGTGAGAACATGGCAACTCGGCGTCGGAGCTCCTCAGACATACGACGTCTTGATTTCTTCAGTACGGTGTTCCCGGAAGTCCAGACCCTTTCCCCCGGGCCAGTTTTTCATCCTGAATCGGGGATGGACAGACCCCCCTTTAGTAAAACGTGGTTTAGTGAAAACGACCTAAGGCCCAAACCTGGCGGGCGTAAGCCTGGAAAATAACGGCCACGGCGCCATCTCGAGAACCGAAAACAGACAATTCACTAATCGACGTGTCACTGTTGGGGGTTCTGTCCACCCCCGACTGAATCGTTGTTGACGGCCCCGAGGTCCGGCGAGGGCCCCCCGAGGCAGAACATAGCGACACACTTGCCGTCGCGATGTTCTGCACGACGCGAGGGGGCCTGGGTCCTCGGGCTCACCCAGCCGCTGCGCCGCGGGCTGCCCAGCGGGCTCCCGCCGCGGCGCGGGCTGCCCCGTGGGCTGCCGCCGCGCCGCGGGCTGCCGCCGCGGGCTGCCGCCGGGCTCCCCGCCGGCGCCAGCCGCGCCGCCGCGGCGCGGCTGCCGCCGCTGCCGCGGCGGCCGCGCGGCGCCTCGGCGACGGCGGCCTCCGCCGGCGGCGGCGGCGGCGACCCGCCGCGCAGCCGGCCGCCGCCGCACAGCGCGGGCGCCCCGCGGGCCGCCGGCGCGGGCCAGGCCAGGGATGCAGGCCTGCAGGGGAAGCAGGACCGATCGCGACCGCCTCCCCTGAGATCCTGGCGTGGCAATTTTGCTCACAAGCGGGGTGTTGTCGCTCAACCCAGACCTCCTCGAGTCGTGAAAAAATTACGACGGGAGGTTTTTCACTATTTTCGGCCTCTGGGAGCCCTTACTGGCCCTCGGGACCGTCAAAAAACGGCTCGGGATGAAAAACCGGTCCCGGCGAATAGGTCTGGACTTCCGGGGACGCCGTCCTGAAAGAATCAGGGCGTCGCATGTCTGGGTTCACAAACGGGGTGTTGTCGCTCAACGTCAGGCTCCAGGGCCCGCACGTGATCGATCAGGCTCGAGAAAGAACGCAGAGAGATGGAGTCTGGGGCTCTGGTCGTGCTTTCCCTGCGATGTTGCAATGTGTTGGCAACGGCGATCTGCGGGAGTGCCGATCGCAACCACTTCGGCCCGTGCACGAACCAGTTTTCGGACCGATTGCAACAACTACTCCAAATCCCTTGTCAATCGTCCCCCGGGTCCGATTTTTTAACGCGACTTTTTTGTAACTGGGGGGGTCTGGCTTATTAGGGCGCTTCCTTTGGATTGGAGCTTAGGGGGTCCGGTTTATCAAGGCACCCCGTCGAAGAGGGGGGTCCAGAATATGAGGTCGCATTTGAAGGGGGGTCCGGTTTCTTAGGGGGGGGTCGATTGATAAAGAATTGGGTGTAGACACGGACGCATCGCAACATGTCGAATTCCTAAGGCACAAGTAGCCCACCGGCAGTCGCAGTCGCATTCGCAATGACAATCGCAGTGGCAACGGCCTTAGGATCCAATGAAATCCTAAGGATTCCTAGGGCTTCCTAAGGCATCCTTAGGCATCCTTAGGAATCCATAGGAATCCTTAGGAAACCTTACGAATCCTTAGGAATCCTGATTCCTAGGGATTCCTAAGGATTCCTGGGGAATCCTAAGGAGTCAGAAGGATTCGCCTGCCTCGGCCTCAGCCTCAGCCTGCCCCAGCCTCAGCCTGCCTCAGCCGCAGCCTCAGCCTACCTCAGCCTCAGCCTGCCTCAGCATCAGCCTCAGCCTCAGCCTCAGCCTCAGCCTCAGCCTCAGCCTAAGCCTGCCTCGGCTTGCCTCGGCCTCAGCCTCAGCCCGCCTCGGCCTCAGCCTCAGCCTCAGCCTGCCTCAGCCTCAGCCTCAGCCTCAGCCTTCCTCAGCCTCAGCCTGCATCAGCCTCAGCCTCAGCGTGCCTCAGCCGCAGCTTGCCTCAGCCTCAGCCTCAGCCTGCCTCAGCCTCAGCCTCAGCCTGCCTCAGCTTCAGCCGCAGCCTCAGCCTGCCTCGGCTTGCCTCAGCCTCAGCCTCAGCCTGCCTCGGCATCAGCCTCAGCCGCAGCCTGCCTCAGCCGCAGCTTGCCTCAGCCTCAGCCACTGCCTCAGCCTCAGCCTGCATCAGCTTCAGCCTCAGCCTCAGCCTGCAGCCTCAGCCTCAGCCTCAGCCTCAGCCTCAGCCTCAGCCTCAGCCTCAGCCTCAGCCTCAGCCTCAGCCTCAGCCTCAGCCTCTTAGCCTGCCTCAGCCTCAGCCTGCCTCAGCCTCCTCAGCCTGCCTCGGCCTCAGCAGCAGCCTGCCCCAGCCTCAGCCTGCCTCAGCCTCGGCCTCAGCCTGCCTCAGCCTCAGCCTGCCTCAGCATCAGCCTCAGCCTCAGCCTCAGCCTGCTTTGGCTTGCCTCGGCCTCAGCCTCAGCCTGCATCAGCCTCAGCCTCAGCCTCAGCCTGCCTCAGCCTCAGCCTCAGCCTGTCTCAGCCTCAGCCTGCATCAGCCTCAGCCTCAGCCTGCCTCAGCCACAGCTTGCCTCAGCCTCAGCCTCAGCCTCAGCCTCAGCCTGCCTCAGCCTCAGCCTCAGCCTGCCTCAGCCTCAGCGTCAGCCTCTCAGCCTCAGCCTGCATCAGCCTCAGCCTCAGCCTCAGCCTGCCTCAGCCTCAGTTTCAACCTGCCTCAGCCTCAGCCTGCCTCAGGAAAGATCTTCCGGGAACACGCAGAACACGAAGTGGCATACGGTTGGCTCCGGGCATTCAAAATGTGGCCTGGGAATTGTGTTCTGGGAATACGAAGAACACGAAGTGGCCTACAGTTGGCTCCGGGCATTCAAAATGTGGCCTGGGAATTGTGTTCTGGGAACACGAAGATCACGAAGTGGCCTACGGTTGGCTCCGGGCACTCAAAATGTGGCCTGGGAATGGTGTTCTGGGAAAACGAAGAACACGAAGTGGCCTACAGTTGGCTCCGGGCATTCAAAATGTGGCCTGGGAATGGTGTTCTGGGAACACGAAAAACACGAAGTGGCCTACGGTTGGCTCCTGGCATTCCAAATGTGGCCTGGGAATTATGTTCTGGGAATGGATTCCTAAGGATTCCTAAAAATTCCTAAGGATTCCTAAGGATTCCTGGGGCTGCCGTATATAAAAATCGTCCCCTATTTTTTTTTGACTTCCTACATATTCCTCCTGTAGAGGGACAGGCCCGACTAAAAAGTAGCACACCGGATTGCAACCACGAAGCGCCAAAAGCCCCAAGCCCCCGAGCCAAGCCAGGCCTGCAGGCCTGCAGGGGAAGCAGCAGGAGCCTCCCATATGCAGTCGAGATCGCGTGCAAAAGGACACGCAAGAGGACACGAGACTTAGGTCGGGCCTGGCCACCTACAGAGGGATTTGGGGCGAAACATCAAAAGTAACCAAACAGTTCAAAAACAATTCAAAAATGGTATTTAAAAAATCGTCCCCCGACTATTTTTCACCATTTTTGAATATTCGTCCTGTGGAGGGACAGGCCCGACTTCATGTTGCTCCCATTGTACTTACTCTGGGTTTCTTAAGAAGCGTTGGGGGGTACCCCCCCGACGGGTGTAAACCTCGCCTCGCCGTCGCGCCGCGACGGGGGGTCGGAGCGCCTTTGGCGCGCGATGGACGCGCGCAACGGGGGTCGGTGCGGGGCTGTCGGTGGGGGTGACGCCCCCTCGACGCTTATCAAGAACCTCGGAGTAAGGACCACATCCCAGAAATAATTTCGAGCACAAAGAAAAGTATCGAGACAGCGTCGAACGAGTATCACCTCCCAGGGCCCGACAAGTGAACACTCACCAGTTTCGGTACTTTCATGGTACTCGACATTCTTTCTGGTGGTCAAGGCTAAAGTAGGTTGGAACATCATAACACAAGACCCGTCCGGGGGCCACAGCGACATAGGAATGTAGGAGGCATGGGTCGCGAAACAGAGGAAACAGAGGACGCAAGGGTGCCCTCGATTTGGCAGGGTCGACCTGCTGATCAACCTCGACTATATCGGGCCCGAAAAGATGGGGTCAGAGGATCGCGCCGAATCGCCGGCGCTGCATCGGCAACGTCGGCGATGCGTCGGCGACGCCAGTGTGGAGAAATCGGCGGCGAACATCGGCGACGCAGGCCTGCAGGGGAAGCAGGGAGATACCGCTGCGGTGAAGGCATTGAGTAAGGAGCCATTGGGTACGAAATCCGGGGCCTGGAAGCCAATGGAGCTCCAATCGTGGATGGGCCATGGATCCCGATGCCGACCTCATCAGGCAAGCAATCCCCCAAGGTCTGAAGCCTCCCGATTACATTTCTGAACCAGCGCCCCCACCGTACTCCATGGACCTCTCCTGGGGCGCGTTAGGACCAGGAAACCAAGGCGAATCCAGCTGCGGCGAGGAAAGAACAGTTGCGGCATCGGTGTCTCCTCAGATATAAGATCTCTTGATTATTTCAAGACGGAGCCCCCGAAGTCCCGACCCTTTCCCCGGGGCAGGTTTTCCCAACCCTCTGTTGTTGGGTTCTCGTCTTGAATAAAGCACTGTGGTCGTGTCATTCCTTCCCGCCCCATCCTTCCTTTGTGTTTGTTGTCTCTCTCTCTCTCTCTCTGTTTGGTTTGTGTTGTTGTTTCTCTCTCTCTCTCTCTCCTCTTGTCTCGTACCTCTCTCGTACTTGCCTCCGATCTCGCCATCCCTGGGGAGCTGCGAACTGCGAAACTGTCGTCACTGTCGAAGTCTGCGGGGGGGTCCAGCGGAATGATCCTTACGCAGATCCGAGCGGGACCTCACAATCGCTGGGGCTGCGACCTGCGAAAGTGGCGCCGCTGTCGAGGGTTGCGGGTAGGGGGGCAGCAAAGTGACGTCCTACGCAGATCAGAGCGGGACCTCGCCGTCACGTCGCTGGAGGCTGCGAACTGTGAAGCTGCCGCAACTTCCGAAGGCTGCTGGGGGTCCAGCGGGATGACGTCTTACGCAAATCAGAACGGAACCTCGCCGTCGTTGGGGTGCTGCCATGGTCGAGGGCTGCTGTGGGTACAGCACAGTAACGTCTTACGCAAATCAGAGCGGGATCTCGCCGTCGCTGGGGGAGTGTGAATTGGGAAACTTTCGCCACTGTCGAGGGCTGCTGGAGGGTCAGCGGAGTAACGTCTTACGCGATAAAAAAACGAAAGCTCGCCCCAGGGACCTAACTAATCATCTCCATGAAACCCTTGTCCATCGATTGGTGCCGTGCGAGTCGCGCAGCTAGCGAGCCTCCCAAGTAACGCTGGCAGAAAACATACTTCCGTGCAACGTTGTCACCCCCAAAAAAGTCTACCCAACTAATCTGGCCACGCGTTGCGCAGGGTTTGGGCACGTCGCCAGGGTAGTGGCACCTTCCCCTCCTGAAGCGTTTTGATTGCTAGTCCATGGGGCCTGGTAAGGCCCCCACAGAAGGCCAACAGGGCCTAGCACCTCCAGTCCTAACTTTGTTTACGACGCGCGCATGTCTGGGGAAACCAAACAGGACTGCTACTCCCCAGACCTCTCCTGGGGCGACTTCTGGACCAGGACTTCGACGCGAATCCAGCGGTGGCGACGAGGGCCTCCCAGGTGGCCCGAAAAGGGGGAACACCAGCGAAGGGTAGAGGTATGGGTACCTTTTCTTGCGGATGCCATGACACTGGGCATCCTAACAGTCCTACCATTGAATGAAAGATGTGTTGTCTTAAGTGTTTGGGAACTGGCCTCGAAATGCTGATAACCTGCTCTCACAGGTTTTTAAGGCATGTTCAAACTATTCCCCAATCAGAGCTTGCCTCTGTAGGGGTCCCAGCGGATTCATATGGTTAGGTTAGGTTTGCCGCCGATTTTCGCTGCACGCCCGGGTGCCCGGGTGCCCGGGGGTGCCCGGGTGCCCAGGTGCCCGAGTGCCCGGGTGCCCGGGCGTGCCCTGGGGTGCCCGGATGCCCGGGGGTGCCCTATAGCCCTAAAGCCCTATAGCCCTATAGCCTAATAGCCCTATAGCCCTACAGCTCTACAGCTCGATAGCCCTACATCCCTATAGCTCAATAGCCCTATAGCCCTATAGCTGTATAGCCCTATAGCTCTGTAGCCCTATACCCCTATACCCTATAGCCCTATAGCCCTATAGCCCTGTAGCTCTACTACCCTATAGCCCAATAGCCCTACAGCCCATATAGCCCTATAGCCTACAGCCCGAAAAAGACTATGATTGTTTGTTTTTCTCGGGTCTCACTTGTTTAAGACGTCTGGAAGATTTTTGGCAACATGCTCCCTCTCCACTGATCGGCGTCCACAATCTGGACGCCCGGAATGGGTACGGAAAGAATGGGTACAATGCCCAACAACAAATGTTGTATCAAGCCAACAGCGGCCGCTGTTGGGCAGGCGACCTTCTGTCTCGAATGGACAAAGGCCGCGGCGGCGCGAACAGCGAGTCCTGTTCGAAATGAACAGGAACTGCGGAACTGCTGTTGGGCATTGTACCCATTCTTCCCGTATCCATTTCGGGCGTCCAGATCTCCACTGATCGCCGTGCACATGCCTCTTCCTCCTCCAGAATTTGGGCGCCCGAATTATCCGGGGTAACTCGGGTCCGGGGTAACTCGGGTTTGGGTTCCCGAAAAAACGAACCCGAGTTATCCCTGACCCGAGTTACCCCTGATGATTCGGGGCTCTGGACGCCCGAGTTATCCGGGGTAGCTCGGGTCCGGGGTAACTCGGGTTTGGATTCCCGAAAAAGGAACCCGAGTTAGCCCTGACCCGAGTTACCCCTGATGATTCGGGGCTCTGGACGCCCGAACTATCCGGGGTAACTCGGGTCCGGGATAACTCGGGTTCGGATTCCCGAAAAAACGAACCCGAGTTATCCCTGACCCGAGTTACCCCTGATGATTCGGGGCTCTGAAGAATCTCTGGGCTCTCCTCTCTCCGACCTGCAGGCCGAGGCCCGCAGCGCGGGGCACCGCTCGGGCGCGGGCGGCTCGCAGGAGGCGCCGCGCTCGCACGCGCCGCCTGCGTGGGCAGGGACCGGCCGTCCCGGCATCTGCTCTAGGCTCTATAGGCCTGCCACGAAGTCTTCTTGGAACCCAAAAGTGCTCTGAGAACAGAAGCCAAGCTCTCAGGACATAATACCTGTGTGTGAAAGCGCGACGGTCCCAGCCAGAAATGTTCTAAGAACAGTCAGTTGACACCAGAGATGGCTCTCAGAACATTCTTTTTTGGAAGGCCTGTGGGCGAGCCAGGACGCTTCGCCGCTGCTTCAGCCTGCGGCGGCGCCGTCGGCCGCCGGCCCCCGCGGCGCGGCGGGCCGCGGCGCGGAGGAGGCCGCCGCGCCGGGCGGGGCGCCGGCGAGCGCCCGCACGCTCGCGGCCAGCGCGCCCGCGACCCGGCAGGAGCCGTCGAGGGGGAGGCCTCGGAAGGACCTGGGCCGGGAGGCACCTGCTGGGAGGTCTTCGTCGGAAGGATTCCCAGAGATCCAACGCATTGCAAAAAAATCAAGGCGGAGGTTTTCCGCCATGTTCGGCCTCTGGGAAGCCTCACCGGCCCTCGGGGCCGCCAAGAGACGACTCGGGATGAAGGACTGGTCCTGGCGAATAGGTCCGGACCTCTTTTGGGGCCGCGTCATGAAGAATCGTGACGTTGGGGGTCTGGGTTAAGAAAGAGACTGAGGCCCACTCGGGCGCCGTTGCGCCGGAGGGGGCCTCGGAATCGGCGGAAGCAAACCGGATCTTCAGCGGGATTGAGCCGGATGCAGCGGGATGTCGGACCAGGGCAAAGTCCGAACTCTACCTCCCAGGAGTCGCATCCGAACCTGGGGTGCCCGTGCGCAGCCGGCCCGACGGGGGCCGTGGTCGCCATCGTGCCCAGGCCCGGCCGCGTCTGCACAAGAGCAGCCCAGCCTGGGCCGCCAGAGGCTGCGGGCAGCGAGCAGAGCGGCACGAGGGAGCCGCCACCGTGCCTCGAGCACGTGGAGGCGCGCGAGAATGCCAAGGTCTGTCTGGTCGGGTTTCTGCAACTGTCTAGTGGAAGCCCCCCCCCTCCCGGTCGCACGTCGCTGCGCGCACGGCCCCCGCTTCCCGAGGCCATACTCCCTCGCAGACTGCGACGGGCTCGCGCTCACGAGGCCCAGATGTCTCCAAGACGGCCCAAGATGGCCTCAAAACGGCCCACGAGGCCGTCGAGGCGTCCCAAAAAGAGCCCCTTTAATTAGGTGTTTCAATGCTTTCCGAGTTCTCGCCGTTTCGATCTTCCGACGTCCCAAGACGACTCAGGAGGCCACCATGACTGCCCAAAGACGGCCCAGGAGGTCCCAAGGAGGGCCCCAAGACGGCCCAAGAGGCCCCCTACAGGCCTACAGGGCCCCGAGAAACAAAAGCAAATGATTGCCTCCAAGACGGCCCACGAGGCGCCCCAGAATGCCCAAGATGTCACCCCCCACGACAGGGCCCCAAGAGGCAAACAGAATTGATTACCCGCAGAATTGTGCATGTGGTTGGGGTTCTCGCCTGTTCGAACCTCCAACGCTCCAAGACGGCCCAAGAGGCACCCCCAAGACTCCCCCGAAACGGCTCAAGCAGCCCCCGAGAGAGCTCCAAGACGGCCCAAGAGGCCTCCAAGACGGCCCAAGCGGCGCCCCAGACTGCCCAGGAGGGTCTCGAGACGGCCCCAAGACGGGTGCAATAGCGGGATAGTATTACTATTGATATTATTACTACGAGTATTACAGATATTAATATGATTATTCTGGTTATTACTCAGATCCTCCTGATGACCACAAAGATTATTAGTCTTATTATTATCATCGAGCCTCGAGCCGTCTGCCCTAAGAGGCCCCCCAGCAGCCCCCCTTGCCTTCCCGAGCAGAGCTGCCCAGCATGCTGCGCGGGCACCGCGGCGGAACTGCCGGAGGCAGGCCCGGGATGTCGTGGCCCCTGCGCAGGATGACAGGTCGACAGGGCACAGTCCACCCGTATAGGAAGGATGCGCGATAGGGATGCAAGGGCCTTGGACGCCCATTTCGAAGCTTTTCGAGCGGGGCGCGGCCAGCGAAAGCGGCGAAGGATGGACCGAGGAGGCAAGGATGCAAGGGTACCATCGGGAAGGTTGCCCATCCTTACTATGCAGGTTGACTGTAAGTGGATGCAGCGACCCACAGAAACGACGGCCGTCGATGCGTGAACGCAGCGATCCTGAACGCAGACACCGAAACAGCGAGGCAGTCGGCTCGGAACCAGCTTCGCGAGTAGCCCCATTCAAATCACACACGTGTTGCTGAAACTCGGCAACGCCTGCTGAACCAACGCACCTGCTAATCGATTATCTGCCCAATGGACGTGTACAAACAGGGAAGGAAGCCTCCCGGAGGGAGGCCCAATGAACGAGGAACCCTTGAAGCTAACAACCGTCGAATGACATACGGAACAGCCAGCCCCGTCAGAACCCGAACTTCTCGTTATTTCAGCGTCTTGACTGTAAGCGGACGTGCTTGTTCGAATCGGCTTCCAAATGTTACACAAGACCGCCTGGCCACCAGAAGCTCCCCTCCTCCTCACTCCATCCACCCATATATCCTCCCTTTTCTCCTCCTCCCTCCTCCTCCTCCTCATCCTCCTCATCCTCCTCATGTTCCTCGTTCTCCTCGTCGTTCTCGTCCTCATGATCCATACTCGTCCATCGTCCTTCAGCCTCCTCACCCTCCTAGATCATACTGCACCCCTCATCTCCCCTCATCTCTACATCCCTCCTGACCCTTCCTGCTCATCCCTAATCCCCTCACCGATCCTCCATGATTATACATCCCTCCTCATACCCCCCTCCTCCTCACTGCCTTCCTTTCTAAGTATCCTCCTCCACCTCCTCCTCTTCCTCCTCCTCCTCCTCTTACTCCTCGTCATCATCATCGTCATCAGCAGCAGCATCAGCATCAGTATCAGCATCATCATCAACAACATCATCAACATAGTCAGCATCATCGTCAGCATCATCGTCATCGTCGTTGTCGCAGGTACACTCATCATCACCACGATCAGCATCAGCATCATCCTCCTCACCATCATCACCACAACAACCATCATCAGCACCAGCATCATCTTCATCTGATTCATATGTGTATATATATATATATATCATCTGCATCTTCATCATCTTCGTCAATATTCATCAACATCGCATGGCCTTCAATCATCCTCCCTCTTTCCTCCCCATCCTTCGCCCTTCACCTCGTCATGCCTCTTCCTGCTTCCTGCTCGTCCATCCCTCCTCATCCCCCCTCCTCCCCATGCTTCTCCCTCCTCACACCTCCTCCGTCTCAAGCACCCTCGTAGGCGACCGAGGCTCGCAAGCCAAACTGAAGATGCGTCAGCGTCTCCGAATCGGGACCTGGGCCCCTCAGGACCTGTGGATACCGAGCCCTTCCCTAGGGCCAGCTTCCCAATGTTTGCTGTTGTTGGGGAGGGGGATGGTTCCCGCTCACCTCCGCACATGCAGAGGAGTAGACGGCACGCGCAGATCCAACAGGCTCCAATTTGAAGTCGGGCCTGTCCTTCTAGAGGAATATTCAAAATATTATTAAAAAGAGAATGGGGACGATATGTATTTGTCAATATGTTTTGAATATTTTGAATGTTTCGTCCAACATCGGCCCGTAGGGGGAGGTGCCCGACTTAACTCCAATATTGGGGTGAGCCCGAGAAGGGCGAGAGAACCAGCAAAAACGCCATGATAGCAGCCAAGCGCGAGACGAGTCCTTATCGTGCTACGATCCGGAACGGCGGGCAAGCGGGGCACTGGGCTCACCGCTCACTTCGAGCGCTGCCGCATCTTGCGGCGCTTCTTTTGCAGCCGGCGCGTCCTCTCGGGGTCGGTCAAGAGGAGGGCGTCCAAGAGGGCCGGGCGCAAATCATGGCCAGCGGCATGTGCGCGGCCCAGGGGGTGGTGGGGGGGGGCCAGGGACGCAATGAAATGATAAGAAGAGGCGCCCTGAAGTCTGAGGCAAAATCATGGCCCACGCCATGATTTCTAACCCCCCCTAAACATCACCCCCTCTTGGCCGCCCCCGATCCTTTGGACGCCCGCAACGGGTACAGAAAAAATGTGTACAATGCCCACCAGCCAACGTTGCCCGAAACCAACAGCGGCCGCGGTTGGGCAGACGGCCTTCTGTCTCAAATGGACACAGGCCGCGGTGACGCCGACAGCAAGTCCTGCTCAAGATGAACAGGCACTGCTGTCGGTCTTTGTACCCTTTCTTTCCGTACCCATTTCGATTGTCCCAAGATCCTGATTGCACGGTTTCACCCGGGGCCGTAGGCGACCCGAGGAGGAGGAAGAAGGGGAAGAGGAGGAGGAGGAGGAGGAGGAGGAGGAGGAGGAGGAGGAGGAGATGGAGGAGGAGGAGGAGGTGGAGGAAGAGGAGAAGGAGGAGAAGTGAGGAGGAGGAGGAGGAGGAGGACGGGTCGCCTGAGCCCTTCGGAGAAACCCTCCACCCCCGATCCTCTTCTTCTTCCACTTCCACCGGAACATCGAGCGCGCCTTCTTGTACGGGTTGGACTTGTGCGCCATCGCTGCCGGGCCGCCCGCGGGGCCGCCCCTATGATTAGGTCGGGCATGTCCCCCCACAGGCGGAGTTTGGGCGAGGAGTGAAAGATACTCCAAAATACTCCAAAGATGTTCAAAAATAGTCAAAACAACGCCAAATATGTTCAAATAGTCTTTTTGTTCCCCACATCCTGAGTGGGGTTCTTGTTTTCCCAGAACACCCTCTCCTTCCCACCCACCTCCCGCTCCATCTTCCATACAGCACAATATTATTCCTACCACACACACCATACCATACCATAGTTCCTACCACACATACCATACCATACCATACCATACCACCCATACGTACCATACCGTACCATACCATACCATGGCGTACCATAGCATACCATACCATATCACTGCCCCTCCCACCCCTCCAGGGAGGCCCCGCTGAGCGAGGAGGGTATCGGAATACCATACTATTTACATGGTTTCGTGCCCCTCCCACCCCTCCAGGGAGGCCCCGCCTGAGCGAGGAGGGTATCGGAATACCATACTATTTACATGGTTTCGTGCCCCTCCCACCCCTCCAGGGAGGCCCCGCCTGAGCGAGGAGGGTATCGGAATACCATACTATTTATCAATGGTTTCGTGCCCCTCCCACCCCTCCAGGGAGGCCCCGCCTGAGCGAGGAGGGTATCGGAATACCATACTATTTACATGGTTTCGTGCCCCTCCCACCCCTCCAGGGAGGCCCCGCCTGAGCGAGGAGGGTATCGGAATACCATACTATTTACATGGTTTCGTGCCCCTCCCACCCCTCCAGGGAGGCCCCGCCTGAGCGAGGAGGGTATCGGAATACCATACTATTTACATGGTTTCGTGCCCCTCCCACCCCTCCAGGGAGGCCCCGCCTGAGCGAGGAGGGTATCGGAATACCATACTATTTACATGGTTTCGTGCCCCTCCCACCCCTCCAGGGAGGCCCCGCCTGAGCGAGGAGGGTATCGGAATACCATACTATTTACATGGTTTCGTGCCCCTCCCACCCCTCCAGGGAGGCCCCGCCTGAGCGAGGAGGGTATCGGAATACCATACTATTTACATGGTTTCGTGCCCCTCCCACCCCTCCAGGGAGGCCCCGCCTGAGCGAGGAGGGTATCGGAATACCATACTATTTACATGGTTTCGTGCCCCTCCCACCCCTCCAGGGAGGCCCCGCCTGAGCGAGGAGGGTATCGGAATACCATACTATTTACATGGTTTCGTGCCCCTCCCACCCCTCCAGGGAGGCCCCGCCTGAGCGAGGAGGGTATCGGAATACCATACTATTTACATGGTTTCGTGCCCCTCCCACCCCTCCAGGGAGGCCCCGCCTGAGCGAGGAGGGTATCGGAATACCATACTATTTACATGGTTTCGTGCCCCTCCCACCCCTCCAGGGAGGCCCCGCCTGAGCGAGGAGGGTATCGGAATACCATACTATTTACATGGTTTCGTGCCCCTCCCACCCCTCCAGGGAGGCCCCGCCTGAGCGAGGAGGGTATCCCATACTATTTACATGGTTTCGTGCCCCTCCCACCCCTCCAGGGAGGCCCCGCCTGAGCGAGGAGGGTATCGGAATACCATACTATTTACATGGTTTCGTGCCCCTCCCACCCCTCCAGGGAGGCCCCGCCTGAGCGAGGAGGGTATCGGAATACCATACTATTTACATGGTTTCGTGCCCCTCCCACCCCTCCAGGGAGGCCCCGCCTGAGCGAGGAGGGTATCGGAATACCATACTATTTACATGGTTTCGTGCCCCTCCCACCCCTCCAGGGAGGCCCCGCCTGAGCGAGGAGGGTATCGGAATACCATACTATTTACATGGTTTCGTGCCCCTCCCACCCCTCCAGGGAGGCCCCGCCTGAGCGAGGAGGGTATCGGAATACCATACTATTTACATGGTTTCGTGCCCCTCCCACCCCTCCAGGGAGGCCCCGCCTGAGCGAGGAGGGTATCGGAATACCATACTATTTACATGGTTTCGTGCCCCTCCCACCCCTCCAGGGAGGCCCCGCCTGAGCGAGGAGGGCATCGGAATAACATACTATTTACATGGTTTCGTGCCCCTCCCACCTTCCTGCGTCGCGAGGAGGGCATCAAGAAAATGGGTCCCACGAAACCGTTAATCTCTTTATGTGGGGAACTCCGTTAGCATAATTGTTTTTTTAATGCCCAAAAGTACCCCAAAGATGTCCAACAATGGTCAAATACAGTCAAACATGTTGAGCATTTGTTCGCATTCCTCCCGTAGAGGGCCAGGCTCGACCTGGCCCTATGATTATGGGCGCCTGCTGCGCGCCTGCCCCGCCTCTGGGGGCCAGGCCCCGCTAGCCCGCGCGGGCCCTGCGCCTCCGAGGGAGGCTCGAGCCAGAGGGGCCCCACGGGGGCAGCCTCCGAGGCAGAGGAAGCCCTCCCAGACATGCTCGCGTCGTAAAACATCAACCCCGGGGGGGCTTCACTTCGAGTCAATTTCAGCCTCGGGGGGCCCTGGCCGGGCCTCGGGGCCGTCAACAACGACTCGGGACGAAAAGCCGGTCCCAGGGAAAGGGTCGCGACTTCTGGGGACCGCGCCATGAAAAAGTCAGGACGTCGCGTGGCTTGGCTGAGATCTTGGCGTTGCCTTTTTGTTCACAACGGGCGTTTTCGCTCCATTTCGGGCCCCAGGACCCTCACAGATCGATCCGGCTCGAAACATGTCGCAGAAAGATGGCGTCCGCGGCTCTGGTGGTGACTTTTTGTGATGTTGCAATTGTTTGGCGACGTCGGATCTCAGGGAAGGAGCACGGTGCACATGCACGGATTCTGGCCAGCCCCATCCTGAGCCCAGGGTCGGTGCATACGCCCTCCTGCCTTGGCCAGGGAGGCATATAACTACACAGCTCCCGAGCCCAGGATGGGCCTGGCCAGCATCGGTGTATGTGCATAGTTCTCCTCGCAGGGGCCAAAACCCGAGCGCGAACCCCGGCGTCATGATTTTTTTCGTGACGCGACCCCCAGGGGTCCAGACCCATTTCCCGGGTCCGGTGTTTCATCCTGAGCCGTCTTTTGACGATGCCGAGGCCCCGTAAGGGCCCCCAGAGGCCGGATTCTTGAAATTTGATTATATTAGAACAAGAAATGTCATTTTATAGTGTTTTTTGCAAGGGAAAACGGATTACAACAAAACAACCGGATCTGGATCACATCGTTTTACCTGAGGCTTCCTCACGAAAATGATGAAAATGTAGCTGCGGCCTAGGCGGCGCAGGGGGGGCGCGCACCAGGGGGCCCAACAATAATTATTCTTTAGAATAAATAATGTTCAACAACAACAACAACAACAACGACGACGACGACGACGACGACGACGACGACAACAACAACAACAACACCAACAACAACACCAACAACAACAACAACAGCAACAACAACAACAACAACAACAGCAATCATTTTAAGACTGTTCGCCCTCATCTGCTCGAGTGTCCAATAACGCCCCCAAACCCTCGATACCCGCCCTCTTCGTCTTCGACCGAACCCTTTTTGGGGGTATACCTTTCTTCCCTGCAGGCCAGGCCCCGGCAAGCGGCGGGGCGGCCGCGGACCGTCGGCCTGGCCAGCGGCAGCGCTGATCGGCGGGGCGGCCGCGGACCGTCGACCCGACCCCAAGAGGGACGGACAGGGGACCGACGACGACGACACCAACGACGACGACGACGACGACGTCGACGACGGCGACGACGACGACGACGGCGACGACGACGAGAGAAAGCGACAGCGAGAGAGAACGACAGCAGGGTCACGAAGGACACGAAGTAGGCCACGAAGGGCGACAGCGGGGACACGAATGATGGAATGCGTATGGGGCCAGGAAGAGCGCGAACGAGCAGGGGCCACGAAGGGCAGATAATGCGGGGCCACATAAGGCAACGATGGGGCCACTAAGGGTAGCAACTGGGCAACGTAGGACAGTGAGGGAGCCACAAACGGCGACAGCGGGGCCACGAAAGGGCATGCACGTGGGGCCACAGCGGGCGCGAACGAGCGGGGGCCACGAACGGCATACGTATGTTGGGCCGCGGAGGGCAAGGACGGGGCCACCGAGGGCAGCAACGGGGCCACGAAGGGCAGCGAGGAGGCCACGAAGGGCGACAGCGGGGCCACGAAAGGCATGCATATGGAGCCAACACGGGCGCGAACGAGCGGGGGCCACGAAGGGCATACATATATGGGGCCACGAAGGGCAGCGAGGGGCCCCGAAGGGCTGCAACGAGGCTGCAACGGGGCCACGAAGGGCAGCGAGGAGGCCACGAAGGGCTGCAACGGGGCCACGAAGGGCAGCCAGGAGGCCACGAAGAGCTGCAATGGGGCCACGAAACAAAGCGAGGGGGCCACGAAGGGCTGCAACGGGGCCACGAAAGAAAGCGAGGGGGCCACAAAGGGCTGCAACGGGGCCACGACGGGCAGCGAGATCCCGATTCCTAGGTAATCTGTGAGGGAGTCCTAAGCGTGAGCGCGACTCCTGGGTGCCTGGGTGTCGGGGGCGCGGCGCTTGAGTAAATTGCAAGAAATTCTAGACGCTTCGCGTATCCCCACCAGCCCGTCCAGAAATTAGTCCCAGGGGAGTGGAGGTTATGAGGGAAGCGGGGGAGCATGCAGAGTCCTAAGCGTGAGCGCGACTCCTGGGTGCCTGGGTGTCGGGGGCGCGGCGCTTGAGTAAATTGCAAGAAATTCCAACGCAAGGGCGCTGTTCGCCAATAAATTGCTAGCAAGTCTCCAGCGGGAGCGCGACTCCAGAGCGCCGGGAGAGCGACTCCTGAATCCCACCAGCCCTTTAGGGCGTAGGTGGTCTAGGGAGTTTCCTCTGCCAACCCCCTTCTTCCCCTTCGGGGAGGGGTTTACCCCTCCCCTTACCCCTCCCCGCTGACCTGGACGGGGCCGGTCGCGAGGTGTCAGAGCGTCCAAGATGGCCCAAGACAGCTCCAAGAGCGAACAGGCGAGAAAACACAAAACATTGATTTTACCTAGGTTTTGGAAGGATTTTGGCATCTTGGGGGGGCCCAAGAGGCGACTCGAGGCACTCTGGAGGGGCGGGGCTAATAAGCACCCCCCCCTTCTTTGATAGATCTCCTCCAAGATGGCCCAAAGAGCGCCCCGAAGGCTCCCAAGAGCGCCCCAAGAGCGCCTCAAGAGGGCCCCAAGAGACCCCAAGAGGCCCCCAAGAAGCCTCCAAGACGTTGCCAAGAGACCCCCAAGAGGCCCCAAGAGAGTCCAAGATGACCCAAGACGGCTCCAAGAGCGAAAAGGCGAGAAAGCAACAAACATTGATTTTACCTAGGTTTTGGAAGGATTTTGGCCTCTTGGGGCGCCCAAGAGGCGACTCGAGGCACTCTAGAGGGGCAGCGCTAATTGGGGACCCCCTCTTCTCTGATCGATCTCCTGCAAGATGGCCCCAAGAGCGCCTCGAAGGCTCCCAAGAGCGCCCCAAGAGCGCCCCGAGAGCGCCCCAAGAGGCCCCAAGAGGCGCCCAAGAGGCCTCCAAAAGGCTCCCAAGAGACCCCCAAGAGGC
This sequence comes from Prorocentrum cordatum, assembly GCA_963575745.1. Classification (NCBI taxonomy): domain Eukaryota; class Dinophyceae; order Prorocentrales; family Prorocentraceae; genus Prorocentrum; species Prorocentrum cordatum. The sequence continues at coordinate 246,348 of CAUYUJ010015982.1, forward strand.
CCAAGAGGCTCCCAAGACGGGTCCAAGAGCGAAAAGGCGAGAAAACAAAAAACATTGATTTTACCTAGGTTTTGGAAGGATTTTGGCCTCTTGGGGGGGGCCCAAGAGGCGACTCGAGGCACTCTAGAGGGGCAGCGCTAATTGGGGACCCCCCCTTCTTTGATAGATCTCCTCCAAGATGGCCCCAAGAGCGCCTCGAAGGCTCCCAAGAGCGCCCCAAGAGCGCCCCAAGAGGGCCCCAAGAGGCCCCAAGAGGCCCCCAAGAGGCCTCCAAGAGGCCCCCAAGAGACCCCCAAGAGGCCACAAGAGGCTCCCCGAGATACGCAAGAGGCCCCCGGGACCGCCAAGAGGCCCCAAGGACGGCCCAAGAGGCCCCCAAGTTCGCAATTGTCCTCCTCCTCCTCCTCCTCCTCCTCCTCTTTTTCTTCCTCCTCCCTCCTCCCCCTCCCCCTCCTCCTCCTCCTCCTCCTCCTCCTCCTCTCCTTTTCCTCCTTCTCGTCCTCCTCGTCCTCGCAGTCCTCCATCTCCTCCTCCTTCTATTCCTCCTCCTCCTCCTCCTGCTCCTCCTCCTGCTCCTCCTCTTCCTCCTCCTACTCCGACGACGACGGCTCCTCCTACATCCTCCCCCTCTTGGGGTATATGGCGGCTCACCCCGCCCTGTGTTCTTCTGCATGCTCCCCCGCTTCCCTCATAACCTCCACTCCCCTGGGACTCATTTCTGGACGGGCTGGTGGGGATACGCGAAGCGTCTAGAATGAAATGCGAGGAAATCTCGGGCGGGATCGGGGGTCATGGCTAAATTGTGAGGAATTCTCAGGCGGGAGCCGTTGTTGCTGTAACCCGGGGGCCAGGGGGCCAGTTTGAGCAGGAAGACTTTCCCTGTCAAAAAACAGGGTGCGAGCGTCGAGGGGCACACTATGATTGAGAAAAACAATATGCACCGGTTGGGGGGGGATCAATAATAACTATTCTTCAGAAATGATAGTTCAACAACGCTCCCGCTCGAGACTTCCTCCTTTTTACTCAGGGCCGGTGCTCCTGCTCGCCGCTGAAAGCCGCCGTCCCAACAAAATCAGCGCTACCGCTGGAAAATTCCTCGCTTCTTATTCAAGGCGGTGCTCCTCCTCGCCGCCGAAAGCCGCCGCCCCGACAAAATCAGCGCTCCCGCTCGAGACTTCCTCCCGTTTTGCGCTGGACTGGCGCCCTACTCTCTTTTGAATTTGGCGCCGCTCCCAGCCAAAACAACGCTCCTGCTCGAGGTGTCCTCTTTTTTTCTCAGGATGGTGCTGTTCCTCGCCGCCGACAGCCCCCGTCCCGACAAAACCACGGCTCCCGCTCGAGACTTCCTCCCTTCTTACTCAAAGCGGTGTTCCTGCTCGCCGCCGACAACCGCCGTCCCAAGAAACCAGCGTTCTCACTCGAGGCTTCGTTTCGTTTTACGCTGGACTAGCGCCCTACTCTCTTCAGCATTGGCGCCGCTCCCAGCAACAACAGCGGCCCTGCTGGAGACTTCCTCCCTGTCTATCAGGTCTTTGCCTCGCCGCCGACAGCCCCCATCCCCACCAAGGCAATCGTGTCGCTCGACAATTCCTTGTGCGTTACCCTTGGCTGGGGCTCCACTGGCGGTCTCGCATCGGCCCAGCAAGGCGCGGGCATGCGTTTTCGTGGCGGGACATGTTGGAATTCCTCGGAGGATGTGCTTGCAAGACCTCATTGGGCGGGATATCTGGGACTGGTAATAACGAGCCCTGCTATAGAACAATAATCCCCCATGTTGGGGATGGTTATCATGATGGTCGCATGCTTCGTGTGTAAACATCGCGCACGAGGGTAACATGATTGTTGTTGTTGTTGAAGTGACACTTCTGTTGTTGCTCCCCTCCGGCAACTATAATATGTTTTTGTACATTGAAGTGCCCCTTCCAACAATACATAATATAAAATGATTGTGGTTGACGTTGTTGTTGTTGCTGTTGTTGATGATGGTAGTGGTGGTGGTGGTGGTGGTGGTGGTGGTGGTGGTGGTGGTGGTGGTGGTGGCTGGTGTCCGCGACCCACCCCGCGACACACCCGCGACCCATCCGCAACGCACCCCACGACCCACCCGCGACCCACCCCGCGACCCGCCTGCGACCCACCCCGCGACTCGCCTGCGACCCACCCCGCAACCCACTCCACGCCCGCCCTGTCCATCTGGTCAACGGACCAGACGCCCGTACCGTTTCCATGAACGCCGGGGAAGTGTCGATCGCGTCTGGTGTCCCGTGCCCCGCGCTCGCGGTCGCGTTAGTCCCCGCCGACCACCATGTGGCACCACCCATGCGCCTTGTCCACCACGTTCCCGAGATGCTCCCAGAATCGAGCGCGCGCTTGCGCCGCCGACGGCTTTGCCGTAGGAGCGTATGCCGCCACACCCTCGCCTATAGCCCGCTCCTGGGATGTATACCGCGATGCACCGCGTCGGTGTACGCGTCCTCCCGGTGGACCGGAACTGAATGCCACCCCCTCTGCAAGCCAAACATGCGTGAGTTCCTGCCTCAGGGCGATCGCCACTTTACCCGCACTCACCACGGTCCAAGTCTGCTGTTCCGTGCGGTATTCGTGCACGCTGCCGTCTGGCAGCCAGACGTCGCTCAGGAGCGCCGCCTGCGCACGTCCGTTTGAGCCACGGGTCGGACCGGGAGAAAGCCCCCCCAAAACCCGCGCCAAGTCCACGTCCCCACGCGCCAGCGGGGTGCATGTGGGCGTCGGTGCCACGCTCCGCGGCCTCCTCGCTCGACGTCTCTCCGACCGCCCCGCGGCAGTCCGGACGGATCGCTCGCGGAGCTGCGGCACCTGGCGCCCCCGGCGCCAACCGCGCCCACTCGCGTGTGCGAGCCCGTCGGGCAATCACTGGGCGACGCTTCTGGCTGGCTCCAGCCACCCGCCGTGCCCTGCCCTGGTTCCGACCTGCCTCGGCGGCCGCCCCCACCAGGGACCGCAGTGGGCATCGCACGCGTCGGCTCCAGGCTGCCACCGCAGGACCGCACACAGCGTGTGCGACACAGCCCCGCCTCACTGCCATGGGGAGGTGGTCGAGCGCAGCACCAGCGCCAACGCCGGCCGCACAGTCGAGGGGAGCACCCGCGGGTGCTAACCGCCCGAGGCCATGCGCGCGCCAGCGCGCGGTGTCCACCCACCCCAAGTCTTGAGCCGAGACGGCCTCGGGCAGGAAAGCGTGTTTCGCATTCCGTCCTTGAGTCTTCGACGAAGGGTCCCAGGTCCACTCTCGTCTGATGATGGCCGTGGGATGTGCCCATGCTGCCCGCCAGCACTTCGCGAGCGCACCTGCTGCTGCGCTGGGTGCGAAAATGGGTCCCGACAAGGGGTCGATAGCTCCGGATCGAGCAGAGACAAAGGAGGTCCGAACGCTCTGGTGCACCCTATCGCTATGTGTATATCCCAATCAGAGGTTGGAGGTATGGGAGGAGACAGAGGTGCTCACTCACTGCTGCCTGATCTAACAGGCTTGCCTTTCGCCATCGAATGTATGTTCGCATCGCACTCTCAGCCCGGCAGCAGACCCTGCTCGCGCACCAACCGTGCTTCCTCCCAGCATCCGGTCTTCAGCGGTCTCTGTCCGACACCCTCTCCCTCCTGCCGCCTCGACCCTCCTCCATCCTCGCTCCTGTCTCCGTCGGGACACGACCCCCGTTCCGCATCCACGGCCAGGCACCAGCGACGAGACCGTTGCCTGAACACTCCTGCCAACATCAGGGGATCGTGGACCCCTCCTGGGGGGGGGGCCAGGAGAGGATCTCGTCTGGGTTGTCCTGGGAGGCCGCGCAGAAGCGGAGAACGCAGCAGACCGCAGCTCCCAACACACACAGCCCCCCCCGTTGCCCGTGACCCGGCCGGGCGGCCTGGACACCCGTGGGTCAAGGTAGGTCCACCGTCGCTCGGCCCCAGGGATCGTCGCTGCCTTTCAGCAATGCTCAACGAGGGTAGAGCGGTCGGCCAGGACCCCCACCAAATACAATGGCTTTGCAGCGTTCCAGAAGCTCGGATCCCTCCCCCGTCCCCCCTTGGTCGCCACCGCCCCCTGCCCTCCCTCCTCCTCCTCCTCTTCCTCCTCCTCCTCCTCCTCCTCCTCCTCTTCCTCCTCCTCCTCCTCCTCCTCCTCCTCCTCCTCCTCCACTCCCTGCCAAGACAAGTCGGTCCTCCTGTCCGACTCGGCGGCCCATGGGCGCGCCGAACGAGTGGAGCCCTCGCTCCGGCGCCGCGGCCCCAGGAGGAGGGCGCGGGTGGGTCAACGCCTTCGGCCCGCCCCCATCCGCATGGTCCCCCTGGCAGCGGGCATCCGTCAACTCGACTAGGGGCCTCCTAGGTGGGGTCGGAGTCGATGGGGTCGGAGGATCGCGCCGCATCGCGGATACATCGGCTGTGCATCGGCGATGCATCGGCGATGCACTGGCGAGGCATCGTCGACGTCGGCGGTGCATCGGCGACGTCGTCGTGAAGCAACTCTGGCTCCACACCGCGCCGCAGCGGCCAGGCATCGGCGATGCGGCGCGACCCTCCGGCCCCATCTGCTCGGACCCTATCCAGGAGGCCTAGAGCGATGCCGGGAGGGGGGGATGTGCGCTCAGCCTTCCAGGGGACGGGTTGGAGAGGGGGCCGCACCACCGAGCACCATCCTCTGCCCGTGGACCCTCTGCTCTGGCCTCCCTCCCTCCCTCTCCTGCCTGCACCGTGCTTCCTTCCCGGTTCCCTGCGCCGTTTCCTCCTTCCCTCGCTCTCTCTTTCTCTTTCTCTTTCTCTCTCTCTCTCTCTCTTTCTCTTTCTCTTTCTCTCTCTCTCTCTCTCTCTCTCTCTCTTTCTCTCTCTCGACTAAATGCATGGACTCCTGCTGCGTCGCCCGTGGAGTGTGGATGGGCGTGCTGTGCGGCACGAGTCGTACCCCTGCCCGGCGCCAGCACCTTTTCTAGAGAAAAAAGAACTATGCACATACACCGATTCTGGCCAGGCCCATCCTGAGCCCAGGATCGGTGCATACGCCCTCCTACCTTGGCCAGGAAGGCATATGCACCGATCCTGGGTCAAGGATGGGCCTTGCCAGGATCGGTGCATGTGCATATTTCTCTTCGCCCGATTTTCCCGATCTTTCACCTTCGAACCGCGCGCGATGCGGCTCGCAGATGGTCTGCCGTGTCCATCGTTTCGTCGCCGCCAGCACGGGCCTCGCAGGAGGCGCGAACATTCGATGACCTGCGCCTCCGCCTGTGCCCCTGTGCGGCTTGCAGAAGGCTGGCATGCCGAGGCAGTGGCCAGCCCACGACCTTGTCCGCCGTCGTCTTTCGACATGCACGGCATAAGCATAAACTTGTGGCGCTCCGCGCGAATTCTTGGATCTGCGCGCGGAGCGCGCCAGGGGCGGCGCAGGAGGCGCCGCCAGGGGGGCCCAGCACGGATCCAAGGAATCCGCGCGGAGCGCTGAAAGTCTATGTTTGTGCCGTTCTCTCTCCTTCGGGAGGCTGTGGCCAGCCCACGACCTTGTCCGCCATCGCGCCCATCTGCTCCTCGTCCTCGCGGAGGCGTGAGGGAATGCCGAATTCTCGTCGGGTCAAGGCCCGATCGGCCTCGTTGCCTTTCCCGGCCACGAGGCCGAGGCTGTCGCTGCCAGGGTCCTGGCTGCCTCGGCGTCCCGCGTGCCACTTCCTCGTCGCGCCGGGAGGCGCCCGCCCTTGCCTCCGCGCCGGCCGCGCGAACTTCGCAACCTCCTCCTCCTCCTCCTCCTCCTCCTCCTCCTCCTCCTCCCCCTCCTCCTCCTCCTCCTCCCCCTCCTCCTCCTCCTCACCCTGCTCCTCCTCCTCCTTCTCCTCCTCCTCCTCACCCTCCTCCTCCTCCTCCTCCTCCTCCTCCTCCTCACCTCGCCATGTCTTCCACGGTGGGATGCCGGACCCTCTGGGATCGGGTCCCGCCCCCGTGCGAAGAGACACGCCGCACTTGGTCTCTGGTCTCTTGATCACTCAAGTTTATCCCTTGCCCCGTGAGCCATCGAAGGGCTGCGCATCTCTACCATCTGGCACCACTGCGCTACACGAGTGGGTAATGTCTGCGGGATACGACAACGAACTAATTGGAATGAAGCGTTGCCAACAGACCTGCGCACATGCGATGATACTCGCGAGAACTGCGCAATCTCTAACTCACCATGAGTTGGTTATTATAGGAGCCGCTTGGTTCTGTAAGAAGACATATTTAAGCCGCGCCCTTCCTACTGGGCATGGCCGATCCGTCGTCGACTAATCATATCTAATGAATATGTCTCTGCCCTAGCCCGAGACAGGACGATAAACCCAAGTGGCATCGATATTTCGCTGTGGTCTCGCCCATCAAGCAGCGTATTCCAGGCACTGACATGTCCTCCAAAGCACAACGAACCATAAATGGTGGGACACATCTAGCCTTCGTGGGCGTCCCTGCAGCCTGTCGGGACTCTGCTCCGCTGCCACATTAACAAGAAACTGCCACAAGTCCTTCCCGCACTGGCGTTCCAACGTATCCAGTGCTCTGCGGGACAGCATGGCAACATGCAGCGGGGCTGGCGTGGGCAATACCGTGGGGATATGGAGATCAGTGTCGGTGTCGATGAAGACGTCCACGCTCTCTCGTTTTGTTTGTTTTTCTCTCTCTCTCTCTCTTCCTCTCGCTCTCTCATTATCTGACAATCCTTATCTGCACTTCGTACAACAGCAACTGGTCACGGGGGCGGGTTCGGCAAGCTAGTCTTAGGCGAGTTTCTGTGCCAGCTCAGCACTCCAAGGCTCTACCACCTACCAGAGGGCACGTGGTGAGAAGGTCAGAGACGATGGTATGCAGAAGAGTGCGGATAATGAGGACACACGGCTGCAACTGTTCATACGTAGCCTCACGAGGAGGAGGAGAAGGAGGAGGAGGAGGAGGACGAGGAGGAAGGGAGAGGGAGGGGAGACAGGGAAAACATCGAGGGCAAAGGAGGAACACAACAGGGGGCGGAGGCGGTCGGAGGTGGGAAATGCACATGGCCGACCCCACAAAACATGCAAACGACATCTGTACACGTATATCATTTCTGCCTCCGCCGAACTTCCTCCTCCTCCCCCTCCCCCTCTCCGTCCTCCACCCCCTCCCCTTCCCCTCCTCCTCCTCCTCCTCCTCCTCCTCCTCCTCCTCCTCCTCCTCCTCCTCCTCCTCCTCCTCCTCCTCACTCCTGCTCCTCCTCCTCCTCCCTCCTCCTCCTCTCCTCCTCCTCCTCCCTCCTCCTCCTCCTTCCTCCTCTCCTCCTCCTCCTCCTCCTCCTCCTCCTCCTGCCTCCTCCTCCTTTTCCTCCTCCTCCAGCTCCCTCCTCCTCCTCCTCCTCCTCCTCCTCCTCCTCCTCCTCCTCCCTCCTCCTCCTCCTCCTCCTCCTCCTCCTCCTCCTCCTCCTCCTCCCTCCTCCTCCTCCTCCTCCTCCTCCTCCTCCTCCTCCTCCTCCTCCTCCTCCTCCTCCTCCTCCTCCTCCTCCTCCTCTCCTCCTCCTCCCTCCTCCACCTCCTCCTCCTCCTCTTCCTCCTCCTCCTCCTCCTCCTCCTCCTCCTCGTCCTCCCCTTTCTTTCCCGACGACGGCGACGGCGACGGCGGCGGCGGCGGCGGCGACGACGACGACGACCTTTCTCCGAGGGCGAGCGGCGCCGAAGGCGCGGCCCCTTCCTGGAACGGCCGCCCTGGACGAGCCCACGCTCGGCGTGACCGTCGCCGGCGCGTCGCTCCGCCCATGGCCCCGCCTCTCTGCGCGGCCGCTGGCGTGGATGGAGGGCGAACCACCCTCGATTAGAGGCCTCCTGGAAAGAGGGCGAACCACCCTCGATTAGAGGCCTCGATTAGAGGCCTCGATTAGAGGCCTCGATTAGAGGGCGAACCACCCTCGATTAGAGGCCTCCTGGATGGGGTCGGAGGATCGCGCCGCATCGCCGATGCATCGGCAACATCGGTCATGCATCAGTGACGCCAGCGTGGAGAGAATCGGGCTCCACATCGAGGCGCATCGCCGATGCATCGACGCTACAGCGCGATCCTCTGACCCCATCTACTCGGACCCCATCTGGAAGGCCTAGAGCGTCTCTGCGCGGCCGCTGGCCTGGATGGAGGACGAACCACCCACGAAACACTTGGACAGGAACGGGAAGCCGCAGCAACCGAGGCATTGATCGTGAGGCGCCAGGCATCCATACGGCACCACTTGTTGGGCACCAGAGCGGGATCTGCGCGCGTTGGAGCCAGCAGGCTGTTGGCCAAGGGCGGGGCGCGTCGGAAGCGAATCGCGCAGACAAGCATAGGAATGCAGCAACGAACCCAGACCCCCGACGTCGTGACTTTTGTCACAGCGTCGGCCCCCAGAGGTCTGGACCCCTTCCCCGGGGCCGGCGTCTCGTCTTGAGCCGTATTTTGACGCTCCCGAGACCCGGCGAAGGCCCCCAGGAGGGCGAAAACGGCCACACACCGCCCGCTCCACTGTTTCTGGAGCTTCGGATATCTGGATCTCTGCGCGGGCGCTGGCCTGGCTTGAAGGCAGCCGTCTTCCGACGTGGCGTGCAGTAGCAGCTCGGCAGCCCGCGGCCTGGCAGCCACCAACGGAGGCCTGCCAAGCCACGGCCCTGCCATCGCCTGCGGGCAACAGCAGCGGAAACTCCGGCAGCCAGCAACCTGGCTCTTCCTCCTCCTCCTCCTCCTCCTCCTCCTCCTCCTCCTCCTCCTCCTCTTCCTCCTCCTCCTCCTCCTCCTCCTCCTCCACCTCAGGGTGACAGGACAACGCTTGCGGGTGCTCGATGCGTTACCGTTTCGCTGGAAGGGGGGGGGGGTCCTTGCAGGGCCAGAGCTCCGACAGCCAGCAGCCCCACCGCAGATCCCGAGCTCCGACGCCGTGGTCTGTTCGTCACGCGAGCCCCTTGGAGGTCTCCATCCCTGGGGGCCGATTTTTTTTGTTTTTTTCATCCAGCGCCGCTTTCGGGATCCCGCAAAGGGTCCTCGGAGGCCGGAGATCAAAAAAGCTGCTCCTCGTGATGTTTCCTGAGGGCGCAGGGAAGGCCAGGAGCGGCGCGGCCAGGGGGGGGGGGGGGAGAGGCCACGCTGCGGCAACAGTACGGCGTCGGAGGTCTGGGGAGAATATGTTCCGGGTCCTCCTCCTTCTCCTCCTCCTCCTGCTCCTCCTGCTCCTCCTCTTCCTGCTCCTGCTCCTGCTCCTCCTCCTCCTCCTCCTCCTCCTCCTCCTCCTCCTCCTCCTCCTCCTCCTCTCCTCCTCCTTCCTCCCTCCTCCCCTCCCCTCCCCCTCCCCATCCTCTGCCTCCCCCTCCTCTCCCTCCCCCTCCTCCGCATCCGCCGCCGCCGCCTCCTCCTCCTCCTCCTTCTCCTGCTCCTCCTCCCTGCCCCCATCCCCCCACCACCCGGAGAGGAGGGGGGCCTCCAGGATTCCGCGCAGGCCGCCTGGCAGTCGAGCTCGTCTTGGGTCGGGAAGGGAGCAACGCCGTGCATGTCGAGCGGGCGCCAGCTGACATTGTCCTCCGCGCGCCAAGCCTACACACGTGTTATGTGATTATCCATACGTATATGTATGTGTGTCTGCCTGTCTGTCTGTCTGTCTGTCTGTCTGTCTGTCTGTCTGTCTGTCTGTCTGTCTGTCTGTCTGTCTGTCGGTGCCTGTCAGTCTGTCTGTCGGTCTGTCTGTCTGGTTGGCTGGCTCGCTGGCTGGCTGGCCGGCTGGCTGGCTGTGTGTCTGTCTGTGTTGCTGTCTGCGTGTGTGTGTGTGAGTGAGGGAGTGAGTGAGTGAGTGAGTGAGTGAGTGAGTGTGTGTGTGTGTGTGTGTGGGAGTGTGCTGTGTGTGTGTGTGGGTGGGGGAGTGTGCTGTGCTGTGCTGTGCTGTGCAGTGCTGAGCTGAGCAGTGCTGTGCAGTGCTGTGCTGAGCTGAGCTGAGCTGTGCTGTGCCGCGCCGTGCTGTGCTGAGCAGTGCTGTGCTGTGTATGTGATGTGCGCGAGGAAGAGGGAGGAGGGGAGGAACAGGAGACGCGGGTGCAACGCGGCAGGGAAGACAACCAGAACCCCACGAAACATGTGGGGAACAAAACACCGTTCCTGGGACTTCAACGCCGCGAAGGAGCGCTAACTGCTGCGCCCAGGGCAATCTGCACCACCCGCACCGCCAGCGCCTCCAGCGTCAGCAGGACCGCATCTGCCAGGACAGGATCCTGAGCCACTTCCAGCTGGGCCACCGTCTCGGCGGCGAGCGAGGGGGGGGGGGGGCAGTCCGAAGGAGGCCCTCTCGGGAGGCGGCGGGGCTGCTCGGGGGCCCCCGCGCCTCCCGAGGACTGCTCTGCGCCTTCGGGGAAGGCTCAGAAAACCTCTCCGCGGGCCCCGAGACGTCCGAGCCTTCCGAGAAGGCCCGCCCCTTCTCGCGCTCCTCCCCCGGGCTCGCCGCCGCACCAGGAGGACGACCGCCCCCAGTCCTCCTGCTGCGCCCGGGCGGGCGATCCTCCCCGCGGCTAGAAGCCCACGGACCTTCGACACCGGCGGCACGACGTGGCAGGAGGAAGGCGACAACATCGCGATCTCTATGAAGCCGAGGCCTCCGTTTCCACCACCCCCACCTCAGCGGGTGCGACTCCCGGACGGCAGCAGTTGGAATCGAGACCAGCGAGCTGGAGAGGACCCACAGCAACGGGACATCGAGGCTGACGGCGCCAGCATGAGCAGCGACGAGATCTGCGCCCCAGCGGGCGGAAACTCGGACGCCCCACCTCCGCCGCCTCCAGCAGCTGGACAGCAGCAATTACCATCCACACCTCCTCCGTGGAACGCAAGGGTGCGATCTTGTCCACCGCAGCCTCAGCTTCCAATTCCACCAACAGCGCCAACTCCAGCAGCACCAGCAGCAGGGCGACGGGAGCTCAGCAGATCGCCGCCTATGGGGCGGAGTGAACCTGGCACCTCGAGTTCCTCGGGCGTGAACACGGTTCCCAGCCACTCAAGCTCGGCTGGCAATCTGTGAACTCCTGCGACGACAGCGACTACACCTGCAACGACTACGGCATCACCAGCGACAATCACTCCGCCCCAACCTCCATCCACAGCTCCACCACCTGCTTCTCCTACACCGGCAGCGTCAACGACCGAGCCGACGAGGACTACAGTCAACCCGTAGAGTTAAGGATGCAAGGCCCTTGGACGCCCATCTCGAAGCGTTTCGAGCGGGGCGCGGCCAACGAAAGTGTCCAAGGATGGACCCAGGAAGCAAGGATGCCTATCCTTGGGAGGGATGCCTATCCTTACTCTGCGGGTCGACTGTACGGGAGCAGCAGCAGGATCCTCACCATCAAGGCCTCGGCCTCTCGCGTCGACGCTCTCGGCACGAGCACCAGTCACAACACCCGCCGCGCCGCAGAGGGCAGCGCAGCAGGCACCACCTCCCGAGGCAGCAACAAAAAACCTTCTGTATGACGACGACGGACGAGGGGGAGGACGAATAGAGGAGGAGGGCGGAGGAGGAGGAGGAGGAGGAGGAGGAGGAGGAGGAGGAGGAGGAGGAGGAGGAGGAGGAGGAGGAGGAGGAGGAGGAGAGAGGAGGAGGAGGAGGAGGAGGAGAAGGAGGAGGAGGAGGAGGAGGAGGAGGAGGAGGAGGAGGAGGAGGAGAGGAGGAGGAGGAGGAGGAGGAGGACGGAGGAGGGAGGAGGAGGAGGAGCGGCAGGCACGGACGAGACATCACCGCGATCAGCAGAAAACAAGAGAGTCGGAATGCGAGCCAGTTCAGAGCCACCAACATCAAAACGACCATTGCCTCTCCTGGAGCCGGCATCACCAAGCGAACCAAGAGTGGCATCACCACCGACGCTGACGGACGCCAACCGCTCGAAAGTAATGGAGAATGTCACAGCGTTCGGGGATCAACAACTTGGGGTGCTCCACGTTGAAGATCGACAGCTCATCAGCGCATACATGGACTCTGGGGAGCTGAACAAGCACCAGGATATCATGGCGACCATGGCTCGGGAGGTATCTGACAAACTCCAGCTGATGAGCCACAAAAAGCTTAGCTGGGCGGCTGAGCAGGCGCACTGGATAATACCAGGCCCCTTCAGGGAGAGCAGGACCTTCTACGTCGACTTGATCACAGGCGAGGCGATCTTCGCACAGAGTGCTGGCCTCTTGTGGAAGCGGCCGATCGCCTGGAGTCGCGCTCGTTCATACTCAACACTTGTTTCAAGGCGGTTCGCCAGAACAAGCATGGACAGTGCGAACGTGAAAGACGCGGCGTGGGTGAGACGTTGGAAGAAGGTGCTCGACAAGGACAACAAGACCACCTACATCATCAAATCGAGCTTGAGCGGCAGTGGCTTCCTGGACGCCCAGAAGCGTAACATCACGAGGCGATCTTCAACGGCATCGAGGTTGTCTCAGCGGATGATTGCTCTTCTGTGCGCCACGGAGAAGGACATGATGATGGAGACTTGATAGATCTCGACGGTGTTCGCGCCAGGGCTCAACTACGAACGGCTTAGACAGCACGCCGAACGGATAGGCATCGAGGTTCGAGAGCAGCGCAAACTACATCTTCAACCACCAGCCATCGTGTGGCGACACTTCAGGGAGGACAAAACGAGTAACATCAAAATCCAGGAATGTAAGATAGCGTTCTCTGTTCTGCAGCTATTGCAGCCAATATTCGGCACCGTGGACGCGCCGTTGTTGTGGCAGCTAGCACTATCTCTACATGGTGCTCGACAACCTAAAAGGAGTTCAGAGCGTGTTTGATGACTCTTCATGTGGGTCAAAGACGGTGGCATTATGATGGTATGGATGGTTTAGGTGGACGATATCACAATGCTAGCAAATATCGCGTGGCTCCTGTGGGGTCTCGAGTCCATGCAAAGCGGTTCGGCAAGATCAAGAGACGCCAGTTACCATTTACGGAGGTACTGAGCGAGCGGCACTTGCTCATCCAACAGCATGTGTTTACCGAGGGCCTGAAGAATATCGACATTCCTGCGAAACCCAGGGACAAGGTAGACGATGAGTGTGATGCGAAGTTAACCCATGAGTTGCGATCAGTACTTTGTTCACTTATTTTGCTGTGCCAGACGCGAGAGGACATCTATTGCGACACCGTCCAGTTACAACAAGTACGCAAGAACACACTCGGCCACCTGAACCAAGCGAATCTGATTGTCGACGGGGCCAAGAGAAACATGATGATGGCAGGCTTGCACTTTGGTCCGATACCATTTCCTGTGAGACTGGTTTCGGTTGGCGCCGCTGGGCATGGCAGCATGAAGACCTCGTACCCACAATGAGGAGCAGCAGTATCTCTCATTCGCCACCATGGTCAAGATCCAGTGGACAAGAAAGAGAAAGTGCATCCTGACTACAGTGGCATTCTCGGCGGCATGACACATTCACAAATGCTGTCTTCTGGCAACTTCACAAAGACATCGCATTCGATTTGCAACACGGCGACGGATGCCTGGCTTATCCGCCGGCCCCCTTGTGGGGCCATCAGGCACATAGGTTTCAATACCCTGCACCAGTTTCCAATTTCCAATCTCCAATGTTACAGTCCTGATTTCTGATTCCTACTGAAAATTGTTGAAGTCCGCACGAATGGGGGAGCCGAAAAGCGTCCGGTTACCCTCCCCGAATCGCATTGCCTGAATTCTTGCGGGGCCGTGGGACAAGTAAAAATACATGAGATTCGCGCTCCCGACGCAATGATCCCTCGTAAATTACATTGTGTTCGCCCCCCCGAGGCCACGATGCCTTGCAAATTGCGCCACGCTCGCGTTCCCGAAGCCACGATCCCTTGCAAAATACACCGTATTCGCGCCCCCGAAGCCACGATCTCCTGCAAATTGCAACACATTCGCGCCTCTGGGGCCACGACCCAACGCAAATGACACCACATTCGCGCCCCCGACGCCACGATCCCTTGCAAATGACTCGACGCTCGCGTCCCCGAGGCCACGATCCCTTGCAAACTGTGCGACATTTCGCGTCCCCGAGGCCACGACCCGTCCAAACCATATGCCGTGTTCGCGCCCCCAGGCCAGGCTCGCCCGCAAATTGCGCTACACTCGCGCCTCGATCGAACGCAAATAATGCAACAATTGCGCCCCCGAGGCAGCGATCCCTTGTAAAAGTAAGCAATATTCGCGTCCCCGAGACCAGTGGCCCTCGCAACGTATGCAATTCTTGCGTTCTTGAGGCCATGAACCCTCGCAAAGTTTTCGATTATTGCGCACCCGAGGCAATCCTCGCGAAGTATTTAATTCTTGCGTACGCCAGGCAAGACACCTTCGTAACTTACGCAACACTCGCGCCCCTTGAATCCTGTGCACATTACGCAAGATTCGCGTCCCCGAGGCCACAAGCCATCGCAAATTGCTAAGTAATCGCGTCTCCGAAGCCAGAACCTTTTCGAACATAATTCAATATTCGCGCCCCCGAGGCCACAAATTATCGCAAATTGCTCAAATCCTGCGTCCCCAAGGCAACAAACCATCATAAATTATTCAATGTTCGCGTCCGCGTGGCCATAAACTCTAGCAATTTCGGCCATATGCGTATTGCCGAGGCCAAGAATGCTCCAAGGCGCCCGAAGATGATTCCAAGGCGGCCCACGAGGGCCCCAAACGGCCCCAAGAGCGCTCCAAGAGGCCCCCCGAGAGCCCCAAGGGGCAAACATCGTCGTTGTTACACACGTTTTTGAAGGAATATGGAGCTCTCGCATTTTCGGCTTTCCGACGCTCAGAATGGTTCAAGAAGCTCCCAAGGCCGCCCCAAGACAGTCCAAGACGCCTCCAAGAGGGCCCCAAGACGGCCCGAGAGGGCTCCAAGATGGCCCAAGAAGCGTTCCGAGAAGCCCCGAGAAGCCCCCAGGAGGCCCAAAGAGGCCCCAAGAGGCGCCCAAAACATCCCAAGACGCACCAAAGATGCCTCCAAGAGGCCCCAAAGATATCCCACGAGGCCCCAAGAGGCCCCCAAGAGGCGCCGAAACCGCCTCCAAAAGGCCCCCGAGAGGCTCCCCACGACACCCCAACACATATACAAGAGGCTGGCGGGATGGGCCGAAGGCCACTAGGATCCGCCGCCCCCTGTCGATTCATCGCCAGGGTGCCTGGCGTGCCGGATTATATGGTTTTGGTGTTGGTTCTTTGCCAGAAAAGAGCCAACCCCCCATGGGGCTTCGGCCCGTCCCGCCGGCCACCCTGAAGACCCGGTTGCCAACGGTTTTCCTGCCCCAGACGGCCCCAAGATGGCCTCCAAGACGGCCAAGATGTCCCAGGATATCCCAGGATGGCCTCCAAGTTGCTCCAAAACGGCCAAGATTGGCCTCAGAGACGGCTAAGATGGCTCCAAGATGCACCCAAGACGGCCCGAGACGGCCTCAAGATGGTATAAGACGGTCCAAAAGGCCCGCAAGAGGCCTCCAAGACGGCCCAATAGGTCTCCAAGAGGTCCTCCAGGAAGGCCCGACGAGGCCAAAATCATTTACTTTCCTTGGGTTTTTGAAGGATTCTTGCATTTGCGCCTCTTCGGCTTTCCGACGGCCCAAGACGGCCCAAGACGCTCCCAAGATCGCCCAAGAGGCCCCCAAGAGGGCCCCATGACGGCCCAAGTGGCCTCCAAGACGGCCCCAAGAGGGCCCCAAGAGGGCCCAAGAGGCCTCCAACACGCCCAAGATGGCCTCCAAGACGCCCAAGATGGCCTCCAAGACGGCCCCGAAGCGCCCCAGGAGGGCCCCAAGTCGGCCCAGAAAGGTCCCCAAGACGGCTCCCGACGGCGTCAGACGTGCCAAGGACATCAAGATGGCCGAAGTTGGCTCGAAGCTGGCCCAAGACGGCCCAAGAGGCCCCCAAGAGGGCCTCCAGGAAGGCCAGAAGAGGCCAAAAGGATGTTCCTTAGGTTTTTGACGGATTTTGACATTTGCTTCTTTTCGGCCTTCCGACGGCCCGAGACGGCCCAAGAGCCCCCAAAGATCGCCGAACGATCGCCCAAGAGGCCTCCAAGATGGCCCCAGAACGGCCCAAGAGGGCCCCAAGAGGCCCCCAAGACGGCACAGGAGGCCTGTAAGACGCCCAAGATGGCCTCCAAGACGGCCCTGGAGCACTCCAAGAGGGCCCCGAGTCGGCCCATAGAGGCTCCCCACACGGCTTCCGACGGCGTCAGACGGACCAGGAGCCCACCAAGACGGCCGAACATGGCCCTAAGATGGCCCAAGACGGCCCAAGAGACCTCCAAGAGGGCCTCCAGGAAGGCCCGAAACCGCCAAACTCATAGTTTTTGAAGGATTCTGGCATTTGTTTTTTTCTGCCTTCCGACGGCCCGAGACGGCCGTGCACCCAAAGATCGCCCAAGAGGCCCAAGACACGGCCCCAAGAGGCCCCCAAGACGGCCCAAGAGGTATCCAAGACGCTCAAGATGGCCTCCAAGACGGCCCAAGAGCCCTCCAAGACGTCCTCCAAGAAGGCCCGAAAGGGTCAAAATGGCCTCCAGACGGCCAAGATGACCTTCAAGCTGCCCACGTGTTCCCCGAAGGCTTTCCCAACCGATTCGGGGAACACATGGTCCGATAGCTTGGCAGGTCTGGCCTGAACGTTCGGCCACATAGGCGCTTCCAAAAAGGCAGGGGGCGGCGGTGATTCGCCGTAGGCGTCTTCGATCACGCCCACGTCTCAGTATGCGCTGATGATTCCTATCCGCCCCCGCATGATGCTCCCAGATGCGCCAAGGCAGCGCCGAGACGCACCGACGCGACTCTGATATATCCCATTCTGATAGAGAGGGGGCTGGCGGCAAGGGGGCGAAGCCCTTACGGATAACTTTGATAATCAGCGAAGTGATCGTGTGCGGAGAGCACCAGCACAAAGCAAAGGACATGATGGACATCTTCGACAGATCATCGCATCATATCAAGATCGACCACTGCACTGACTGCGTGAATTTCTGGCAAACGTGTTGTGGAGTCGAAGGCGAACCCTCTAATACATCAAGCATAAAGGCCGCATTAAGTATGAGAGAAGAGCGCCTCAGTGAACGAGTCAGGTACCTCATCCGTTTGCCTACGGAAGTGGTCATCGCGGACGGTCTCACGAAGACAGGACTGCTCAAGCCGCTCATGGGGCATCTCACTAAGAGATGTGGCTATCCTGCCGCCAAGGGGGAAGCTGATCACCGTGCGGCGGATCCTGGACACGAAGGAGGGCTACTCGGAGCAAGACCTGCTCGACCTTGAGGCCTGACCGCCTTGCTGCACAGGCCTCCGCCCTCGCCCGTCTCTTGATTGGATCAGCTCTCTTCCAGAGAGTTCGGCGAGAGGTGGAAGAATTCAAGAGAGAAGGATGTCCCAGAAATGTGGACGCATCCAGCGAATCAGATATCCAGATCCGGAGCACCAGAACCAGAGCGCAGAAATGGGGCCGAAAACAGCAGGTCCCATCGAGACTCGATTCCTGCGGACATATGCGGCTCAAGGTGGTCTTTGAAAAAAGAGCGATCTCTGGTAGGAGGAAGGGGGGGAGCGAGGGAGGGAGGGAGGGAGGCGGAAGGGAGCGAGCGAGGGAGGGAGGGAGGAGGGAGGGGAGGGGAGGGGAGGGAGGGAGGAGGGAGGGAGGGAGGGAGGGAGGGGAGGGAGGGAGGGGAGGGGAGGGGAGGGAGGGGGAGGAGGAGGAGGGAGGGAGGGGGAGGAGGGAGTGGAGGGGAGGGGAGGGAGGGAGGGAGGAGGGGAGGGAGGAGGAGGGAGGGAAGGAACGAGGCGAGGGCGGCGGCCTCTCAAGGGGAAAACCTCCCTGGGCGCGGTCGGCAGCGCACGGCGTCCCGCACGGGAGCCGTGCTGGGCCCCACGACGTCGTCGTCGTCGTCGTCGTCGTCGTCGTCGTCGTCGTCGTCGTCGTCGTCGTCGTCGTCGTCGTCGTCGTCGTCGTCGTGAAGAGGAGGAGAGGAGGAGGAGGAGGAGGAGGAGGAGGAGGAGGAGGAGGAGGAGGAGGAGGTGGTGGTGGTGGTCACTGCATAAGGGAAACAGAATCCCGAGCAGAGCAACACGCACCACGACCACGACGACGCCGACGACGACGACGACGACGAGACGAGGCGCGCTTACGATCCGCACCGAAGCACGGATTTGGGAAAGGGCCCACCCTGCAGGTTCGGTTAAACAGCACATCGTTGAGCGGTGCTGCAGCCTCCCCTGAGCACAGGCCCCCCCAGAGCATCAGCCAGACAAGTCGGGTTTGCACCCTCATGCCTTGCTGGACTCTGGGCGCGTTTCGGCACCCTCTCCCCCAACCTCGTCAGGGCCACCGACAAGGGAGAGGGCGGCGGTGGCCGACGCGTCCCCGAGCTAAGAAGCTCAAAGCGCCGCGGCTCAGAGAGCCGGGAAGACAGACAGACAGACGGACGGACGGACAGCCAGGCGGCGTGCAATGCCTGGCAAGCCAAGTGGGTGGTCACTGCATAAGGGAAACAGAATCCCGAGCAGAGCAACACGCACCACGACCACGACGACGCCGACGACGACGACGACGGAGACGAGGCGCGCTTACGATCCGCACCGAAGCACGGATTTGGGAAAGGGCCCACCCTGCAGGTTCGGTTAAACAGCACATCGTTGAGCGGTGCTGCAGCCTCCCCTGAGCACAGGCCCCCCCAGGGCATCAGCCAGACAAGTCGGGTTTGCACCCTCATGCCTTGCTGGACTCTGGGCGCGTTGAGGAGGAGGAGGAGGAGGAAGAGGAGGTGTGGAGGGGGCGCCCTCAAATCGTTTCCAGGGGCTGGTGGGCAGGGCGCTTGTGCCGCTTGTGCGCAGGGCGCCCCTCGGGCAAACCCGTCGGCGCCGCTGGCTCTTGCTCCTTCCTCCTCCTCCTCCTCCTCCTCCTCCTCCTCCTCTTCATCCCTCCTCCTCCTCTTCATCCCTCCTCCTCTTCATCCCTCTCCCTCCCTCTGCAGCGTCGCGTCCTCAAGCGATCCCCTGGGCCTGAGTCGGGGGCTGACGCCCGCATGCCGCGGGTGTGTGTGCCACGAGCGACCCCGCAGAGCAGCGACACAACGCTCCGGGAGCTCCCAACGTGCCCGACGAGGGCGGCTCGGGGTGATTGCGAGAGAGCCCCAGCGGGGCCCCGCAACCCTGGTCTCGGGGACGTCTCTTGGAGTCTTGGGGAGGCCTGTTGATCGCCGTTGGGCGACCGGGGAGCCGTCTCGGGCGCGGCACCTCCACCGAACCCTCTCTCTCTCTCTCGGACAGGCTCGTCGACGCCGTCCTTGGGCTTGGGCTGGTCGAGCGGAGCGGCGGACCTTCTTGGAGCTCCCTTGGGGCCGTGGCGGGCTGTCTGCGGGGGGAGGTGGTCGCCTGGAGGCGTTTCTCTCAATCGGAGAGTGCAACCCATCACTCGGCTCTTTCGATGGAGGCGAGCGTGCCGCTCGAGCCCAATCGCCGGTGGCGAGCCCGGCCCGGGAGGCCCCGAGAGGCTCCCTGTGCAAAATCTGCCCCCTCCGGGTGCTGCAAAAGTGCTGGCCAGCAAGAGGTCTATAAAAGTGCTGGCCAACAAAAACCGTATTATGTCCGCAGGCGGAGCTCACCTGCACGTCGGCCCAGCAATCTGACACGCCTGTGAGCGAGTGGCGTATCGAGTGACCCGCCGAGGAACCTCCGCCGCTGAACACCTAGAGGTGAGGGAAAGTGTAGTATAGACCAGAGAAGGAAGACGAAGAGCAACCAGCTCCTCAATGATGATGATGATGATGACGATGATGATGATGATGATGATGATGATGATGATGGTGGTGATGGTGATGATGTTGGTGATATTGATGCTGCTGATGATGGTGATGATGATGATGGTGGTGTTGGTGATGATGGTGATGATGCTGATGCTGCTGATGATGATGATGCTGATGAGAAATGGGGAACTTGCAGAGCTGACCGCTGGCGCACGGTGCATAGAACTAAGCCTTTCAGCCTGTCACTCCCGGGCGCAAATGGCACACCGACGGACGGTCTGACAGATCTCCCCTGTTGGGGGATCAGATGTGAGGACGAGATATCGACTGCCCACTCCGGAAGCTATAAAAATGCTGGCCAACAAAAACGATATAAAAGTGCTGGCCAGTCGGAGAATGCAGTCCAGCACTCGGCTAGCTCAAAGGGGGCGAGCGTGCCGCTCGAGCCCAATCGCTGGGGCTGAAATCGCCGGTGGCGAGCTCGGCCTGGGAGGCCCCGAGAGGCTCCCTGTGCAAAATCTGCACCCTCCAGGTGCTGCAAAAGTGCTGGCCAGCAAGAGGTCTATAAAAGTGCTGGCCAACAAAAACCGTATTATGTCCGCAGGCGGAGCTCACCTGCACGTCGGCCCAGCAATCTGACACCGCGCCTGTGCCCAGGTGACGTACCGAGTGACCCGCCGAGGAGTCTCCGCTGCTGAACAATCAGAGGTGGGGGCAATGTGTAGTATCAAGAGAAAGGAGGTGAGGACGAATAGCGACTAGCTCCTGAATAAATAGGGAACTTGCAGAGCCGACCGCTGGCGGACGTCACATGCAAGTAAGTCAGCTCAGTCTCGCACTCACGGGCGCGAGCGACAAACCGACTGGCGTGCTGCCAAATCTCCTCTGCTGAAGTTCAGCAGTCTGAGCGAGGAGCATGCGGGGAGTAGATCGAAGGAGGGGAGAGGAGGGAAGAGTAGGCAGAATAAGGAGCGACCCGTTCCAAAACTAAAGCGCTTAGCCGTCCGAAGGCGGAGTTCACCTGCAAGTCCTAGGGAAGTAAGTGGTTCGCAAGCCCCTCTTGGAGCTCTCTTAGGGGTTGCTCGGGGCCGTGCTGGGTCCACTTTCGGACGCTTGGGGCCGTAATGGGCCGTATTGAGCCCCTCCAGGGGCCGTTGTTGAGGCAGTCTTGGGCCGTTCTTGGCGCGCTCTTGGGGCGTTGCTTCAGCAATCTGTGATGTTTGGGGCACACGGGCTGCCCTGCTCCTGCGGCGACCAGGGAAGCAAGTAATTAGTGACAAGCCATACATCATCTCCAATGCCTGCCGCGGCCTGGCGGGGCCTCCCTGGAAGGTCAAAAAGCACTGGTGAGGCTGGTGGTATGGGGAGAAGATGAAACCCGACGCATCACACGGTACATACGCGGATGCTTGCCGCGGTCTGGCGGGGCCTCCCTGGAGGGTCAGGCGACCTTGGTGGCATTGGTGGAACGGGACGGGCACGAAACCTGCTTAGCAACATGGTATGCGGCTGCTTGCCGCAGTCTGGCGAGGGCTCCTGGAGGGTCGGGCAACACTGGTGGGACTGGTGGAGTGAGAGAGGCACGACACTTGATGAGTACACGGAATGAGGGTGCCTGCAGCGGTCTGGCGGGGCCACCCTGGAGCGTCAGACGGCACTGGTTGGCCTGGTGAGCGAGTGGGAAGGACAACAGAACCAGATAAATAGCACGGTGTACGAATGCCGAGGCCTCCCCAGAGGATCGGACGGCACCGACGGGACATGCGGAGAAGGACCTCCAACGAGTATCGCCGCCAAATTTGCCTGAAGACAGCCTAGAGCATTCGAAGAAAACCCACACAGGGCCCCAAGACTCTTGAAACAAAAATCTCAAGGCGGTCGAAAATGGCCCCGATACGGCCCCCGGAGCACTCTTAATCGTGAACTGGTCGTTGACGAACATCGTGGCTGGCATCAAGATGGGCCCAAGAAGCCCCCTCTAGGCCCCCCAAAGACTCCCAGGAGACCTCCAGAGGCTCCACAATGACCCCAAAGAAGCATTCGGGTCCCCAAGAGACCCTCCAAAGAGCCGCCCCCCCTCCCCCAAAAAAGTGAGGACAGGGAAGGGTTCGCAGGGAAGGGCGTTAAGGAATATCAGTTTTGAGGAAAGGAAGGAAGAGGAACAGGAGGAGAACGGCAACACTGAAAACGAGCACACTGCTACGTGTGGCCCCACAGTTTGTTAGCTCAGAGCAACAGTCGCCGTGCTGTACGACAGGGTACACTTGTGCGCGTGCGGGGAAGCGGTATCTTCCCTTCCCTATTGTGTTCCTCTGTTGCTCCTCCTCCTCCTCCTCCTCCTCCTCCGCCTCTTCCTCCTCATTATCATCAGCATCATCCTGCTACTGCTACTCCTCGTCTTCCTCTTCTCCTGATTGTCCTTTGCACGGGCGGAAGTGAGCGCGGTCTGGAGGGCAACCTCGGACGTTGCGTTCGCTGCCTTGTCGTAACTCAGACGCGCCCGGCATCATTTGGGAGCATTCGGGAGCACTCCCACTATGCTCGAGTTGGGCTCATACCCTATGTGTCCTTTGCATATGTACAGACGGTAAAGGATTTTGTGCTTATGAACTGAAAAAGCCTATATTCGGCATGGGAACGGAGATGACATTCGGGAACACCCAGGCAGCAGCCGCGGGGAAAATGCTGCATCGCCTAAAAAGGGGAACCGTGGGAGAAAAAAAGACGTGGATCCTGCACCAGCCTTGGAGACACTGGGCTCATGTTCGAAACATGGACTCACCGGGACGAGATCTGCGAGGCTAGACATCGTCTGGCAAAGGCCCTTAGAAGCCGTACATAGTACAGCAGAGGGGCTTCTGGTTGGTGCAGTCCGTATCAGCAGCTTCTAATAATACGGGACTGCGCCGACATGCCTATCCGTAGAGATGAACCAGTCGATGCCGAAACATATTGACCGAGAGAGAGAGAGAGGTAGAAAAGAGAGAGAGAGAGAGAGACCAGGCTGAACTCACGAAGCGTATTACACATTACTCACCGCTGTGTTTTCCGGACCATTCGACTCGGGGGGCTCAACGGGGGGCGCCACCTCCACGTCCTTGACGACCTCTTCGGCGCAGCTGGTGATCGACGGACCCCTCACGCCCGTTACGACCTCCGCAGCACATTCGACGAGGTAGCCGACCTGCTTCTCGAGGGACGACATGCGAGCGTTCGCGACGAAGGAGACACTGGGGCTGGCGAGCAGCGCAGCGTAGCTCGACGACACGTGGGCCTCTGGGATCTCGGCGCCCCTGGCGATCTGCGGGGTTAGCACTTTCTGCATCGTGTCCACCGTGGGGAAGCTGAAGTCCTCGGCCCTCGCGGCGAGCATCGGCGCTGACGGCCAGGCTTGCAGCGCCGCGGCCGCGGTCTGCACGAACGACTCGGAGCCCAGGCACCCGCGGGTGAGGACGACCACCAGCAGCTGGGAGGGCGCTCGAGCCTGGCGCACCTCGGAGTCCTGCATCAAACCCTTGAGCTTCCAGCCCTTGATCGCGCCGACCATGCTCTTCAGCACCTCCGCCGCCGCAATGGCCTCCGAGTCGCAGACGTCCGCCACGACGCCCACGTCGTACTCCCCGTCGTCGTCCTCGGGGCCGTCCGCCGCCTTGCCTGCTCCACAGGTGCTGGACACCATGGCTATGGCCTGCAGGGACGCACCTTGGGAAACGAAAAATGCCATAAACATAAAAACTCGGAGGTCCGCGCGGATTTCTCGGATCGGCGCTCGGGCCCCCTGGCGGCGCCTCCGGTGCCGCCCCTGGCGCGCTCCGCGCGCCAGGGAGGGGGGTCGAGCGCCGTTCCGAGAAATCCGCGCGGACCTCCGAGTTTTCATGTTTATGCCACTTTTTGTTCCCCTAGCACCGTGGCTGCTGGCCAAGCGGTTCGCCACCACACGGCAGGAGATCTTGGAGGCGCCGCGCAGGTAGGAGTAGGCGTCCTTCACCATGGCCAGCGAGATGCCCTCGGCGGTGCAGCGCCGGAACGCCTCAAAGGTGAACAGACAGGGAGGAGGAGGAGGAGGAGGAGGAGGAGGAGGAGGAGGAGGAGGAGGAGGAGAAGGAGCTGGAGGGGGAGGGAGGAGGAGGAGGAGGAGGAGGAGGAGGAGGAGGAGGAGGAGGAGGAGGAGGAGGAGGAGGAGGAGGAGAGGAGGAGGAGGAGGAGGGGGAGGAGGAGGAGGGGGAGGAGGAGGAGGAGGAGGAGGAGGAGGAGGAGGAGGAGGAGGAGGAGGAGGAGGAGGGGGAGGAGGGGGAGGAGGAGGAAGAGGATCTGGATGCGGATACCACGTTCTGACCAAGGCTCCAAGGCGAATCCGGCCGCGGTGGCGAGGGCCCACCCCGGCGGCCCAAGCGGGCGAGCGCGAGGGAGAGGCACGGGCGCGCTGCGTTCTGCTCCGCGGAGCCTCCGCGGACCAGCGCGTCGCGATGGCCGCCTCGTCGAGGTCGGCGTCGCACAGCTCGGTGTAGGAGTCCAGGGCGACCGGCACAAGCCGCACGCCGTTCGTGTGGGCGGTGGTGACCTGCCCGGCGCACTGCGGGCTGGAGAGGGTGCCGCCCGAGAGGAGGACCACGACGTTGTCTGCCTGGAGGCGGCGGTGGCGCCCGAAGGAGGCCAGGGCAGAGGCGGAGTGCAGGCACCGCACCACCAGAGAAGCAGCGCACACCGAAGAGCGAGAAGGCTTTTTCCCGGCCTCGGCGGGCCTGGGCCACAGGCAGGTCCCCCGACATATCATGGAAGGAACGGCCCGAAGCCCGAGCCCCTCCTGGGCGACAAGCGGGTCTTACTTCAGCGCCCGAAATGTAAGGGGGTCGCACGTCATCGCCAATGCGTCGGCGACGTAGGCAGCGATGCGGCGCGATCCTCCGACAGCAGTGCTCCTGCCCCGTTTGGGCGGCCAGGACTGCCAGCTGGCAGCGCATCAAGTCGAAGATGTCCTCCAGGTTCCAGTCGAGGTTGTCCGCGGCCAAGAAGATACCCTTCTTGTCACCGATCCTCTTTTGCATGTCTATCTTGACCCAACGGGCCGTCATGGCGGTGTCTGGGATGTGGCACAGGAACGCCGTCCACCGGTCCTTCGGCACAAACCGGCGGTACGCAAGGAAGGCCAAAAAGATGCCGACCGCGCCGAATACGAAGACCATGATGATGGTGAAGAAGACCTCGAGGTCCGCCACCATCTCGTCCCCGTCGACCTTGATCAGTAGCGAGGAGCAGGTGAGCAGGAGGATCATGCACCCCATCACCCATACGTCCAACATGTTCGGGATCGCGCCCCTCCAAGGCTGATACGTCGCGTGAATCTTACCGAACACCACCATCGTGAGAACCAGGAAGATCATCTGTCGGTGGCCGTAGTCGGCAAAGATCACTGGGATCAGCGCGATGAACAGTGTACGCATCAGGTAGATAGGGGTGAAGTAGAAGCACTTGGCAGTGAAACGCTGGAACATGAATCGGTACCTGGACATGATGATCGAGCCGCGCGCAGATAGCGCCAGGGCGGGGTAACTGATGGTAATGTACAGAACGATCGAGAAGAAACCGACTCCGTATACGAGCACAGCGATGGTGCCCATGACGGCCATGGCAACCCACTCAGAGTCAACGTAGCAGATGATGGAAGGGTTGGATGACAGTGAGGATGTTCCGTTGGGGCTGCTGACGCAGTGGAACGGCTTCAGGGCGGTCATGTTGAGCATGAGGAACAGCACGAGGGTGAGCACGCCGACGGAGTTGATGACGTGGTCCTTGCTGATGGGCTTCCCGAGCGCGAAGTGCATGATGGCGAATATCGCGCACAGCAGCGACAAGCCCAGAGGGAAGGACAGCAGCTGAAGAACATATTTTGCCACCGAGTCCGAGTCAGAGACCCCACACGAGAGGTTCAGCGCCGAGTAATTGAAGGCCGCGATCGAGAAAGTACTCAGCATGCTCCTCATCGGTTCGACCCAGTCGATCTTCATCGTGAAAAATAAAGACATCGTCTGGACAATCATCACCGTCTGGCTCATGCAGATGGCAACAGAGACGGTATTCATCCTGATCTTGGTCACGTCCACCCTTGCGAAGAACGCCACCGCAGAAAGCCCACATACGACCAGGAAACTGGCCCCGAGGAGGGGCAACCAAGCGCTTCCTTCGCACTTCGTGCATTCGCCCTTCGACGCCCTGTGATAGGCGGGCCTGCAAGAGGCGCAGCCGATGACAGAAGGATCGCGCCCGGCCGCGCACGTGCCGGCTTCTCCTCCCGGGCACTCCAGGTCGTTCTGGCACCGGTAGACGGAGTACTCCCTGGAGTTCATTTTGATCATTCGCGACCGCAACGGGCGTTATGGGGGGGAGGGGGGGGGGAGCGGGACAGGGGGGGGGCAAAACGTAACGTCCCCCCCCCCCAGGCTGTGGTGCCAGACGCACTGCGGCAGTGCAAGGGACGCATTGAGGGGGGGGGGCGTAACCTTATGGGGGGGGGGGAAGGGGGGGGAAGGCAGGGAGCATAACGCTAGTCATGGCCCAGAGGGTTAAAAAACACTCTCCTGTCGATCCCATTCTGTTCGCTGACCCAGAAGCCGGCACTGACCATCGGCGCATCGTTGCCCTTCTCACATTCCATGCCCGCCGGGCACGCCTTGCAGTCGGTCCTTGCGCCGGACGACTCCGAGTGGCCCGCCGCACGGTAGTAACCCGCGTCACAAACGCAGTCCCACGAGGTCTCGGCGGCACGGACCATGGTGCTCTCGTGCGCAAGGCAACTCGTGCAATTCGTGTTGCCGCTGCCTTCGGCGTAAGTGGCCACCGCACAATCCGTGCACGCGGTGTTGCCCTGGGAGTCTGTGAACTTTCCAGACGAACACGGCTCGCATGCGGTCTGACCGGGAGACTTCTGGAATGAGCCAGCCGGGCAGGAGGAGCAGATTGTCTGCTCGGTTCCGTTCCAGAAGGCACTGTAAGTCCCTGGCTCGCACCAGCCGCAACTATCCGCGTTCAGGCTCGACGACAGGAACTCGCCGTCCTTGTTTACGAGACCCTGACCTGGATTGCACACGAGCTGTCCTGGCAGCCACTGGTGCCACAGCTCTGTGTTCGCACGCACCCAATCGCAGGCCATGTCCTCGACGGTCGCGCCATCGGTGGTGCTCTTCATCATCGCAATAATGTTGCTCTCGGGAACCCACAACTCCTTGGCCACGAGCGCGGCGTCGCCAGCAACGCTGCCAAAGCCCCGGGCCATCAGCTTCCTCAGCGGGATGGCCTGCAGCTGAGAGACCTGGAGCCCCTGGATCTCGTACTGCTCCTTGTTGTAGGGCGGGAAAGCTATTATCTTGAGATCGCTCTTGATGAACAGATCGTCTGGGTACCACCAGTACGTCAGCGGAATCTGCGATGCGATGATGCTCGTCCAGTCTCCGTAAGATCTAATGCTCGCGAGCGCGATGGGCATGTGGAAGTATGATGCCTGGTGTAGGATGGCGTTCCCCCAGAACTCCATCGTGATGATAGGGATGCACGTGTCTGGATCCTCGCGGCAGGCAGGGGACAACCACCAAATGCCCTCGTAGTCGCATTGCCACTCTCCGGTCTGCGTGCTCTCGTTGTAGCTCACCGTCGTGTCGTTGGGGAACTGGACGTGGTAGTCCCTGAGGATCGGGTTCACGCGGTAAGGCATCTCCGTCAGCCTCAGCTCATCGCACGTGAAGAAGTAGGAAGAATGATTGGTGAAATTGGGCAGCAGACGACCTAGATCACTAAGCTTTGTGAAGTGTCTACTCAATGCCTCGGCGCTGAACTCAGACGTGTTATAGCCGCGGTACCAGTCGAGGATCAGCTTGTCCTGTCTGAGACCAGCATTGTTGGAGATCGGATTGATGAAGACCCCCTCGTCGCCGTAATAGCCCACCGTGCCGATCTCCTCGGGCGCCTTCTCTGGATAGTTGCTGGTCCATACGTCCATCTGTTGACGGAAATAGTTCTCCCAAATCTCAAAGGCAAAATGATTCCGCGAGAGGATCTTGCCATCAGGGTCCTGCGCTTTCAGACTCTGCCAACAATCACTGCCGAAATCTTCGCAACCTCCGATGGCGTACACCGACTGACCAGAGTTGCCCAACGTACTCGCTGCGATCGTGACGTTGTAGCCGACTGCCTCCTCCGCGATGATCTTGAAGATGTGGCTGAGCAGCTTGCTCGAAGTCCACCAGCCATGCACGACGCCCAAGGGCATCTCTTGTCCTTCCTCGGTGACAACGTTCTTGCGCTGGAAAGGGAGCTTCAGATTTCCGCCGGGCACGTGTCCACTCTCGAGGCACGTCGTCGCCGAAATCGGAGCGGGAGCCACCGCGGCGAGAAGGCCCAGCGCGAGTCGCATCGTCGCCATGCGTGCACGCAGGAGAGGTGACAGGCGAACTCGGGCAGCGCGGTGCTGATTTCTGGACGATGGTCTGGGCAAGATGCTCCTTAGCGGCACTGCCTCGAGTCTCGAGTCGAAACCTACTCTTGGAAGACTGGGATGCGGGTGCGGATGAAGAGAAGGGGAGGTGGACAAGCAGGGCAGCGCGCTGACGAGTAGCGACGCCGGCCTTGGCCTGTGGACGGGTGTCAGCATCCTTTTTGCCCCCCATGTCCCATGCGCGGGGAGCTTACCATCAGTGTGATGCCTCCGCCTCCATCCTTCCTCCTCCTTCCTCCTTCCTACCCGCAAGATCTGTACGCCCAGTCAGAGTGACTCAGACTCAGACACCAGCTCACACTCAGACCCAATCATACTTAGAATCACTCCTACTCAGACTCACTCCAATTCGGACTGATTCCCCCGCAGCCGCACTCGTACTCTGGTGCCTGGCGAGGCTGACCGTCATCGTACTTGTGCGTAGCCTGCTCCAGCAGGTCGCAGCGACGCGCAGGCTACCGACAGCCAGCAGCCCCACGGGACGGGAGCCGCGCCCTGCATGGGGCCGAAGGCTGCCGCGCGCACCACTGGGCTCGCAGGGCGGGCTCACGGGTCCGAGAGGGCTCAGGCTCCAGTGGTCGTAGGGGGCCTGGGGCCCGTGGTGCTCGCAGGGCTTTGTCGGCCTCAGAGGGGTCCCAGGGCACGCGCAAAGACATGCTGGCACTAGATGTTCTCCCTGGAGGCGCGCGTCCGACCCAAACATAAGGCATACCCATCTTGTAGTACACCCTGCGAAATGCTTAAGAAATCATGGGTTCAGAAATTCATAGTCTCAGAACTTGAATAAAAAACCCAACATTTCTATTAAAATCTTAAGATTTACATTGAAACGTTAAGAATCATCGAGACTCTTTCCGAAAACTTATCGTTTCCCGAGCGGTGTGACCAGAACGCGCCCGCCACGACGCATATACCACAAGATTTCTCGGTGCGCGCATCGCCCCCAGGGGGGCGACGCACATATAGTAGAAGTATGTTTGGGGGGCGCCGATCCTAGGGGTCCCAGGTCCCAGAGCTCATCAGTGTCAGGAGGCCCGTTAGCTCTGCAGGACCCGTGCGGCTCGTGCTGCATGGCGTGCAGCGACGAAGAGTGCCCTCGAGGAACCAGCAGCCGGACAGCCAAGACGTCACTTGTCGGCGCTGGGGGGCACCACCGGCTCGTGTGCACGCTTAGCTGCCCCGATACGCAACACGCAACACGCAGCGTGTTGATACGGAGCCCAACACGCAGACCGAACACGCAGGCCTGACGCGATACGCTCGCTAAAACGTCGGCCAATGCGCTGAGCCAACACGCAACGTATTGACACGGACGTCTTGAACACGGCACGTGCTGTGTGTCAAAACGGGCGTATCGAGGCAGCAGGAGGAGGAGGAGGAGGAGGAGGAGGAGGAGGAGGAGGAGGAGGCAGCCAAGTGTGCACGCGGGCGTGGCGGCGGCGGCACACGCCCGCCCGCAGGCGCCGACCGCCGCCGGCGCCCGCGAGGGCGCAGGCCGGCGCGCCGCCGTCTCCGAGAACTCTTCCCGGATCGGAGGCGAGCGAGGGGGGATCGGAGGCGAGCGAGGGGGGAAGCGAGAAGGAGAAGGCCAGCGAGACACACACACACACACACACAAACACACACACTCACACACACACAAAGAGATGGTCACGAGTCCCAGGCGTCCCCATGCCTTTCCCATGCAGGAGGCCCGCATGAGGCCCCCAGGAGGCCCTCGGGAGGCCCCAGGATGCGCTCAGGAGAACCTCAAGAGGCCCCAAGAGGCAACCAAGAGGCCCAGAAGAGGCCTCCAAGAGGCCCCCCGGAGCCCCCCAACAGGCCCCCAACAGGCCCCCAGCAGGCCCCCAAGAAGCCCCCAAGCTACTCCCGTCGGCGTTGTGCCCGTCGTCGCCGTCGCCGTCGTCCTCGTCCTCGTTGTTGGCGTCGTCGTCGTCGTCGTCGCCGTCGTCGTCGTCGTCGTCGCCGTCGCCGTCGCCGTCACTGCCGTCGTCGTCGTCGTCGCCGCCGTCGTCGTCGTGGTCGTCGTCGTCGTCGTCGCGTCGTCGTCTTCAGGGTCGGCAGCACCGGCCGTAAGGCCTTCACAATAGACACGGTTCCCAAGCGTCCCCATCTCTTCCCATACTTTCCGGAGCTTCGTCTCGTGTTCCCCCCCCACCTCCTGTAGTTTCCCATGTTTCCCTCGGCATCGACGCTGAGCTGTGTCTGGTTTTTTTGCCCCCCCCCCCCCCTGAGCAAAGCGCCCGGGACGGTGCCGCTCTTCCGCCCGCCTCCCGCCCGCCGCCGCCGACGGGGGCGGCCTCGGGCCCATGGGAGCCGCGGCCCGGCCGCGCTGCGGGAGCGGAGGGCGCACCCTGCGACCCGAAGCCGCCGAAGAGATACAGCATCGCATGGGACGCGCGCCTCCAAGGGTTTAGGGTTTAGGGTTTAGGGTTTAGGGGTTAGGGGTTAGGGTTTAGGGTTTAGGGTTCAGGGTACTGCACGTCCTCCTTGGAGGCGCGCGCGCCCGGCACGAGCACGAAGCACATACCCATCTTGCAGCGCCTCGCGCCCCGCGCGGCGTGGGCCAGACAGCGCCCGCCACGGCGCGCACACCCTGCGAGATTTTTCTCGGCGCGCGCGCGTCGCCCTCGCCCTTCGGGGGGCGACGCACACGCAGTAGTAGCATGTTGGGGCGGCGCCGAACGTAGGGAATGGCGCCCGGAGCTCTGGACCCCCCCCCCCCCGTGGCTCCTGATCCGCCGTACTTTGGATGATTTTCCGACCTAAATTTGTGTCGGAAATCGACGCCAAAGGAGCCTCAAGGGCGGAAATCGACGCTCAAAGGTGCCTCAAAAGTAGGGCGGAAATTTCCGCCCTACTTTCGACATCGCCCAAAGTAGGGCGGATCAGGAGTCAGGGCCTGGTCGTGCCGCTAGCAGGGATTGTCGGCCCAGTGCTACCCTTCGCCCCTTATATGAGGCAACGCGAGGGCAGGAAGAGGAGGAGAAGGAGGAGAACAACAACGAAAACGGTTGCACTGACAGATGCGGCACCTCAGCTTGCCAGCTTAGAGCAGCAGCCACCATACCATACAACCGGGCGCTCTTGTGCACGCGCGGAGGAACGTGATCTTCCCGTCCCGGTTGTCTTCTTTTTTTTGCTCCTCTTGATGATCCTGTTACTGTTTGTCCTGGTCCTCGTCTTCTCCTCCTTGCCACCTGCACGGCTGAAGCGAGCGCGGTCTGGAGGGCTGCGTCCGCCGCCGTACGCTGCTTGTGATAACCAATGCGCGCTCGGGAACACTCGAGAACATTACAACTGTTCCCGAATTAAGACAATGCCAAACGTGACTCGAAACGAGACCGAGGCCGAGGCTGCGCATGCTGATACAATAGATTGGATTGCGTTGCGTGGGAACGGCGATGGCACTCGGGATCAGCTCGGGGGCACCCAGGAGGCAGCCGCGGGGAGACTGCTGCATCGCCAAACGAATAAGGGGGCCAGTCGGAAAAAGAGTGGACGTGGATCCCGCACGTGCGTGCGTTCACGGGGTTCGGCCCTGGAGACACTGCACCCACATTCGCACCATATCCTCCTCCTCCTCCTCCTCCTCCTCCTCCTCCTCCTCCTCCTCCTCCTCCTCCTCCTCCTCCTCCTCCTCCTCCTCCTCCCCCTCCCCCGTGTTCATGTTGGCCTTTTTTTGGACCTCAGCAAGTTCTCCCCTACATCCTGGGACACCTCCACGAGCGCCACGTAAACGACCGCGATGAGCCAGAACACCGCCGCGAGCGCCACATCGACCGCGAGGAGCCCGAGGAACGTCGAGAACAGCACGGGGGGGACGTGCTGCCACGGCTTTGATGTGCCCACGGTGTTCCTTTTGGCCCAGGTGGGATGGCTCACGGGAGGCCCTCGCGCAGCGCGCCGTGGGGGCGCTCCGGGGCGCGCAGGCGGCCACGGAGGCTGGTGCCCCGGCCATCGGCGGCGACAGCGATGCCTGGCAGGAAGGCAGCGGCTGGGTCCCCGCGCGGGACTCGGCCTGAACAATGTTTCTCGTGTTCGTCATGGTGTCGCTTCCCTTCGTTTTGCCTCCGGTCCGCCGCTGCCGCAGCACGAAGCCGCCGCGGAAACGGCCCTCGGAATCGCCGAGACTCGCCTTCGAGGATCGAAGGAGTTGTCATCTTTTCCTCGGCGGAAATCGGCGGAAAGACGGCGGAAGGTCGGCGGAAGTAAAACGAGCCGGCGGAAGCTCGGCGGAAGATGGCGAAAGTAAAAAATGCGCCCCAAAGAGATGAACACGTTTCCCAGACCCCCGACGCCATGATTTTTTCATGACGCGACCCCCCAGCAGGTGTCTGAGAGAGCGTGATCCACCGCCGCTTTATTGTGGAAAATTGCCGCCCTTTTCCTCTGGAACCCGGGGTTCCCCCACCCCCCCCTCCGAAAAATCCCCCCCCCCCCCCCCTGCTGGAACCCCTCCCCCCTTCCCCCCCCCTTCCCCCGGCAAAACCCCCCCCCTCCCCTAACCCCCCCCCCCTCTCGAACTCGAAAACCGGGGGGGTCACTACCGGTTCGAACCCCCCCCCCCCTCGAAAACGGAGGGGGGGGTCACTACGGTTCGAACCACTGAGCTGTCCCACTGTTCCCACCACTGTCCCCACTGTCCCACTGTTTCCACCACACCGCCTTCCCACTGTCCCCACCACCACTGTCCCCACCCTACTGTCCACCGTCCCCACCACTGTCCCACTGTCCCCACTGTCCCCGCCATTGTCCTCACCATTAACCCCACCACTACCGTCCCCACCACTGTCCCACTGTCCCCACCATTGTCCCGCTGTCCCCTCACCACTGTCCCCACCACCACCGTCCCCACCACTGTCCGCACCCCCACTCGGTTTTCGAGGGGGGGGGGGGGGTTCGAACCTGTAGTGACCCCCCCCGGTTTTCGAGCTCGAGGGGGGGGGGGGTCGAACCGGTAGTTAGTGACCCCCCCCCTTTTCATGATGAACTGGGGGAGGGGGGGTGGGGGAGGGGTTCAAACCGGTAGTGACACCCCCCCGGTTTTCCGGAGGGGAGGGGGGGAGGGGTTCGAACCGGTAGTGACCCCCCCCAGTTGTTTTCCGCCAGCAGCGGTAGAACACGCTCTTTCAGGTGTCTGAACCCAGTCCCCAGGACCAGATTTTTATCGTGAAGCGTTCTTGTTGCCGATCCCGACGCCCGGTAAGGGCCTTGGAGGCCGAATTAACCTTCCGTCGTGATCGTTTCACAACGCGAGGCGGTCCGGGTTTTGGGCTCAGGGCTTCTGGAATCCGCCATTCGGCCGCCTTCCGCCGGCGGAAGCTGGCGGAAGCTCGGCGGAAGCCTCGACGGCCCAAGGACACAGCGTGCTGCCTTTTGCGTGCTGGGTCGCAACTCCCAGCCCAACCCGACGCGCCATGGCATTTTACGTTTTTGTGCGTTGGCGAGGCGAGCGCTCCTAGCCGGCCCAAGCTAGGTGAACGTCACCCAGTGGCTCGTTTGGCTGCTCATGGCGACGGAGACAGGGCGTAGGGGTGGCAAACGGGCCTTGAGGCGAGCCGTGCGTAGGACGCTGATAGTCGGGTGGTGCTGGTACCTTGGTAAATACTATGACCGCTCCACCGTGGGCTCCCTCGCTAGCGCCGACAGGGTCCAGACCATCATGCAAGAACCTAATCTCCCACTCTCTCACTTCTTTCAGCCCGCTCGCCCTGCTCAGAGTCGCTCCACGCACGGACCGACGATTCGAGGCGAGGGCACGAGTTCGAGTTAGGTCATTGCCGCAGGTCTTAACTTTTTATGCGTAGGTAGCCCCTCCCACTCTCCTAGGGGGGAGGGCGGGGGGCTGGTCCGCCTCTTCCGTCCCCGGCAGTCCCCGTACGTGCTTCCTCTTGGCCCCCCGACGGGATCTTACGTGCTTCCGTCGCGCCGGTTTCGGTCGACTTTTTAGCGAGGCCCACCACGAGACGCCCTGTTGCTGAGACTTGCGGGCGTAGTGTTCGAAAGGAAGCTCGGCGGAAGGAAACGCGTCGGGGCCCATCCGCCTACCTGCGCCTCCTGGGGTCCCGATTTGGCCAGACGTTAAGTCGCGCCGAAGCGACCGTTGCAGTGGAGTTGTCCCACGAGGCCCACCACGCAACTTCCAGCGACAAGAGGGAGCAACGCGCGCACAACAAAAAAAAAAGAAAAGCAAACAGTGCACCCCCACGGGAGGAACGCGTTTTTTGGGGGGCTCTCTGGGCTTCCGGGGGCCGCCATGCAGGCCGAGCCCTGCCCTCGCGCGCCGGCGCCCAGAGGGAGCTCAGGGGGCGGGGCTCGGGGGGGGTGGGGCGCCTGGTCGGCAAGCCCAAGCGGGGCTCGCCACCCACAGGGGCTGGGGCTGGGGCTGATGTCGTCCCGATGTCTCGCGCACCAGTGCAGGGCAAATGCCCTGTCGCCCCGTTCTCGCTTGAAGGGGCCCCTCGGCTAATACCGCCCCGTTTCCGAACGCCCCGTTTGCAGCGGCTCGGGGAGCGCGGGCGCGCGAGGACGACGTCCGACGAGCGCGCGCCCCCGTCGCAAGAGCGCGACAACGACTGGCGCGGAGATGGGGTGCCCCTCGCGGCCTGAGGCTACGTCGTCCCAAGGGGGGCGGCCCTGCGCGGGACTGGGCGGTGGCGCCGGGGCGCCGGCATCGCTCGAACGTCGCATGTCATCATTACCCAGGCCAACTCATTCCGTGCCCTGTGGTGGTGTCGCTGTTGGACGTTTTTTCGAGGACGCGTACGAGTCTTCCCCATCTGCACACATGTCAACATCTGATACCACTGATTCTCATTCCTTTGCGCACGTCGCACGAGCAAAAATTGCACTGACGCCACCCGAAAAAGGGAAGAAGGAGCTCTCGTCGGATAGGCGCCCCCCAACTGCATTCTCTCGCTCGCCCCGTCAGGCCGCCCCTCGATGGGTAGTGAACCTCCGCCTCATCCTCCTCCTCATCCTCCTCCGCCTGCTCCTCCTCCTCCTCCTCCTCCTCCTCCTCCTCCTCCTCCTCCTCCTCCTCCTCCTCCTCCTCCTCCTCCTCCTCCTCCTCCTCTTCCTTCTCGACTCAGCCCGAGCGGAAAGCGACTCCTTTCCGCCACCGCGAGCAGCGCAACTCGCCGCTCGATCGCCTCAGAGGGCGATGCGCTGGAGGGCGCCTTAGGCGGACTCCATGTACGGGGAGGGGGGGAAGGGGCTGGCGGCGCTCACCCTCCACGGGAATGAGCATCACCGCCGACACTTCCGCTGCCTCCCCCCCCCCCGACCGGGTGCCGACATCGAGCCCCTCCACCGCCTGGTCCAGCCAGGCGCGGAGGCGGTCGACGGGCCTGCCCGCGAAGTGGGGCTGGAGAGCGGCAACGCGGGCCCCAGGCGTGTTGACCCACGCCGAAATCAGCGCGGCCGTGACCGAGGCCACGTCCTTGGCGCTCTCCACCTCCGCGCCAGCAGCAGCAGCAGCAGCAGCCGCCGCAGGCGCACACGCCGCGGGCAGTATGGCACCCTCCCCCTCGCCGCCGAGCCCTGCTCCAGGCGACTCACGAGTGGAGCGTGCCACGGCGGCACCTGCGGGCACCCGCGCACCAGCCGCGGGCAGCGCCAAAGGCGCGGCAGCGGCGGGGGCGTCGGCTCACTCGTCCTCGATGGAGCCGTCCGTCCGCATGCCGTCGTCGTCCGCCGTGGCGACCGCCGCACCAGCAGCAGGCGCATCAGCAGCACGTCGAGCAGCACGTCGACGTCGGCGCCCTCGCCGACGCGCCGCCCTGGCCGCCGCAGCGGCAGACGGCGCCGCAGGCTCGCGACCAGCAGCCCCAGGCTCAGCGCCCCGCGCGCCAGGCGGCGCAGCGGCTGCAGAGGCAGCAGCCGCGACCGCCGCGCGCACGACAGTGGCCGGGGAGCGGTGCGAGGCCTTGGCCTCGACGGCGGCCCGCACGGCGGCGCCCACCAGCAGGGCGGCGCCGGAGAGCCAGGCAGCAGCCCCGTCCCGCGTGCGAGGCGCGCGCGGCCGACCCCGCGCAGGCACCTCGAGCAGACGGGCACGGATGCCCAAACCCCACGAGATCCCCGAGGGAGGCGTGGGGCTTGAGCCAAAATGGCTACGGATCTCCTCCTCCTCCTCCTCCTCCTCCTCCTCCTCCTCCTCTTCCTGCTCCTCCTCCTCTTCCTCCTCCTCCTCCTCCTTCCTCCTCTCCTCTCCTCCTCCTCTCCTCCTCCTCCCTCCTCTCCTTCTCCTCCTCCTCCTCCTCCTCCTCCTCTGTTCCTCCCCGGGAGCGTTCCCCCAAGGGTCTCCACAACACCTGGGGGAGCACATGCGTTGAGGGAGTTTCTGTGGAACTCACGTCATCCTGACCTCCGGCGCGCGAGGAAGTCGACTTTCGCCTCCCAGCGCACCCCCAGGGACCATTACCATTTCCGGCGATGCGCCTGGCGCACCGGGCGTAGGTATCCTGATCCGTCGCCCTCGCTCGAGACATCCTCGCAAAATCGCCCCACGGGCTCCCAGCACATCTCATTTCCGACGATGCGCCGGGCGCACCCGGCGTGTCCCCATCCGGCGCCGTCACTCGAGACATCCTCGCAAAATCGCCCCGCGGCCCCCTATGGTACCCCCACGCAGGGACCATCTCCAGCGGTGCGCCGGGCGCACCAGGCGTGTCCCCATCTGGCGCCCTCGCTCGAGACATCTTCGCAAAATCCCTCCACGGGCCCCCAACGAGCCCCCAGGAACCATTTCCAGCGATGCGCCAGGCGCGCCGAGTGCACCGGGCGTGTCCCGATCCGGCGCCCTCGCTCGAGGCATCCTCGCAAAACTACCCCACGAGCCCTAGCTCAGCGCACCACCAGGGACCATTTCCGGCGATGCGCCGGGCGCGCCAGGCGCGCCGGGCGCACCAGGCGAGGACGATAACGAGGACTAGCACGAGGGCGAGCACGAGGAGGAGAACGATGAGCAGGGAGGAAAACGCAGGAGGACGGATGAGAAAGGAGGCGAGAGGAAAGGAGGAGGAGGAGGAGAGAGCGAGAATGTGGAGGAGGAGGAGGAGGAGGAGGAGGAGGAGGAGGAGGACGAATGACCTCCAGGGACCTCCAGCTCGTGAGCCTCACGCTACTGATCCTCACCCTCCTGATCCTCACCCGCCGCGCCACCGCCGCCCGCTCTTTCTCACCATCGTCGTCGAGCACAGGCGCACGCCCCTTCTTCTTCTTCTTCTTATTATTATTATTATTATTAGTTTTCTTATTATTGTTATTCCTCTTCTTCGTCTTGTTCTTCGTATCCTTATTATGAGTATCATTCGGATATATTTACATATATACACACAAAAACCCCGATCAACCGCAGAGCGGCCGGCTAGTCTAATAGCTGGGCCAATCTTTGGCCAAACATTCGGCCACATTGGAGCTTCCAAAGGGCAGAGGGCGGTGGTGGTTCGCCGCACGCGTCTTCGATATAGAAGCCAGAATGGACACAAGCATGGACACGGACACTCTGACGGCTTCCACACGAGAAGGTCGCCAAAGTCCTCGTGGCAGCCAGTGGTGCCGGACTCGGGATGCTGGGAACTCTCCTCGATGGCGGCTGAGGCCTCTTGGGGCGGCCAGACCGGGAGACTCGCACGAAAGAGACTCTCTTTCGCGCGAGTCTTTCTTCTTTCTCTCTCTCTCACATAGGAGAGAGAGAGAGAGAGAGTAACAAAGAAAGAAAGAGAAAGAGAGAGCAACAGAGAGAGAGAGAAGAGAGAGAGAGAGAGAGAGAGAGAGAGAGAAAATGGGATAGATGACGGCCGTTCTCTCTAGCGGCGGAGGCTGAAGACAGAATATCAACATGGCAAGATGCGATTAGGGACTAATGAGTTCACGTGCCGCTACTGCTCCTCGCAGTCTTCAGTCTTCTTCCTGGAGATGATCTCCGCATGGAGCGCAGCGAGGACCACCCAAAGACGCTCCGCCGATCGAGAAGAGGAATATCGTCGTCGTCGTCGTCGCCGTCGTCGTCGTCGTCGCCGTCGTCGTCGTCGTCGTCGTCGTCGTCGTCGTCGCCGGAGATCTGGGACAAAAAACGCCGCGGGCCACGTAGCGCCAAGAAGAACATTGACAGACCATTCCCTGAGGGGCAACGATCGGGGGGGGGACTGGCATTGGGGGGGATGCATCGACCTGGGATCGGCGATACATCACCGCCGATAGATCGGCGATGACCCACCGATTGCAAATCCACACCTTCCAGGGCGGGTCGGGACTATCAGGACCCTACCGGCGATCAATGGGCGATTCGGAGTCGGGAAGGAGGAAGCGGAGGAGGAGGAGGCCAGAGGAGGAGGAGGAGGAGGAGGAGGAAGGAGGAGGTGGAGGAGGAGGAGGAGGAAGAGGAGAAAAATGAGGAGAAGGAGGAGGGGGAGGAGAGCAAAGGGGAGGAGGAGGAGGAGGAAGCAGCAAGAAGGGGAAGAGGAGGAGGATGAGGCGGGGGAAGGAGGAGGAGGGGGAGAAGGAGGAAGAGGAGGATGATGAGGAGGAGGAGTAGAAGGAAGAGGAGGCGGAGGAGGAGGACAAGGAGGGGGAGGAGGAGGAGCAGAAGGAGGAGGAGGAGGAGGAGGAGCAGGAGCAGGAGAAGGAAGGGGAGGAGGAGGAAGAGGAGGAGGAGGAGGACGAGGACGAGTAGGACGAGTTAGAGGTGGAGGACGAGGACGAAGAGCAGGAGGAGGAGGAGGAGGAGGTGGAGGAACAGGACGGGGTGTAGGAGGAGGAGGAGGAGGAGAAGGAGGAGGAGGAGAAGGAGGAGGAGGAGGAGAAGGAGGAGGAGGAACTGGAGGAGGAGGAGGAGGAGGAAAAGGCGGGAGGAGGAGGAGGATTTTTTTTGACATCAACATCAAGGAAGAGAGCCAGCCCAGACAATTAGGGCAGGACGGCTGGTCAAGCCAGCAACTAGATTCGCCCTCATCACGGGGAGAAGATTGCATTTCCCGCCGCGCTGTCGGGCCAGCTGCCCAGATCTGCGCGGAGAGAGCAGGAGCGGCAGAGCCAGGCGAAAGACGCGGGGGCGAGGGCTGACCCTGAGGGTGCAATGCCCAAGCCTGCGCCGCGCGGACAACTAGGGCAGGACGGCTGGACAAGCCAGCAAATACTAACACCTGAAAAGCGAGGAAAAGCAGCGGGCCACAGGGTCAACTCCAGCTGGCAGGAGGATACCCCGTGGCCCGCAGCTTCTCCCCCAGGCGTTAGTCCGAACTAGAGTCGCCCTCATCACGGTGCGCGAGCACCGAAGTAAACGACGCCTCTCTGGCCTCACAGCGAGAAGAGGCCGGGGCACAGGGCAAACCAAGAAGGGGGGGAGGAGGAGGAGGAGAAGGAGGGCCCTGAAAAAGAAAACGAGAGGCTTCTTCGTCCGCCTCCCAGTCCTGCAAACCAACGTGCTCGGACACAGTCGCTCCCCCCCCCGCTCCCCGCTCCACCCCGTCCCCACGGTCCTCGGCGGCGGTGGCGGGGCGCGGAGAGCCGTGCTCCTGCGCCGCGGCGGCACCTGCATCGGCTACCTGAAGGCCTCCTCCCTTCTGCGCCCACGGCCCTCTCTCAACCGAGACTCCTGGACGCTTAGGATGGAGGCCTTTACAAATCGGGTGCCAACTGTTGTACTTCTTTGATCTGGTCGGGCCGCTGCAAACATCCGCAAGGCCCGACGCACGACCATGAGACGAATAAGAATAGCACTTGGTGCAGATCACCAAAGTCGAATTGTCTGAGCAGGCCAGCGTCAAACACCTGTGTCCCCGCGCCTCCAAAACCTGCGCCTCCATCCCTCGAACAGGGGAGCACTTCGAGGAAGGAGGCGGGGGACCATGGGTGGAAAGACGGCTGACTTTAGCACACCTCGAACACTTCCAGAAGCCCGAGACGGAACCAAGCTCGACAATCTGGATGGGCTGCCAATCGCAAAGCACAGAGGAAACCACCTGGGGGGGGTCTTTAGGCGGCTGAATCCACACAACGTCTTGGAGGTCTAATTTGGGCCACAAAGGCATCAGCTTAGCAGACAGTGATGCCACAGCCCTAGAAAACTTAATGTCGAGATCAAGCCTGCACCTGTCCTCCTCCGACGGCTGTGGGTGCCCCAGGTACCCTTCCCCCGCAGAAGCACTTTTAGCTCCAACATCAGCGTGGTGGTTCCCAAAACGGCACATCTTGTCATGATTGTCGGTCCACTCTTCCAAAGAGCGATGCGCTTTCACTTTGTTCAAAGAGCGGACCTTCCAGAAATCAGAAAGGAGGGAGAGGGAGAACCCGCTGTAGCATCGCTTAGGTGAAAGCTGGTCAATCTGAGGGCGACCGAAGTGATCTTTGACCAGCTGAGCATCTGTATAAAAATCCGAAGGTCCTCCTGAGAAAAGGATGGCTTGACAAATAGCAGCAAACTCGCCCGCAGGGGCAGTCTGGGGGTAGCACGGGGGGACGGGACCGTAGAGCTTTCCCAAGAGGTCCCCCTGGTCGTCCACAGCCACAAAACACCAGCCTGCCCTGCTGAGCTCGCGAACTATATGCTTACATGCGCTACCGTCTGTGAAAATATTGTTTGTGAAAGGAAATTGGCCTACCTCCTGGGGAAGGTCCTCCCTGGCCCAGAAAGTACCAGACGACTCGGCCGCGGGACCAGGAAAATAATCCCCAGGGTGGGCAAAAGCTCCAAAACAAGACCGAATCGAATTGGGCTCCTCCAGGGCCTTGCAAACAAGCTCGGGAGTAACAAGACTGGAACGGAGCTCGACAACCTCCTGGCACCTGCAGACCCAAAGTCGGTGGTGGAGCGTGTCGGGGGCTGAGCCGCAGAGGTGGCACGTGGGGTCTATCTGGTAACCCAATCGCAATGCTTTAGCACGAGTCCACACTGCGTCCGTAGCAACAGCCCGAATACACCCTTTCTCGAGAGCTGAGTATTTTTTGCGGCGGAGCTCGAACTTCACCACGTCAAAGCACAGACGATGAGGCACATCCCATTTAGCACCAGCTTCCCACTCGAGAACCCTGAAGACTGCCCCGCGGAGATGGTGCTTGACAAGCTGGGGGGACATGAGGGTCATGGAAAGCTCGATCCCCTTGTCAGTGACGAAAGTGGCGAAGTCCCTCATCGTCCACGAGATCCTCTCCAAGGACTTGCGCATGGCTGCCACAGGACCACCTACCGCCCTCCACGAGGGGGAATCCTGAAGAAAAACACCTTCCCACGCTTGCCTCAGCTCCCTGAAAGGAATCGAGCCTTCAAAGGCCCTGACCTGAGAGCACCAAACTTCCTTGTGCCACCGCAAGATCGGGGAAACGGCCCCAACCCAAGCAGGGTCGCCTTCGAGGTGGGAAAGCACCGTCAGGGAGCGTTGGCCAGCTGAAGGCTTTATCGTCCTGGCCGCCGCACGGCGGATGAGCATCAGCTCGTAGTCAGTAACCCCTCTAACCTCGCTGCCATACAGTAAGCCAGGGAGCGGTCCTGCAGTGAAAACTCGCAAAGTTCTCCTGGAACCAAGGGTCTTACGAAGTTTAGCCACTCGGCCAGTGCGTTTGATGAAAAGGCGTCTCCTAATCACAAGCTTTTTGTTACGACCCTGGGTCCGAGAACTCTTCCCCACCGTGTCGTCCACCCCAAGGTTAACAGCACTGGAAGTAATGGGACCCGTGAGCTCAACTCCCAGTTTGGCCTGAATGGCCCTGCCAAGCTTGGCCGAGGAACAAATCAGGCTGGATTTGTCAGCCGCCACCTGCGCACCAATGCCATCAACGATGGCAGCGTGGAGCTGGGGCGCGCCTTCCGAGATGGC
Source organism: Prorocentrum cordatum (assembly GCA_963575745.1). Taxonomy (NCBI): domain Eukaryota; class Dinophyceae; order Prorocentrales; family Prorocentraceae; genus Prorocentrum; species Prorocentrum cordatum. Next base: position 288,408 of record CAUYUJ010015982.1, read on the forward strand.
GTCCACAACAAAATTGAAACTGCCGACAGCACTGAGGCCAGAATCGTCGATGTAGAGCGCCAGTTGAGCACCCTGCCGTAACCTAACAGTATCGAGCGACTCCACCGCGTTAACCCTGATCAGGGTCGTGGCCAACGAACACCCCGCTATGATTCCAGAAGAAGCGTACCACGGACCGTCGATGCAGCCACCCAAGGAAAGAAACCTCGGGGCCCTGTAGGCCCGCACAGCCAACTTGGCCATGGCAATAGGGAAACCCAGCCTTATACAACGACCGAGGAGTCGCTCGAGATCAATGAGCTCGTAGTATTTAAACATGTCCTGCAGGAGGGTAGCCGCATGTAAGGAGTGGGTTGCCCCACTCTCGCTGCGGACGCTTTGCCGCCATACAACGTCTGAGGCCCCCTGGTACTTGCCCGCCGCAAAGTAGGGACGAGCGTGCGACCCCTCCCAACTCTCGGCAAGGCACCGCCGCGCTTTCCCCCAGATGCGGTAAGGACCCATGAAAATCCCGATAGGGCGGAACCCTCCAGTAGGTTTACCCAGGAGCGCCAACACTGTGGCATCAAGCTGGAAGGGCAACATGCTGGAGATTTCCATGACCTGCAGGATCCTACACAGCGCCGTGACCCCAGGAAGGGAAATCATACTGAAATGTTTCATGTGGAAACCGTCCACGCCCACCGCCGAATACATCTTGTAGCTCCTCGAAATGCGGACCAACTCGTTGGGGTCCAAAGGGGGGAGCTCAGGGGCAGGAAAGAAATCGGCAATAGGTCCCAACTCCCGCGGGGAGTCAAAAGCGCGCCATAAATGAATAAACTTGTTGCGTTCAGCCACGAGAAGGGACCTGGGGTCACTGACCACACAGCCGTTGGACGAGAGAGTGGAAGTAGGTTTCCAGGGCTTGGGTTCATAAGTGACCATGTGAGCTCGCTTGGCCCCCTGATCGATGTTATCTCTCAGCCAACTACGCCAGGAAGCTAAACTGCGGTCCCTAGCTCTGGCTTCAGCCTGCGCGACCACGTCGGAGAACGAGAGAGACAGATCGAGAACGTCCTGCTCGAGCTCTCCGCTCGAGTCCAAATCAGCACGGGTGATCATGGACTGCAAGGTGATAAGCAGCTCCTTATGGGCACCCAGATTATCGACCACGAAAGGGGGAGGGTGAAAAATGTAGGACCTCAGGGCCCTCGCAAAATCAACTCCACCACTCTTGGCCTTTTGGGAATTAGACGACACATACACCTTGCAGTCCAAGATGCGATTATACAGCCACCTGACGGAGTACAGAAAGGGGTGCCTAAGAGGTTCCTTGTCCTTCGAGAAAACAGGCTTCCACATAAGCTGAGGACCCTTGCCTCTCGCACCCCAAACCGGAAGCACCGATTGAGTGGCGTTGGCCACCTCCACTTCCGCAAGGTTGGCCCACCACTTGTAGGTGAGATTGAGCAGCCTTTGAGTTTCCGCCCCCCTCCCCGCCCTAGCAGCTACCAAAGCCGCCTCCAGCACGTCGAGAACAGGGTCCCAAGATGGGGGTTCCCGAGTGGGCCCTATGGCCCTTTGGGGGGGAAGGGGGGGAGGTTTCCGAAAAACCAAAACGTTGAGTAGAGCAGGCGAAGGGAAAAGCTCCAGATCCACAGGGGAGTGGGGGGTGAGAGGGGAATTGTAGTTGACACTCACCTGCCTGATAACCTTCGCGATGCCTGCCGAGACGACAAAGAAATCAGATACTTTGAGGCCCCCCGTGCTGCGGAGCGTGTAGCCTCCGTCTGTTGGGGTGATCATCTGGCCTTTGAACTCCGAAACGAAATGCGACTTCTGAAACTCACCTGGAGTCATGTTGAAATCGCCTCCCGCAATGACAGGGAGATCAGAATGTGAAAGTCCAGCTCCGAGACGCGACAAGATCCTAACGTTGCGCTCAGAAAGACCTTCGACGTCGTGGAGGTAGATCGATCCGACAAGGACCTGAAAACCTCCTGGAATATCTATAACACAAGCTCCAGCACGATGAGGGGACAGTACGAAGCCCGACGACAACGTGTGAAGCCCGAGATACGATCTAGCCAAAACTGCAACACCTCCTGAAGACCCAGTGCCCTCCCCACGTGCGGCCGCCGCCCAACACGACTTCCACCCATGACGAAAGAGCCATTCGGACGCCTTGGAGATGTCTTCATCTGAGCACAAGTGATGTTCTTGGACTAACAAAACGTGTGCCGTGGTCATTGGCAGCCACTTATTCTTGAGTGACTGCCATCCTGAAACATTGCAAGTCTGCACACAGAGCCCGAAATTATCCAAATCAGGCGGAGGAGGGGGCTGGAGAGAGCCTTCTACAAGCACTCCCGCGGCCACATCCTGACTAAGGAGGGGAGACGAGCCAGCCGACATCGGCTGAGGTGGGCTAGGAAGGAGTCCGAGGAGCAGGAGCCTCGGTAGGAGTGGCAGCCGTCGTCTTGGCACGCTTGGCCGCTGCCTCGATGAAAGTCGAGACGCGCTGCCTCGACTCACTCGAGACTTCCTCCGACTGTGCCTGCTGCCATTCATGTAAAAAGTTCTGGAAAGCTTCTGAGTCCGCAGCCTCGACCTGAGGCATTGCTTCATCAGAGTGAGTGGGTACACCCGTCTCCACCCCAGCCTCACCACCCGTCCCCCCACCACTGTCAGAAGCAGCAGGAGCAGCTCCACTGCCTGCGGCTTCCTTCTGGGCAACGGATTGGCATCTGGTCTTGAGTTTGGCCCAGCCCTCACGAATTGCGGCCAGGTCGCCAGACTCCAGCACGCTGTCGAAATTGGACAAATGCCCCTGGAGCTCCGCCTGCGGCGGGGGCGGGAGGTCGGCCACCTTGGCCGCCAGCTCCAGGTACCTGGCCTTGAGCTGCACCTGCTGGGTTGCGGTCTCCGCCCTCTTCTCCTTGAGCTCCGCCATGCGCGACTCGGTGTCTGCGATCTGGGAGTCGAGCGAGTTGAGGGCGCGAACATTCTTGTCAAGAGCCTGCTGAGCCTCAGATGCCTGCTGCCGAAGGGGACGAGCTTCAGACTGCTGGGAACGGATGGCTGAAGCCGACGCCGCGATGGAGCTGGCCACTGCTGCACGCTCTGGGAAATCGTCCTTGAGCTGACCCATGAGCAGCTGAAGCTGGGCGAGGAGGGACGACGGGTCAGCAGGATGAGCCAAAGCGCCTCCACGACCACCAGGTCCTCCCCCGACGCCGCCGCCTCCGCCACTCCCAAACCCGCCTTTGCCACGTCCACCACCTTTGGGTCCTTGACCTTTGTGAGAACCTTTTGGGCCTGGAACTGCTGGGCCACTTTGCCACGCACCCCCAGGATCGCGAGGAGCGCCAGGAGAAACGTGCGGAATGGGGGCCCAACAATTCGCACACCATTTGTACCACGGTTTGTTGCACTTCGCAGCACCACACGAGAGACATTTCGCACCGATGATCTCATGCTGCTTTGGTCCCATGGGAGACGCCGCGAACGATGCTACAGTCTGAACGAGCCACTTGACCCGCTAGCGCAGTGTGCCGTTCTGAAGTATACGCTAGCAAGCCCAAATCACCTGGGCCAGAACGGCTGGGAGGAGGAGGAGGAGAAGGAGGAGGAGGAATAGGAGGAAACGGCTGGAGGAGGCAGGAGGAGGAGGAGGCGGAATGATGCTGATGATGACGATGACGACGATGCTGCTGATGATGATGATGCTGATGAAGATGATGCTGCTGCTGCTGATGATGATGATGATGATGATGATGATGATGAGGATGAAGAGGAATACGGACAATAACAATAACATGCACGTACTACTAATAATGTTGGTACGACCACCACCGCTACTCCTACTCCTACTCCTACTCCTACTACTACTACTACTACTACTACTACTACTACTACTACTACTACTACTACTACTACGACTACTACTATTACGAATAATAACAATACGAGTAATACTACTAAAAATAATCAATAAAACATACTAATACTAAAAATACAAAAAAACAATAATAATAAAAACACGAATACGAATAATAATAATCATAATATTCATAATCATAAGGGTAATACTAAAACTAATAATACTATTTCATAACAATAACAGTAGTATAACATGCTACTACTAGTAATGGTGATAATAATACTACTAGTAATATTACTAATATGAAGCGGCGGCTGATATTGACGTTGGTAACGATGCTGGTGATGATGATGCTGAAGATGATGATTATGACGACGTTGTTGGCGCTGACGATGATGATGATGCTGATGATGATGGTGATGATGATGATGGTGATGACGATGACGATGATGATGATGATGATGATGATGATGGGGCGGAGGAAGAGGAGGAGGGGGAGGAGGAGGAGAAAGAGGAGGAGGAGGAGGAGGAGGAGGACAAGGAGGAGGCGGAGGAAGGCGGGAGGCGGGAGGCGCAGGCGGAGGAGGAACAGGGAACAGGCAATGGACCGAGGTCCCTCGCGCCCAGCGAAAGGGAAGCCTAGCCTGGGGCGCCACGCCACCAGACGCGCCACCGCGCCGTCCCTCCCCACGACTTGGCCCCCGCGGGGCCAAGACGAGCAGGAGGGATGGGATGGCGCTTCCAGGCTGGCCTCCTCGAAGAGCCTCTCCCAGGCAATCAGCCCCCCCCCCGAGCTCGCCGCGCAGCGCTTCCAGGACCCCGCCCAGCTGCTCGGGCCGGGCGAGAGGCCCCTGAGCACCGCGCGGAGGGCAGCCACCTCGTGCTCCGAGCTGTCGACGCTGTCGAGGCCCAGCTTCGTGAGCTTTGTGTTCAGCATCTGTACCTTCAGGGATTCCTTCATGGACTCGATCTCCTCCAAATCGACGCGATCCCCTGAGGAGCCCGCACCGCAGGCACCGCGGGTAGCCTCCAGCTCCTCGCCTTCCGACTCCTTGACGCCCACGGACTGCTGCTCCAACCGTCTCATGTCGCCCGAGAGGCCCACGTCGTCGCGGGTGTTCTGCTCCGCTTCCCGCCGAGGCGGAGGGCGGCAAAACTCCAACCCTCCGCCTGCGTGCACCAGCACAAGAGGTACCGCCTGCTCCTCCATGAAATTGCCCTGCTTCGCTTTCGCCTTGACACCTCCAGCATGCACCAGATCTGGAGGCACTGACTAGACCTTATTGATCTTGCCGCCCTTGCCGGTCCTCAGCGGCACGAGCCCGTCATGGCCAAGCCGCCACTCCGCCATCCTCGCCTCCTGCGCCGCACGCCCGCGAGCGTGCGCAGACTGGTTGGCCTCGATGACCGCGGCCATATCCTTCTTATCCCTGGCGCCACCTGCGTGCACCAGCGCGTCTTGAAGTGCCGCCTGCTTCTCCTTGAACTCGTGCCCGACGCCACCTGCGCGCACCAGCGCGTCTTGAGGTACCGCCTGCTTCTCCTGCTTCTCCTTGACCTCACACTCGTACTGATAGCTGGACTGCAACGTGCCATCGCCCTCCACCTTGCCACCACCGATGGTCGGGTGCGCCAGCACCGAGGGCGGATCCACAGCGCCGCGCCGCGGCTGCTCGGCCCCATCGCCCCCAGCGCCGCGCACAGGGGCCACGCCAGAGCCCAGCTCCAGGCACCAACGGAGGAGTTCGCCCTGGTCTTCCGACCCGTCGTTCTCCACCGACAGGTCGCTCAACTGCACCCGCGTCAGGCCGCGGGTCGTGCCGTCCTCGCTCGGCGGCGACTGCGGCTGCGATGACGCCTCTTCCCGTGGGAGCCCCAGCCCTTGCGCTGCCTCGGGGTCGACTCGCTCGCCCCCTTGGCCCGGCTCCTGGCCGCTCCTCCGGCGGCGACTCAGCCGCGCTGGGCTTCTTTCAGTCTTTCTTCTCATGTTTCTTACGTTTCTCCTTCTTGCCCTTCTTCTCCGCCTTGGTCGTGCCCTCCTGTCGCTCCTCCAGCCGCTACCAGGGGGCCCGGGCTGGTGAAGCAGAGGGCTCCTCCTTCACCGCGTCCACCTGGGGCGCCCTCTTCTGCTCGCGGACCTGCTCCGCCAGCGCGCGCTCGGAGGCCTCCTTGGATGCGCGCTGCGGCTGCGGCGCCAGCATCGCCCTCTCCAGCGCCAGTTGCACCGTCTCCCGCTCGAGCTGGCAGTGGTCCGCCTGCAGCGTCTCCCTCCCGGCCTTCAGCAGGTAGGCCCTCTCCTCCAGCGCTCGGCAGGCTGCCCTCGCGGCGCGGCTGCCCGCTGGCTCGGGAGGGGGCGCGCGGCTCCGCACCCTCGACCTCGGCGGGGGCCGCGGCGCGCCCCACTGGCCAGGCGGTGGCTCGATGCGCGATTCGACCTCCTCGCCCCCTACCGAGCCGCCTTCGATAGCCAAGTGCGACGGCGCCTGGCTGGGCCTTGGGGTCGGCCTCCTCTTCGACGGACTAGCCGCCCTCACCGCCCTCACCGCCCGACGGGCCCCCGCAGGCGGCGACCGCACAGTCCGCGCGCCTAGGGCCGCCATCGCTGCTTCTGTCACCGCTGTGCCCGCCGCCGCATGCACAATCTCCGCCACGCGCTGCGTCTGGGGGGCGTAGGCCTGCCTCCACGGCGCCAGCTCTGCTGTTGCCGAGGCCGCCCAACCAGCGCCCTTTTTGTCCTATGTCATGCGCCAGCTGCTAGGCCCCTCGACGCTGCGCCGCTCCGAAATGTGCGTCGAAAAGCGCGAGCACCAGCCAGGGAAGGCAGCCGCCCAACTCGCCCGCGCCCGAACAGCGCGGCGGCGCGGCGCGCGGGGGCGCCTGCTCGCGCCGAAACGGCCCGGAGGAGGAGGAGGAGGAGGAGGAGGAGGAGGAGGAGGAGGAGGAGGAGGAGGAGGAGGAGGAGGAGGAGGAGGAGGAGGAGGAGGGAGGAGGAGGAGGAGGAGGAGGACGAAATGGAGGAGGAGAAGGAGGAGGAGGAGGAGGAGGAGGAGGAGGACAAGGAGGAGGAGGAGGAGAAAAAGGAGGAGGGTGGAGGAGGAGGAGGAGGAGGACCAGGAGGAGGAGGAGGAGGAGGAGGAGGAGGAGGAGGAGGAGCACGAGGAGAAGGACGAAGAGGAGGAGGAGGAAGAGGAGGAGGAGGAGGAGGAGGAGAAGGACGAGGAGGACGAGGTTTTTTTGCTGCAAGAACGATGCCTGGCGGTCCCCGCCCCAGCTCGCCACATGTGAGACGGATGGGCGGGCACTCCACCTCGGGGTGCCATCCCGCCCCTTCCAGATCAGTCCATGAGGCGCTCCCAGAACGCTGCGCACTCCTCCTGTACCAGGGAGCGCGGCTCTGCCTCCAGGGAGACCTTCACTGCATAAGGATTTTTGCCTCGGCGCAGGAGCGAGAGGCGGTACTCTGCGGTGGGGTTCGCAGGGCCCCCCACGCAGGCAGCCAAGAGCTTGCACCCCCTCTCGCTCGAGAACACACCGCACTGATCGCAGAATGTATACTGGCCCACGCGGTGCAATTCGTGCCCCAAGGCCGCACCGCGGAGGGCGGGAGAGATGACGCCTTCCCCATCCCCCCGCCCCAACCCAACACCCCACCGACGATCCACCCTCATCTTGCCATGGCAGGGCCTGCGCGCCAACGCGCGCCTGGTCTTGCTAGAGAAGGCCTTTCGCCCGCACGTCGAGCAACGCCACGCCCCCCTCCTCCAGAGGAGGACGTGGGCGCGGGCCCCTTCGGGCGGCCCTTGCCGAGGAGGACGAGGAGGAGGAGGAGGAGGAGGAGGAGGACGAGGAGGAGGGAGGGGGGAGGGAGGAGGGAGGATGGAGGGACGAAGGATGGAGGGAAAGATGGAGAGGGAGGAAGGGACATGGGGGGGGAGGGAGGGAGGGAGGGAGGGAGGGAGGGAGGGAGGGAGGGAGGGAGGGAGGGAGGGAGGGGGGGAGCGAGGGGGGAGGAGGAGGAGGAGGAGGAGGAGGAGGAGGAGGAGGAGGAGGAGGAGGAGGAGGAGGAGGAGGAGGAGGAGGAGGAGGATTTGTTTGTTGAGCTCCACGCTCAGCGCCTCCAGAGCATGACTAACAGGCGGCCACACTAGCAACGGAGGGAGGTGCCAGTGCCTTCAAAGGAATAGGTCAGTCCGAGTCGTCAGCAATACATCTTTGACCAGCAGCCGGAATCCAAGGTTGCGAATCTTCCTCCATGCGGAAGCTGGACACAACACTCGAAAGCTGCTGAGCTTCAGAGAGACCGACTGGTGGAAGGAGGGGGACGGAGGAGGGGGAGGAAGAAATACTGAAACATGGCATGAGGTTGTCAGTATTGACCCTCACCCCTGCTTGCTGCTGCCTGAAATTCGGATGCTGTCCCTTGGAGAGAGCATTCCGCCCGTACTTGGCAGCACGAGACGGCGGAGGCTGGCACTTTTGGGCCAGGCCTCGGATCTGTCCGCTGCTGCTGTGACATTTGCAACGCGCGCAGATGAATATAACCGAACCGTCGCTGCAATCGAACGCAATTGTGCGGTGCTCCAAAGCATTTTGTCTCGAAGCGTGCAGCGAGGAGTCCGGGGGCAAGTACCTGGAGGTGGCTGCTCGGCACGGCTCCCGCGTAAACACACGGCGCACCTCCAGATACTCCCCCATCGTTCCCAACGGTGGCCCGAAGCAGCTGTCGCGGCAGGAGTGTACTTCACCCTCTCCGCCGTCGACAGGTCCACGTCGGGCCATAGATGGAGCACATTCGCGGCAAGACGAATCGTCTCGCGAGCATACTTCACCTGCTTGTCAATGACCGCCAGCCGAGACTCGTCTCGCGGGTGTATACTTGTGGCGTGCTTCGCCGACAAATCCGCATGGTGATTGCCAAGCCTCCGCCAACGCTCCGTGTCGTCGATTCCGGCCTCATCGATGTCACGGTGAGCGGCGACCTTGACGCAATCGGCCGGTGGAGCCCTGCCCTGAGCATATATCTGCAAGAACGCCCCTGAATACACTAGTTTGCCCGAAAGCTGTACAACCTTTGGGCGACAAGCTTGTTTGACAACGTTACTGGAATCGGAGAAAACAGAGAAAGCGGCCGAGCTGAGCACCGTGGCCCACGTCAGGCAGCTGAATTCGGCCGACCGGGGAGTCTGAGGATAGGGAGCCCAGACGGGAGCACGAAACTCGGCGACGGCATTTCCAGCATCGTCAACCATCACAATACTGCTGGCGGCTCGGGAGAGCTCCCGGACTGGATGTTTCGTGCAACTGCCATCCACAAAAAGAGAACCTCACATCTCAGTCCCAGGACCATGTCCCCGAGGGTGCAATCTATCCTGTCGGTGCCACACAAGGTGGGGGCCATCATCCGACTCGGTAAGGGGCCGAGGGTAGGAGTCGGCGGGATGGCGAAAAGCCCCAGAAGTAAACAGGAAAACGTCGTTGCTGTCATCGGACTCCTTAGCTGTCAAAGCAGCAGCCACCGTGCTATCATCAACGAGCTCCGATCGAAGCGCCACGATTGGCTCGTGGGTGCATTCCCAAAGCCGGTGGAAGATGATATCGAGAGCTCCACAAAACGGGCAAAACCCATCGACCAAATATCCTTTACATCGCGCTCCAGATCCCGTAAAGAAAGCCTCCGTGGCGAAAGCCCTGATGCGAGCCTTCTGTAAGGCCGAGTATTTCTTACTATTCAACGCTTCACGAACAATGTCATTGCAAATGCGGGGGAGGATGCCACGCTTTTCGCCAGAATCGCGCTCGAGCATTCTGAAATACCCGTCCCGAACCAAGAGTTTCACCAGCGCCGGGGAAAAAATCCCAAGAGGGATAAGGAATCCACGGTCATCTCGCATGGGCATAAAATTATCCATCTGCCACCCAAGCCGCACCAAGCTCATGCGAAGCGCGGACACTGGCCCAGCAACTCTCCTCCAGGAGCAGGTCTGATCGGCGAACACCGATTGCCAAGCCTGGCGGAGGGTAGTGAGCGGAAGGGCCCACCAGAACGCACCTGTCTGGCATAACCAGATTTCCTTAGACCAACGGACAATGGGAGCAGTGGCCGTGCGCCAGCACGGATCGAAATCGAGCAACGCCGCAGTCGTCAGCGAACGAAGTTGCGAGGTCGGCCTCACGACAGAAAACACTCGCCTGCGCAACAACAAAAAGTCCCAATCACTAATGCCGGTGACCTCTGAACCGTATGAGGCCCCAGCAAGAGGCCCAGCCGAGAAAACTTTGAGCGCCTGGGAACGGGACAAGACCTTGTTCTGACGCTTGAGCCTCCTGGAGGCCCTGGAGGCTTTGGCCAGTCTGCGCTTAAGCTGGGCGCAGCGCCCGCCGAATCGAACAGCTCGGCCTGCGGTGTAATCCACACCTAAATTGACGGCACTGCTGGTGAACCGCCCTCCTAAACAGCTGAGCCGGGAGGCCACTTCTTCGCCAATCGCCTTGCTAGAGGCCACCACGGCCGTCTTGTCGAGGGCGAAGCTGCACCCGAAAGCCTTGGAAACCACAACATGGAGCTCCATGGCCCCGCGGACGACAGTTTTCACGACCTTGGAAGGGGTGTCGGTAACGGAGAGGCCCTGGTCGTCAATATGCACATCCAAATCGAAGTTTTCAAGGGGGGATAAGGAATCGTACCCGTCCTGGCAGAACACTCTGATGAAGGAGGTCGCCATCGAGCACCCTGCGATGACGCCGTTGAGACAGAAATAGGGCCCCTCGAGCCACCCTCCAAGACAGAGAAATCTACCACATCGATAGGCGTAAATACAAAGACGGGCCACAACAAAAGGAAAATCGTGTTTCTTGCATCGCACCTCCAACTCCTGTAACGAGATGTTGTCATCAAACTTGCGAAGGTCGAAAAACACACTAACAGAAGCTTTGCCCTTCGCAATGCCTCCTTCCGCCGTGACGGCCTGCCTCCAAACCACATCGGCCGCGCCCCGAAACTGACCGGCAGCCCAGTACCTTCTGGGGTGTTGTTGTTCCCAGTCCAGGGCCAGGGGACGCCGGAGGAGGAGGAGGAGGAGGAGAAGGAGGAGGACGAGGACGAGGAGGAGGAGGAGGAGGAGGAGAAGCAGGAGGAGGAGGAGGAGGAGGAGGAGGAGGAGGAGGAGGAGGAGGAGGAGGAGGAGAGGGGGAGGAAGAGGAGGAGGAAGAGGAAGAGGAGGACCAGTGTAAACCCAAGAGTCACCAACGATGTTGGAATAAACCCTCCCCCAAGTTCCCTCTTCATAGGCCCCTACAACGGTTCATTCTCACAGAAGGACCTGCCTCGTTGGAAGACAACCGCTTGAAGACCCTGAAGCATGCCAAAACATTACTGTCGGTATTCCAACGCCACTGATGAACCTGGCTGTTGCGTCTTGACGATCCTGAATCGTGCCAGAACGCCATTCCTGGGACCTCAGCTCCGCGACTCATCGTACATGTTGCAACCCCAAAATCGTGGACCCTTCCAAAACACAATTTCTGATACGTCGACCATGGGAATATGTGAAACTCCTGCAATGTGTTAACAAAAATGTGCGCGGCGCTGTGGCGAGAGCCACATGTTGAAAAAAAACACCCTCCATCCGTGAAGCTCTTATTATAATGTTTAAAATGAATTTGCGCGGCGCCAAGGCGAGAGCCACATGTTGAAACCGACCTGCCTTCAACTCGTGAAGCTCTTGCAAATTTTGTATAACGAATGTGCGCAGCGCTCAGGCGAGAACCACATTTTGAAAACCACCCTCCCTCAATCCGTGAAGATCTTGCAAATTTTGAAAACGAATGTGCGCGGCGCTAAGGAAAGAGCCACAATCTGAAAACGACCCGCCTTCAATCCATGAAACTCTTCCAAATGTTGAAAACGAATGTACGCGGCGCTAAGGCAAGAGCCACATTTTGAAAACGACCCGACCTCCATCTGCGAAACTGCTGCCAGTTTTCTAAGATTCAGAGCCATAAGTGGTGAGGAAGTCTCAGGCGAAACGCCTGGCCCGCCCTGAAAACTGGCCTCGGGGTGCGACAGGGAATAATAATAATTTATATGGAGAAGGAATGGAGGAGGAGGAGGAGGAGGAAGAGGACGAGGAAAAAGAAATAGAGGAGGAGAAGCAGGACCCGGAGGAGCCGGAGGAGGAGGAGGAGGAGGAGGAGGAGGAGGAGGAGGAGGAGGAGGACCAAACGCTGCAGGGAGAACGTCGCGCAAAAGCGCGGGACGCACGCCTGCGACGATGGAGGCAGCCTGTGGGCCGCCCCGAGGCCACAGAGGCCGCCCCGGGTCCGCCCGCAGGATCGCGACCCCGAGGGGCGAAGGCCAGAGAGAGAGAGCGGCGGCGGGGCGCGACCGCCGCCCTCGCGGTGGAAGGTCGGGCGCGCCGAGGCGCGGGGCGCGCGCGCGAGCGCGCGCCGCTCTCGCGCCTCTCGCGCCCCGCCGACCATCGACCGCGAAAAAGGAACAGGAAAAAACGAGTTGGGGCAGGGCCGCCTGCAGGGCCAGGCGGCAGGTCCGGAGGAAGGTTCGGGACGCTGCCCAGAGAGAGACACCCGGGCCCCGAGGAGCCGTGGCCGCGAGGTCTCGGGGCCGCCAGCACGCCGGGGCCTGGATGGAGGGATGCTCCGAGAGTCAGCCCGACCCTCGTCCCCAGGAGGTCGTCTTTCCAGAAGGAGCCGACGCTTCCCGGTGGAGCGCTCTGACAGGCAGCTCGGGGCACCGCAGCCGAGCAGCACATGGCCCGCCGCCCCCGCACTGCAGAACCCGCACCTCGCGCAGGCGAAACCCAGCATCTGTGTCCTCCGGCGGCGGTGGGGGGAACGATTCCCGCGGGCGGCCTCGGAGCAGCTGGCACCGTGGCCCTGGCGAGAGGCGGACGCCCACGGAAGGAAAGGCGCCCCCGCTTGGCGCCGGGGCCATCTGGTGCAGATGCGGGCCCTTCGCGGCGGGAAGCGGGCGGGGGCCCAACAGAGGGGGGAGACCACGTCATGGGCCGCATCTGCCAGGAAAGTTGCATCCTGAGATGTACATGGCACAATCGGATCAAAACTCACATAAGGCCGCGCGTTCCGATTAGGCGATGGCGAATTCGAGCGAGTGCGAACAGCACAAGGGTGAGCAACGCGCTGCCGAGCAGATCTAGCCTCTGAGGAACTACCATCCAAGCGCTTTGGCCTATTCTCTCCAGGACCCCCTCGCACAAATTAGCCTGACGAAGGACCCAACCATGTGCAGTTGCGAATACCGCATTGTGGGTACCGGTTTCGGTGAAGCTCCTATGGGGCCACGAAACTTGTGAGGGGTGCGCCCAATTTGGTGGCGCGGACGCATGTGGACACCGCCACTGGGGCCTTCGGTGTAGCTCCCTATGGGGCCACGAAGCGCTGCCCTGGGCGAGGGAGACGCATGCGAACTGCGCCATTGGGACCTTCGCTGGAGCTCCTATGGGGCCACGAAGCGCTGTCATGGGTGGGGAACACGCATGCGAACTGCACCTCAGGCGCCTTCGGTGGAGCTCCCTATGGGGCCACGAAACGGTGTCCTGGGTGGGGGAGACGCATGCGGACACCCCCACTGGGGCCTTCGGTGGAGCTCCCTATGGGGCCACGAAGCGCTGTCCTGGGTAGGGGAGACGCATGCGAACACCCCCACTGGGGCCTTCGGTGGAGCTCCCTATTGGGCTACGAAGCGCTGCCCTGGGTGGGGGAACCGCATGCGGGCACCCCCACGGGGGCCTACGGTGGAGCTCCCTATGGGGCCACGAGGCGCTGCCCTGGGTGGGGGAACCGCATGCGGGCACCCCCACTGGGGCCTTCGGTGGAGCTCCCCATGGGGCTACGAAGCGCTGCCCTGGGTGGGGGAACCGCATGCGGGCACCCCCACTGGGGCCTTCGGTGGAGCTCCCTATGGGGCCACGAAAAGCTGCCCTAACCGCATGCTGGCACCCCCATTTGGGCCTTCGGTGGAGCTCCCCATGGGGCTACGAAGAGCTGCCCTGGGTGGAGGAATCGCATGCGGCCCTGGGTGGGGGAACCGCATGCGGGCACCCCCACTGGGGCCTTCGGTGGAGCTCCCTATCGGGCTACGAGACGCTGCCCTGGGTGGGGGAACCGCATGCGGGCACCCCCACAGGGGCCTTCGGTGGAGCCCCCTATGGGGCCACGAAACGCTGCCCTGGGTGGAGGAACCGCATGCGGGCACCCCCACTGGGGCCTCCGGTGGAGCTCCCTATGGGGCTACGAAACGCTGCCCTGGGTGGGGGAACATGGGGGAACCGCATGCGGGCACCCCCACGGGGGCCTACGGTGGAGCTCCCTATGGGGCCACGAAGCGCTGCCCTGGGTGGGGGAACCGCATGCGGGCACCAGAGCATCCTATGGGGCCACGAAACGCTGCCCTGGGTGGGGGAACCGCATGCAGGCACCCCCACTGGGGCCGTCGGTGGAGCTCCCTATGGGGCTACGATGCGCTGCCCTGGGTACGGGAACCGCATGCGGGCACCCCGACTGGGGCCTTCGGTGGAGCTCCCTATGGGGCCACGAGGCGCTGCCCTGGGTGGGGGAACCGAATGCGGGCACCCCCACTGGGGCCTTCGGTGGAGCTCCCTATGGGGCTATGAAGCGCTGCCCTGGGTGGGGGGAACCGCATGCGGGCACCCCCACTGGGGCCTTCGGTGGAGCTCCCCATGGGGCTACGAAGCGCTGCCCTGGGTACGGGAACCGCATGCGGGGGTGCCGACTGGGGACTTCGGTGGAGCTCCCTATGGGGCCTTCGGTGGAGCTCCCTATGGGGCCACGAAACGCTGCGCTGGGTGGGGGAACCGCATGCGGGCACCCCCACTGGGGCCGTCGGTGGAGCTCCCTATGGGGCTACGATGCGCTGCCCTGGGTACGGGAACCGCATGCGGGCACCCCCACTGGGGCCTTCGGTGGAGCTCCCTATGGGGCTACGAGACGCTGCCCTGGGTGGGTGAAGCGCAGGGAAGAGGGGGAGGCGGGAGGAGCGGGAGGAGGAGGGGGAGGAGGAGGAGGAGGAAGGAGGAGGAAGGAGGAGGAAGGAGGAGGAAGGAGGAGGACGGTGGGACGCGGGGCGCTGTCTCTTCAACACGAGGACCCAACACCACAGTGGTTGGGAAAAAAGATCGCCTCCTGCATTCGAAAAGGACCCCCCCCAGGGTTCCACCTCGGTGCCTGATGAGGGGAAAGCCCCAGCAGGATACCCCACCCTCCCAGGACCACGCTAAGTGGCCAAGTCCTGAGAGCCCCTGGACCCGCCAGACTCTTGACGTGCCAAGGCGCGGGCACTGAACGGGGCCGCAGGCGCGCGGGCAGAGCGGGCCATGGAGGGAAAACGATCGCATCTCGTTCGGGGATTCACACCTCCAGTAGTGCTGGCCCGCAAGCGAGACTGCGCGCCGCAACTCTCCAGCGAGCTCGATTCGAGGTCCTCTCGCAATCTGCAGATTGAGCTCGCGAGGCCTTCGAAACGCTTCGATTCTGCAAAATGTCATGCGATGCTCGCGCGCATCCAAGAGCCACCGTATGGTGGACCGAACAGACTTGATGGCAATATTCATGGAAGCAAGAGCCTGTTTGCCAGCACTGTGGATGCCCCGACCTTGCCCCGCAGCAAAGTCAGCCCATCTGCTACAACGAGCCTCCGGGAGGGTCCCCCGACTGGTGCCCCCGAACATGCGACACGCGAGTGGCCTCCCCAAGGCCTCCGTGATTGTCGAGCTTTTGCCAGATAGCCTCCCGAATATCTGCGCTGGGCCGCCGAGGCCCACAACGGGCCCTAGGACCCAGCTCGAGGCCCCCAACTAGGTCATACAAACACATGATAACGTGAATTATCCGGGCGAAGGACCCAAGCATAAGCAATTGTTCGTAACGGGTTGTGGGTGCCGCTTTCGGTGGTGCTCCCTATGGGGCCACGAAGCGCTGCCTTGGGCGGGGGAACCGCATGCGAACTGCGCCAGTGGGGCGGGCCTTCGGTGGAGCTCTGGGGCCACGAAACGCTGCCCTGGGCGGGGGAACCGCATGCGAACTGCGCCACTGGGGCCTTCGGTGGAGCTCCCTATGGGGCCACGAAGCGCTGCCCTGGGTACGGGAACCGCATGCGAACTGCGCCACGGGGGCCTTCGGTGGAGCTCCCCATGGGGCCACGAAGCGCTGCCCTGAGCGGGGGAACCGTATGCGAGAGCAGCCACTGGGGCCCTCGGTGGAACTCCCACTGGGGCCACGAAACGCAACCCTGGGTACGGGAACCGCATGCGAGAGCAGCCACTGGGGCCTTCGGTGGGGCTCCCTATGGGGCCACGAAGCGCTGCCCTGGGGGGGGGAACCGCATGCGAACTGCGCCACTGGGGCCTTCGGTGGAGCTCCCTATGGGGCCACGAAGCGCGGCCCTGGGTGGGGAGACCGCATGCGAACTGCGCCACTGGGGCCTTCGGTGGAGCTCCCTATGGGGCCACGGAACGCTGCCCTGGGTGGGGGAACCGCATGCGAACTGCGCCACTGGGGCCTTCGGTGGAGCTCCCTATGGGACCACGAAGCGCTGCCCTGGGTGGGGGAACCGCATGCGAGAGCAGCTACTGGGGCCTTTGGTGGAGCTCCCTATGGGGCCACGAAGCTCTGCCCTGGGCGGGGGAACCGCATGCGAGAGCAGCCACTGGGGCCTTCGGTGGAGCTCTCCCCATGGGGCCAAGAAGCGCTGCCCTGGGCGGGGGAACCGCATGCGAGAGCAGCCACTGGGGCCTTCGGTGGAGCTCTCCCTATGGGGCCACGAAACGCCGCCCTGGGTGGGGGAACCGCATGCGAGAGCAACGACTGGGGCCTTCGGTGGAGCTCCCTATGGGGCTACGAAGCGTGTGAGAGGTGTGCCGAGAGCAACGGCAAGGAGGGGAAGGAGGGAGGAGGAGGGAGGAGGGGGAGGGAGAAGCGGGAGGAGGAAGGAACGCGGGGCGCTGTCCCTTCAAAACGAGGACCCAACACCACAGGATGGTTGGGCAATAGCCCGGGGACTAGTTCTTGAATATTGCTTGACCTTTGGGGGACATCTTGTTTTTGTTTTAATGTTTCGTCGAAAGTCCCCCTGTAGTGGGGCACGCCCGACATGACGCTGAGCCCACTCGGCGCAGGCACGCGCCGCCGCGGGGCAGCTCGGCGGCCCCGCCGACGCAGCAGGCGCGAAGGCGGCCTCGTGGAGGCAGCGGCGGGGCGGCGGCGTGCTGGGACGGATGACTCTTGGAGATCCCACCGCGAGTGTCCGCGCCGAGTGCGAGGAGGAGGAGGAGGAGGAGGAGGAGGAGGAGGAGAACGAGGAGGAGGAGGAGGAGGAGGAGGAGGAGGAGGAGGAGGAGGAGGAGGAGGAGGAGGAGGAGACGTCAACCCCGGAGGGGGGCCGAAGCCCCTGGCGTCGATGGGTGTCGTCCGCCCCGCGGGCGTTCTCCAGGCATGACGGCGGCGTCATGTCCTCCTGGCCCCTCGCGCGGCGTGCCAGGTGCGAGCACTATCGATCCTCCGCCCATAGAACGAGCTCGGGGGCGGATCATGGGAGCCTTCCGTGCCATCATGTGCGAACACGACCGGGGAGACGTAAGACTCGGGTACGGGGGACTCGGGTTGGCCCGACGGGGCCATCAAGAATGACGACAAATCGACGCGACTCCCGCTGCAAACGTCCCTCGAAAACTAAACCGTCAACATCCAGGACGCGCTCGTCGAAATACGTCGGCACACCCGAGTTCCGGTTTACTCGAGTCTTACGTCCCCGAAACGAGCTCGGTGGCAACTCATGGGAGGCTTCCATGCCATCCCGTCGGCTCGTGCGGCTCGATGCAGATCGGCGCTAGTCCACGCTCGTCGACGCTGCATCGAGGCTGGCCGACGCGAATCGGCGCTGTGCCATCGGCTCCCAGACGCTAATCGACGCGAGTCGACGCTAAAGACAGAATCTCGAGGGTACAGTCGGCCTGCCGAAAGAAGGAACGATACACGGGGACCGACGCCCCTTTTCTGGCCTCACAAGCGCCCGCGTGCACGAGGAGAAGGCTGGAGGAAAAGCCATCGAAGGACCCAAGGAATATCGAGCCCCTTCCTGACTACCTACCAAACCACCCCAACCCAACCCGAAGGCCCGAATTTCGGGTTGGGGGGGGTAAGGGTTCCATATGTGTTTTTTCGATGTTCCGCGACCCCCCCCCCACTGGAAATGGAGGGCAAATCTGAGCCTTCGGGTTGGGTTGGGGTGGTTTGGTGGGTGGTGACTTCCTGACCCCAACTGTTCCTTATTTCAGCGACTTGGCCTATGCTGTTCCCATCCTACTTCAGGACCGCATCTCAGAAATCATTCCGAGCACCCAGAAAAGTGCCACACGGGTGTCGCAAGAGTGTCCACAGGGTGCCGGGCGAGCGTCTACCGGGGCCCGACGCGTGAGCCTCGGCACTCTTGCGGGCCGCTCGACACCCTTCCGGGCGATCCAGGCCAAAGCAGGCTGGAGCTTCCGCGACCTGGCTGCACACCAGGCTCCCATTGGGGGGTGCCACCGAACCCGAAGACGCTCGGCCCGCAGGCGCCGGCGGGGCTGCCGAGGGGCCCCCCCGCCCGGGCCGCTCGGCGGCCCCTCCCCCCCGCGCCACCCCCTCTCGGAGCGGATCGGGCCGAGCCGAGACGACGACGACGAGGACGAGCACGGCCATCACAACGACCACGACGCTGACGATTGCCATCGCTCGTCGCCGCGCTTCTCGTGATCGTCATCGCTGGGGGGGCAGTCGGTGCTCCCGGGGTCCAGCCGCACCCAGTGTTCCGCGCTGCGTCCAACCCTGGGGGGAGCAAGAGGTACGGAGGCCACCCGCTCGGGGATGGGCAGAACCCCCTTTGGTAGACCCTGCGAAATGCTTAAGAAATCATGGGTTAAGAAATTCATAGTCTCAGAATTTGAATAAAACCCCCAATATCTACTGATAAGTTAGGTTTTCCATTGAAGCAATAAGAATAATCAAGACTCTGGCCGAAACCTTACGTTTTCTTAAGCATCGCCTAGGGTGTAGACCGTAGTTTCGTGAAAACGACCTCGGGCCCAAGCCTGGCGGGCGCAAGCCTGGAAAAGGACGGCCGCGGCGCCCTCCCGAGAACCGAACACGGACACTCCACTGCAGTCGGCCCGGATAAGCAGGTCGACCCTGCCAGCTCAAGGGTACGCTTGTGTCCTGTGCCTCGCGACGCGTGCCTTCCTACTCCTATGGCGATGTGGCCCTCGGAAGGGTCTTATGTCCTCTCGCCTGTCCTGTCCAATCAAGGCCGACAGTACATAAGCGCCTAGGCTCCTCCTCCTCCTCCTCCTCCTCCTCCTCCTCCTCCTCCTCCTCCTCCTACTCCTCCTCCTCTTCCGCCGCGGCGCCCTCCCGAGAACCGAACACAGACAATCCACCAATCGACGTGTCGGCGTGGGGGTGCTATCCACCCCCGAGCTGCGAAGCGCTGTCCTGGGTGGGGGAGACGCATGTGAACACCCTGATTCTGGCCTTCGGTGGAGTTCCCTATGGGGCCACGAAGCGCTGTCCTGGGTGGGGGAGACGCATGCGAACACCCCCAGTGGGGCCTTCGGTGGAGCTCCCTATGGGGCCACGGAGCGCTGTCCTGGGTGGGGGAAACGCATGCGAACACCCCCAGTGGGGCCTTCGGTGGAGCTCCCTATGAGGAAAAGGTCGGGGGTCAGAACCTCCCGGGGACCGGCATTGGAAAAATCACGACGTCAGATCTCTGGGGGCCTCACCCTTCCCCCCAGACCCCCGACGTCGTAATTTGTTCATCAATCCAGCTCGAGGAAAGGACGCTCAAAGATGGAGGCTGGGGCTTCGGTGGTGATTTTCCGCGATGTGGCAAGTTCTTCGCGACGTCAAACTTCAGGGAAGGGGAACCCTGAGATCCAACGTCATGTAAAAATTACAACACCGCAGAAAACCCAGACCCCCCACGTCATGATGCGACCCCCAGAAATCCGGACCTATTCGCCGGGGCCAATTTTCATCCTGAATCGTTGTTTGACGGCCCCGAGGACCGGTAAGGGCCCCCAGAGGCCGAAAGTATAGAAAAACCTCGCGTCGCAATTTTGTCATGACTCGATGGGTTCTGGGCCCCCAGACCCCCTCGCGTCGCGAAGAAATCACGACGGGAGGTGTCTCGCTACTTTCGGCCTCTGGGGGCACTCACCGGGCCTCGGGGCCGTCAAACAACGATTCAAGATGAAGACCGGTCCCGGCGAATAGGTCCGGATTTCTGGGGACGCGTCGTGAAAAAATCATGACGTCGGGGGTCTGGGTTCCTGCGGTGTTGCAACTTTTACATGGCGTCAGATCTCAGGGTTCCCCTTCCCTGAAGCCCGACGTCGCGAAGAACTTGCCACATCGCGGAAAATCACCACTGGAGCCCCAGCCTCCATCTTTGAACGTCTTTTCCTCGAGCTGGATCGATCTGTGAGGGTCCCGCTGGGCCCGAGATTGAGCGGAAACGCCCGCGATAAACAGACTGCAACACCAGGATCTCAGGGTTCCCCGGGTGTCTCTCCCCTCGGATGCTCGTTCTGGGGACCTTCCTGGAGCCACTGGAGCCGCTCATGCGTCGATGCTTCGTCGAGTATCCGTCGCCTTGAATCGAACTCGGGGGGAGCTCGAGTCGAGCTGGAGGCGAACGTGAGCCGAACTAGACTGGAGTCGAATACATCTGTTAGGTGGGCCCCAGAAAGGTTCCCCAAACGGATATCTGACCAACCCCGTGGGTAGCCCTGATGACGTCCGCGCTGGCGCCGACACCGAGATGGGGGCCACACCCGTCGAGGGAGGCCAGCCCACGATCCTGGCGGTGCTGCCACCGCCCCAGCCTCTCGGGCCTCTCGGGCGGCCCGAGGACCTTGCCGCCACCAGCACCGCTGAGGTCGGAGGCCATCCTCCCTCGGCGGATACGCCCCGCGGTCTTGGCGGCGGGATCAGGAAGTGGCCGGCTCCGAATGCCCGGAATCCAGAAGATGCTGGCGTCTATTGGGGGTGGGGGCACTTCCTACTCCCACTAAGCTTGGCGGCGCGCACAAGGGGTAGGAGTAGGGGGAAGGCTTCTCGGAAGGGGGCTGCTTCTTCGAAAGCGCCCGCCTTACACCTATAGACAAGACCCGCGCCTTCTAAGGAGCAGGGGCGCTTCTAGGAAGCCTTTTCCCCCCCCCTCTGCATCCCTTTCTGCGCGCGGCCCACCTGTACTGTACTGTACTCGATGGAAAAGGCAGACTGAGCCAGCCGTCCCAAACAACGCGACCTCACACAGTAGACTGTAACTGTGGAGCGGGCAGAGAGGTGCCAAAACGTGAGAGGAGCTGGGCAGGGTTCCGCTTCTCCTCCCACAGGCCATCTTTGAACTCGGAAGCTCCGTCCTGGTCCCCCTCCCCCTTCCCGCCGCTGGCCGCCCGAGGGCTGGCTGGTCTGCTGCCTGCGTCGGCAGGCGGCCCTGCGCGGCCCGACGCGCCCTTTGGCCCGGCCCTGCTGCGCCCTGATCGCGCGCAAGCTGCCACGCATTAGTCGTACAACGTCTGGCCCGAGGCCAGAACCATTACACATCTACCGCTCGGCGAATCGACGTCCGAGGACCTCCCACAACACGACTATACAATTTACACATACATAAATACATGCATGCATGCATGCATGCATGCATACATACATACGTACATACATACAGACATACAGACCTCCATACAGGCAGACAGACATACCGACAGACAGACATGCATACAAACATACGAATGTCTGCATAAGCACACATACGTATATCGTTGTATATGTATACGCCACATACATCTACAGCTACGTAAAAACATATGTGTACGCGTATATATAGTGTATAAATATACACATACGTATGCATATACATGTACATGCTCATATGCGCACATATGCACATACACATACACACATACATGTACATGCACATCTACATATAAGTATACATGCACATATGCATATGCAAACACACATACATATACACGCACATGTTCATATATCTTGCCATAAACATATACGTATGCATTTACACATACACATACACATACATATACATATACAGTTAACTACAAATATACACAGGCGCCCTCCGACGATTTTTGCATGTACCATCAGGGAGGGCGGCGGTGTAGAAAGTCGTTGGCTCTCGGTGGTGATTTACCGCCACCCTGCCCTGAGGCCCAGGAAGAATCCATTGGAGGATGTCTGTGTGTAACTTGGTGCGGCGGACCTCAGCAGGCAGTGGATCAGATGTCCGCCAGCCCCAGGGGGGAGCTCAAAAATATATTTGTCCGATGCCTCAGGTCGGTCCTGGAACACCTGCGGTGGACACGAGTGGGCTCTGGCCTCGGGTCCAGTGCGCCTTGGTCGCACTCGAACTTCAAAATTCTTGGAGTGCCGCTGAAGCGGCCGCTGGGCGGCAGCACACATGCGAGCGATAAAGAGATAGACAGAGAGAGAGAGAGTGATAGGGCGCTCTCTATAGAGGGAGTGAGACAGGGAGAGAGACGGAGAGATCGGGCACAAGGTATTACCGAAAAACTGGGGACACTGAGATGTCAAAAGTTCTGGCCGGCTGCGTTGTGTGTATGTGTTGGGGGGGGGGCGCTCCTGGCCGGACTGCTCGGCACAGCCGTCTCTCCGCAGGCCTCGCGTCGCGGAGCGCCGCTCTCGGAACCTCACACAGTGTAAATACACACGGAGGTGTGCGTAGCGTCGCAGGAAACAGAACGTGCCTGTGTTGTGGAACGCCTCATGCTCGCGAGTCTGCCCCACCGAATGTCCACCAGTGCGGTGGCGGTGGCGATGTAGCATCATGGCCATGCTCCTGCCCCCGAGCGCTCCAGCGAGCCC
Source organism: Prorocentrum cordatum (assembly GCA_963575745.1). Taxonomy (NCBI): domain Eukaryota; class Dinophyceae; order Prorocentrales; family Prorocentraceae; genus Prorocentrum; species Prorocentrum cordatum. The sequence goes on from CAUYUJ010015982.1 coordinate 311,206, forward strand.
CTCCGTGCACAACCGGTGCCGAGACTGTCGAGGGGAAAGACACGGGGGCCATGACCAAGACCGAACGCGGAAATGTTGTGCCGTTCTTGGTCACCTTCCATCTTGGTTGGCGTCAACTCGATCCTGGTCGCCGTCCAACTTGGTCGGCGACGGCTGTAATGGACCATAACCCACCAGATTACCGCGAGAACAAGATCCTGCGACATCTTGGTCATGGCCAGTGTGTTCGCCCCCCTGGTTCAGGGCGCTGCTGACGAGCCTCGGCGGCGAGCGAGAGGGGGAAGTGAGAAGGAAGAGGCCTCCCCAGAAGGCGGCGGGACACTTCTCAGAGGCCCTCCGGCCTTCTGAGAAGCTCCTCTCTCGTGTGCTTTCGTCGGGGGGGGGGGCTCTGACAACTTCTCGGGAGGCCCGAAGCTTTCCGAGCCTTCTGGGATAGGACGACGAAACAAACGCCATAAACACAAACTTTTAGCGCTCCGCGCGGAGTTCTTGGATCTGCGCTGGACCCCCCCTCCCTGGCGCGCGGAGCGCGCCAGGGGCGGCGCCGGAGGCGCCGCCGCGGGGGCCCAGCGCGGCTCCAAGAAATCTGCGCGGAGAGTTGACAGTTCGTGTCTGTGGCGTCCGGTGCCGCCGAGTCTGTGCCGACGGGCCCACGGTGCCGCACGCCCTTCGCCGAGGGCCGCCCCGGCGCGCGCGGAGCGGCCCTCCCCGGGGGTGGCGGGGGCCGCAGGCGGAGGCACCGAGGCGTGCGGCCTGGCGCCCACATGGGCGCGCGCGTGCCGCCGGGCGCTCCACGCTCGCGAGCGTCGCTCGGGCGGGTGCCACGGCTGCCGCGGTGAGGGCATTCTTGTTCTCCCTCCGAGGGCCGAGGCCCGTGCCCATGGCACAGGACTCGAGGGGCGCGCCCCCCGAGAGCGGCGCCCCGGCCACCGAGGGCGCGGTCATCTCCGCACCTCGAGCTGGCTGGGGCCCACCGCTCGCGCACGGGCGGCCTCCGCGCGCTCCTCGCGGGCCGCCAGGCCCACGGCTCGCGCCTCGGCCAGAGGACAAGGAACCAATGTTCAAGAAATCCAGGGTCTCGAAGCCAATGGAACCTCGATCGTAGATAGGCCATGGGTATCACCGCCGCCCTGATTAGACAAGGAAGCCCCCAGGGTCTGAAGCCCCCTGGGCACATTCCTCGAGTGCCTCCACCGCAATTGGGGGGTGACCCACATACAGGGGCTGAAGAAGAGGGCCCTCCAGGGACCCCTTGGGGAGCCAGCTGCTGCCCACAAGGAGCCCTGAAGGGTTCTTTATCAGGGCCTGGTTCTTCACCCCCCACGTGGGTCACCACGCACTACCACCCACCAGAATCGTAGCCTTGTGACGCTCCTGCTCCCTGTTATTGGGCGCCCGCCCCCCCCCCCCTTCACCCTGTCATTGGGCGCCCGCCCCCCCCCCCCAGCCGCTGGAGCTGGCGAGGCAGAACGGTCCATGTGTCGAGGCCCCTGGCCGTGGGGTCGCTTCAGTGACAGACTTGGCGGTGGAGCACGGGGGGATGGAGGGAGGCAGGGAGGGAGGGGAAGGGAGGGAGGGGATTCGAAGAAGCAATACCGGCACATCCATAAAGATGTGGCGCTCCGCGCGGAATTCTTACATCGGCTCTGGACCCCCCTCCCTGGCGCGCGGAGGGAGGCGCCGCCGGGGGGAGGCGCCGCCAGGGGGGCACAGCGCGGATCCAAGAATTCCGCGCGGAGCGCCACAAGTGTATGTTTATGGCGATTTTTCTTCGAGGTAATGGAGGAGAGGATCGCCTAATCCACTGTCTGCAATGAAACGTGGCCCTGCTCACAGGCTGTCTGCTGCGGCGGGAGTTGGACAATCGCGCCCGGGAGGCGAGAACAGTTCTGTGGCAACTCATGGGGACGTCCTATACCATCTTGTAGGCTCTTGCGACTGGACGCTGGTCGACGCTAGCCGACGCGAACCGACGCTACATCGGCGCTGTCCCATCGATCACCTGCCTTGAATGCCCTTTGAATTCCGTCTTTAGCATCGACTAGCGTCGATTAGCGGCAGGTCATCGATGGGATAGCGCCGATTCAGCGTCGGTTAGCGTCGGCTTGCGTCGCTTAGCGTCGATGTAGCGTCGATGTAGCGTCAATCAGCGTCGATCCGCAGGAGCCCATACAAGATGAGATAGGTCCCCATGAGTTGCCACCGAAGGACAAGGAACGGAGGAGGGACGTGTGAGCCCCGGGGGGGTCTGCATCTTTGCGGCGCACACCGGGGTTCTGGCAGTCCGAGGGAGGTACGGCAGGTTCGTGTCGTGCCGACCCCAGCGTTGGTTCTTGACACCGCAGGGATCGTTCAACCTTGAACGATCGGCCGCTGCCGCAACGTCCGATCGCTCAACATCGATCGATTCTGGGCCGGCGGCGGCGTTCAACCTGGAACGCCCGCGCTGGGGTCGCCGCTGGTCGACACGACGCAAACCTACCGTAATTCGAATGAGGAGGAGGGGGAGGAGGAGGAGGAGGAGGAGGGAGGAGGAGGAGGAGGAGAGAGGAGGAGGAGGGGGAGGAGGAGGAGGGGAGGGGGAGGAGGAGGAGGAGGAGGGAGGAGGAGAGGAGGAGGGAGGAGGAGAGGAGGAGGAGGAGGAGGAGGAGGTTTCGAGGTAATTCGAAGGCCGACTTGGGGGGACACTTCGCGGCGGCCGGGATAGCATTCGCCGAGGTGCGGCGGCCGGGAGGACATCGTCAAGGGGCGGCGGCCGGGAGGATATCGTCGAGCTGGTAATTGCGGAAGGGGCGCGGCCGCCGCAGACCCCCCTTGCTGCTGACAACCCAGGCCCCCGACGTCGTGACTTCGCCATCACGCGACCCCCAGAAGTCCAGACCTCTTCGCCAGGGCCGGCTCTTCCTCCCGAGCCGTGTCTTGACGGCCCCGATAGGCCCGGTGAGGGTTCCCAGAGGCCGAAAATATACCGAAACACCTCCCGTTCTGATGCTTTCAGGACTCGAGCGAGGTCTGGGTATACCGGGAGGGACGCTGCGGGAGGCCCGCGAGGTTGTGGCTGAACCGACGGCCGTCGGACCTAGCGAGCAAAAGGCCTGCACCGGTCTGGGGCGCAGGCCGTCCAGCATGCGGGCGCCGACCGGTCGTTTGACCAGGGCAGCGCGGTCACCGAAGGAGGACACCGTGTGGGGAAGCGCGAGCGAGAATCCCAGACCCCCTCGAGTCATGAAAAAAACACGACGGACTTTTGTTCTATATTTTCGGCCTCTGGGGGCCCTTACCGGCCCTCGGGACCGTCAAAAACGATTCAGGATGAAAAACCGGTCCCGGCGAAAGGCTCCGGACCTCTTGGGGGTCGCGTGATGAACAAGTCATGACGCCGGGGGTCTGGGAAGGCGGAGTGGACAGCTTCCATGGCTTCCATGGCGTTCGCTGTGGGTTTAACGCATGTTTCTCGCGGCAGCGGTCCGGGTGAGTCTGGTTGTGGTTTCTCCGGGGGCTTCGGGCTTCGAGGAGTTGAAAGGCGGAAGTCGATCGTGAACATTTTGTTGGTCGTCTTGCCGTTTGTTGTGTGGCGGGAGGGGGCAGCGAGGGAGTGAGGAGAAGGGAGCGGGTGGCCACGCGAGAGAGGGCGAGCGAGAGGAGGGGGTGGGGGAGGGCATGGCATGGGGGAGGAGGGAGTGGGCGGGGGGGCAGCGAGGGAGGGAGCTTCCGCCCTCGAGCCTCGAGAGCCAGGCCGCCTTTGGGCTCTTGCAGCGAAGAAGTAAAACGTGCTAAAGGCCCTTCCTGCCGAGCGAGAAAAATTCCAATTCAAATGCAGCGGCGGCGACTCAAGAAACGATTACGCAGTATAGAGTACAGGAGCAGTGGCGCATCGCCAAAAGCACAGATGTCCGACATCATAAGCAAATTGTGATGGGCGGCCCCACCCCGCTCCCCCCCCCTCCCGCTCACCCTCCGCCCCGCTTAGGCTCTCTGCCCCCCTGGCGGGGCACAGGAGCCGCGGCTGCTGCGCGGCGGACACCCTCGGCGCAGCCGGGAGGCGCTGGAGCTCCCCAATCGATGCTGCCAGACGTGCGCGGGCTCGCGGAGGCTGAACGCAGTACAAAAGCTGCCGGGCTCCGACTCCCCCTAAAACGTTGCCCCTGAGAGGCTTTCGGGCCACGACTCGGCTCCCCGGCGGCCGTTAACGGGGCGCTCCGGCCACCCCTGGAGCGCTCTCGGCGAGGCGCAGCTGCTGGAAGGCACTCTGGGGCCGGAAAACCGCCGACAACCTACGGCAGGTTCGTGTCGTGCCGACCCCAGCGTTGGTTTTTGACACCGCAGGGATCGTTCAACCTTGAACGATCGGCCGCTGCCGCAACGTCCGATCATTCAACATCGATCGATTCTGGGTCGCCGGCGGCGTTCAACCTTGAACGCCGGCGCTGGGGTCGCCGCTGGTCGACACGACGCAAACCTACCGTACGAAAACGACTGGAAACCTGGAGCTGGGGAGAGCTTCAGGTGCCGACACCGCTACTCCCCGGACCTCTCTCCCGGGGTGCGTTCTGACCATATGAGTTCGAGGCGAATCTGGCGGAGGCGACGACGGAGGCCAGGGAGGCCCAAGAAGGGGAAAACGATGGGAGGGTAGTTTTGTCTGGGTAGGAGGAGGAGGAGGAGGAGGAGGAGGAGGAGGAGGAGGAGGAGGAGGAGGAGGAGGGGGAGGAGGAGGAGGAGGAGGAGGAGGAGGAGGAGGAGGAGGAGGAGGAGGAGGCCCGTCCTTCCACCCAGCTCGAACAGTGGGGCCGCCATTGGGCGCGCGCGGCCTCTACGCGAAGCACAGCGCGCCGAGGCCTTGGGCCCCGAGCTTGAGGAGGCACGCCGCGGCGTGCCGGGTCCCGGCGCCGCAGGAGACCTGCCAGGACCGGGTCAGATCGCATCGCGGGATCGGATCGGATCCCAGACCCCCTCGAGTCATGAAAAAAAACACGACGGACAGTTGTTCTATATTTTCGGCCTCTGCGGGGGCCCTTACCGGCCCTCGGGACCGTCAACAACGATTCAGGATGAAGAACCGGTCCCGGCGAAAGGCTCCGGACCTCTTGGGGGTCGCGTGGTGAACAAGTCATGACGCCGGGGGTCTGGGATCGGACGTGGATCGCATCGCGAGGTCGGATCGGATCGGGCATTGACTGCATACCAAACCAGCCCAACCCAACCCATTTCGGGTTGGGGGGGTAACGGACGTAATGTGTGCTTTTTCAATGTTCCCCGACCCCCCCACACAGGACATGGAGGGCAAATCGGGGCCTTCGGGTTGTGTTGGGGTGGGTTGGTGGGTGGTGATACATGGATCGCATCGCCATCGGAGCCTCCCGAGCCCCGGATCACATCGGACCGAAATCAGCGCGCCACGCTCGGCTCCAGGCGACCCCGGCCACTGCTGGCGAACCAGACCGACTCGAACCGAATCGTATCGGTTCGGATCGTAGGCGGCGAGCCCAGGGGGGAAATGAGAAGAGGCGGGCCTTCTCAGAAGGCTCGGAAGTCCCCCGGCCTTCTGAGAAGTCTTCGATAAGCCTTCCCTGAAGACTCATTGAAAATAATCCTGGCGAAGGACCCAACCATATGCAATTGTGAATAACGCTTTGTGGGTGCCGCTTTCGGTGGGGCTCCTTATGGGGCCACGAAGGCGTGCCACGAAACGCTGTCCTGGGCGTACGGGACGCATGAGGGCGGTAGCATTGGGGCCTTCGGTGGAGCTCCCTATGGGGCCACGAAACGTGTGAGGGGTGTGCCGAAATGGGTGCGGCGCCGCCATGCGCCCGCAGCCACTGGGGCCTTCGGTGGAGCTCCTATGGGGCCACGAAACGTGTGAGGGGTGAGCCGAAATGGGTGATGCGCCCGCAACTGGGTGGAGCTGGGTGTGTGCCGAAATGGGTGCGGCGCCGCCATGCGCCCGCAGCCACTGGGGCCTTCGGTGGAGCTCCCTATGAGGCCACGAAACGTGTGAGGGGTGTGCCGAAATGCGCCGCCATGCGCCCGCAGCCACTGGGGCCTTCGGTGGAGCTCCCTATGGGGCCACGAAACGTGTGAGGGGTGTGCCGAAATGGGGCGGCGCCGCCATGCGCCGCAGCCACTGGGGCCTTCGGTGGAGCTCCCTATGGGGCCACGAAACGTGTGAGGGGTGTGCCGAATGGGGGGCGCCGCCATGCGCCGCAGCCACTGGGGCCTTCGGTGGAGCTCCCTATGGGGCCACGAAACGTGTGAGGGGTGTGCCGAAATGGGTGCGGCGCCGCCATGCGCCCGCAGCCACTGGGGCCTTCGGTGGAGCTCCCTATGGGGCCACGAAACGTGTGAGGGGTGTGCCGAAATGGGTGCGGCGCCGCCATGCGCCCGCAGCCACTGGGGCCTTCGGTGGAGCTCCCTATGGGGCCACGAAACGTGTGAGGGGTGTGCCGAAATGGGTGCGGCGCCGCCATGCGCCCGCAGCCACTGGGGCCTTCGGTGGAGCTCCCTATGGGGCCACGAAACGTGTGAGGGGTGTGCCGAAATGGGTGCGGCGCCGCCATGCGCCCGCAGCCACTGGGGCCTTCGGTGGAGCTCCCTATGGGGCCACGAAACGTGTGAGGGGTGTGCCGAAATGGGTGCGGCGCCGCCATGCGCCCGCAGCCACTGGGGCCTTCGGTGGAGCTCCCTATGGGGCCACGAAACGTGTGAGGGGTGTGCCGAAATGGGTGCGGCGCCGCCATGCGCCCGCAGCCACTGGGGCCTTCGGTGGAGCTCCCTATGGGGCCACGAAACGTGTGAGGGGTGTGCCGAAATGGTGTGCGGCATTCGGTGGAGCTCCCTACCACGAAACGTGTGAGCCGCGGCGCGCATGCTGGGGCCTTCGGTGGAGCTCCCTATGGGGCCACGAAACGTGTGAGGGGTGTGCCGAAATGGGTGCGGCGCCGCCATGCGCCCGCAGCCACTGGGGCCTTCGGTGGAGCTCCCTATGGGGCCACGAAACGTGTGAGGGGTGTGCCGAAATGGGTGCGGCGCCGCCATGCGCCCGCAGCCACTCGGGCCTTCGGTGGAGCTCCCTATGCCACGAAACGTGTGAGGGGTGTGCCGAAATGGGTGCGGCGCCGCCATGCGCCCGCAGCCACTGGGGCCTTCGGTGGAGCTCCCTATGGGGCCACGAAACGTGTGAGGGGTGTGCCGAAATGGGTACGGCGCCGCCATGCGCCCGCAGCCACTCGGGCCTTCGGTGGAGCTCCCTATGGGGCCACGAAACGTGTGAGGGGTGGACCGTGATAGTGGGAGGAGGGAGGAGGGAGGGAGGGGGCAGCGGGAGGAAGGAGTGAACGCGGGGCGCTGTCTCTTCAAAACGAGGACCCAACACCACAGGATGGTTGGGAAAAACCTCTCAGAAGGCGCGAGGGCTTCTGAGCAGCCCTGCCGCCTCCTGAGAGGACCCTCTCTTTCGATTATGATCTTCGCATGACGCGACACCCAGAGGTCCAGACCCATTCCTGGGGACCGGCTTCTCATCCCGAGTCGTTGTTTCGTGGTCCCGAGGCCGGGTGAGGGCCCCCAGAGGCCGAGAGTAGCGAACAAAATCCCCGTCGTGCTTTCTTGTTCGTGTCTCGGGGGGGTCTGGGATCCTGGGCGGCCCTGCCTGCTCGGCGGCGTCGGACCCCAGCGCCCGCTCCAGCGGCGCGTCGCCCAGCGCCCGCGCCGCCTCCGACGTAGTCGCGTCGGCGGAGCCGCGGTGGGGCGCGGCGCGCTCCTCGGAGGGGAGGTGCAGCAGCAGGTCCAGCAGCACGCGGCCCTGCTCCAGCACGCCCTCCTGCGGGGGGTGATCCCTGTGAGGCCGGAGGCTTACCCGAATCGTGTATTTTTTGTTGTGCCACCGACGCCATCTACACTCACACAGTACTAGACGTCCCCCCAGGCTCCACCACCAGCGTGCAGGAATCGACGGAGCGTAGAAGCCATACCAGGACGGACTGTAACGGAAGCCGCCGAGCAGGCTGAAACATCACACTGGCCAAACTGCCAAGAGCGAGCCTGAGCAAGTGTTCACGGAGGCCTCCCAAAATCGGGTGCGAGCCGGTGGGGTCGGAGGATCGCGCAGTCTCCCGGATGCATCGCCGACGCATCGGCGGTGCACCAGCGGTGCGTCGGCGACGTCGGCGCGAAGAACACCAGGCTCCACTGCGAGCCTCATGGCCGATGCATCGGCGATGCGGCGTGGGAAAATAAGGGGTGATAGACCGCGGTGAGCTCTCAGGACCCCCAACAGATCTCACTGCACGGTCCCGTCCCCGCACGGTCTTGGGACCTCGGAGGCCCCAATCGCCCCAGACGTTCTCAAGGAGAACGGCTCAAGTCTCCCAGAACCTTGCGGCCTCCCAGAATCCCCGTTGACTCGTCACACGGTGTGGTCACCACACCGTCTGGGGGCCTCCGATCCTGGATGCCCTCCATGCCCTGCTCCGGCACGGCGTCCGGGATGCTTTTGGTATGGTCGCCGCCCTCCGCCTGGAAGGACGACACGCGCCAAAACGGGTTCCTCGAGGATCTGTCGTAATCCCAGTTCAGGCGACGGCGGTAGTCGTCCTCGGACGGCAACTGCGGCAAGCTCCTGTACCAGTCTGGCACGCCCGCATCGTTTGGCGGGTCGGCCTCCTCCTCTAGAGGAAACAACTGTCACAAACGTAAATTTTCTGAGGTCCGCGTGGCTTTCTTGGACCAGCCCTGGCCCCATGACCTGTCGCACGGAGCGCGCCAGGGCTGGCGCCGGAGGCGTCGTCAGGGGGGCCCAGGCGCCTGCCCAAGAAATCCATTCGGAACTCAACTCCAAAATTTCCTGTGTGTGTCGCTTGGGCTGCCTCGGTCCTCCTCGTCCTGCACCCAGGAGCCGTCCACTGTGGCAAGGACTCGCAGGCTCTCGGCGTCTAGCGTCAGCAGTGCCGCCGAGTCTGGGCCCGCCGTCGAGGGCTGCAGCAGGGGCGGCAGCAGGCGGCTGCGGAGGCGCCGGAGCTCCTCCCTCTTCCCCCGCAGCTGGGCGCCGATGTGCTGCAAGATGTCCCCCTGCTCCTGCGACGACGACGACGACGGCCACGACGACGACGACGGCGGCGACGGCGGCGACGACGGCGACGACGACCACGACGACCACGACGACCACGACGACCACGACGACGACGACCACGACGACGGCTGCGGCGGTGGCGGCAGCGGGCGGCGGCGGCGACGTGCGGCGGCGGCGACGGACGGCGGCGAGGCCAATGTCCCCCAGTCCAGGCAGCTTTGGGGTCGCGGCTGGATCAAACATCAGCTCGGCGAATGTCCAGGGGACAGGACAACACCTGGGCGACGCTACGCGCCAGGGCGATGACTCCAATAGAAGACAACGACAATTCGAGCAAGGCGCTTCACACAATAAGGCAAAACACGCGTGGCGAAGTGTGCGAATGCATTCACTATCGGGGGATGCTGCCAAATCTCCGGTGCGAGTGTCCAGGGGCTGCTCCCAAGACCTCTCCCGAGGCGCGCTCTGACCAGGCCTCCGAGGCGAAGCCAGCCACGGCGACACTCCGGGGCCTCTCGGGAGGCCCCGGAGAGCGAGGCAGAGCCAGCCGTGGCCACTGGAGCTTCCCAGGAAGCACCAAACAAACGCGAGGCAGAGGGCGGCGGCATCGGTGCTTGGATCACCGTGTGGACAGGGGGGTTTAGAAATGGACGCGAAGATGGATCGCATCTGGCCGAACCTAGCTTTGAATTGGGTATAAGGTGCCCTAAATGGCTCAGGGGGGTAAACAAAGAAGGCATCGAACCAACCCAGGCCACTCAAGGCAATCCTCACCCACTTATGAGACAGGTTGGGCCAGGTGTGGTCCACCCTGGCATCCGCCTACAATCCCCCGATCCCCTAAGCAACCTCCGCGGTGATCCAAGTAGAATTAGGTCGGGCATGTCCCCCCTCTACAGGCGGATGTTGGATGTTCTTTCTTCTTCTTTTTTTTGTAAAACAACAAAAAATAAAAAACAAACACCTCAAAATGATCAAACATAGTCGAACATCGTTCCCCGACAATTTGGCTATTTTTGAATACTCCTCATGTAAAGGGACAGGCCCGACTTAAAAGTAGAACGTGTCCCAGCAATTCTCGGTTCATAACTCGGCTCACCAACAGCCGCTCTGGACGGCCTGGGCACCCCCGAAGCCCTCTCGACGAGGCGCCACCGCTGGGACACACTCCGAGGCCGGAAGGCGGCCGAGAACCAACGAACACGCCCCTGAAAGCCTGGAACCTCGAGCCCAAGACCTTGGGAGGGCAGCGGCAGCGGCACGGCAGGCGCGTGTCGTGACGACTTCGGCGATGGTCTCAGACACCGTGCGGATCCTTGGACCTGCAACGATCGGCGGCTTCCAGACGGCCAGCTCGTTCCCTGTTGGCCGATTCTGGACACTGGCGGCGGTCCACATGGAACGCCCGCCAGAGGGTCGCCGTCACGCCGATGCTACGCGCACCTGACATATAGTTGGCGGTGGACAGACCCCAATTTAGTAACCGCCCTTCCGTGAAAACGGCCTGGGACCGAAACCGACGGACCTGGACCCGCAAAATTTACGGCCGCGACGCCCTCGCGCGAACCGAAAACGGCCAATTCGCTAATCGGCGTGTCAGGGTAGGGGTTCTACACGTCGTTCATGCCTACCCTCGCGCTCCTTTCTATTTGCGTTCGTTTCTAATTTCTCCTGGCCCCCCAGTGGCCAGGAAGAGGCCCAGGATGGAAAAGGGGAAATGAAAGGATCTTGGCCCCCCAGAAGATCAAAAAAACGCTTCGAACAATCAGGCATGAACCGTGTGTGTATCAACCTCCGACCTATGTCAGGGGGACGTAAGACCTGGGTACAGGGGACTCGGAAATCCCCGACGAGGTCGTCACAAAAATGACGAGGCCGAGCCTGCATTTTGACGAGGCCTCCCGCTGCAGACATCCCACGAAACTCCTCCTCGTCAAAATCCGAGGAGCGGTCGTCAAAAAACGATGGCGAACCCGAGTCCCGGCAAACCCGGGTCTTACGCTCCCCCGAACCGTGTGTGTATCAAAACCTCCGACCTATGACGCTTCCTCCACGGAGCTCCTTCGAGCCGCTGCCCCGGACGGCCTCCGCCACGCTGAGGCCGACCCGCCGCACCTCTCGGAAGGGGGGGAAGGGGGGGGGGGGGGGGCAAGCGGCAGGATCGCACGAGGGCAGGGTAGAACCTCGGCTCACGCAGCTGGCTCTCCTGCGCCCCAGATGTTTTCGCATTTCGCATTTCGCATTCATAACTGACTACCTACCAGACCACCCCAACCCAACCCGAAGACCCGAATTTCGGGTTGGGGGGGGTGCGGGTTCCATATGTGTTTTCTCGATGTTCCCCGACCCCCCCCCCCCACTGGAAATGGAGGGCAAATTGAAGCCTTCGGGTTGGGTTGGGGTGGTTTGGTGGGTGATGAATAACAGCCTCCACGGCGCGCGCGCGGGCGGCCCCTGACGCGCGTTCCGCGGACGCTGCGGCTCAGAGCTGCCCGGCGTGAGCAGGTCGGAGTCGTGCAGCCAGCGGGGGACAGGCGGTGGTGTTACACACCCCTTCCCCCCCCCTGCTGGTACCAGGGCAAGCAGGGGCAGGCCGCCCGCAACTAGCTGCTCTTCCCGCGGGGACGGGAGGCGCCGCTCGCCGGCGTTACGGGCCGTCACACTATCTCCACAGGCCTGCCGACGCCCCCCCCCCCCACACCAGAATGCCCCGCTGTCAGGCGACCCTGGGGACGACTGGGGACCGTGAGACAAGCGACCCTACTGCGGGAACCCCCGCGGTGAAACCGTGCACAAGGGGAGAGGGAGGGGGACGCGCGAGAGGGGGAGAAGGCCCCACGAGCTCCACGAGCAGCCCCAAGCCCAAGAGGCATGGGAACTAACGAAAAATGGCCCATCCCGTCTGCGAGGCGGAGGGGCGCCTTACAGCAAGCACTAGAACGCGAGCGCGGGAGGGAACCAGGGAGCAGGGGAAGGACGCACACAGAGAAACTAGCGGACGGATCCCCTTCCACGGAATCCGCCGACCCTGTCGGCGTGTGTGAGGGTTTTTTCCGTTCGAGCCGTCATCTCCGTTATTCTTTGTACTCGTCGTCTCTGTCCTTCCCTTTCCCTGGGACTCCTCTTCCCCTGGGCTCCAGCCAAGCCGACCTTGAGCAACGTCGTAATTCAGTCGAAGGGAAGCCCGGGACTCCCTCCCCCGCCCCGACCTTGAGCAACCTCGTAATTGAGTCGAAGGGAAGCCCCTTCCCTTTGATCCCTCCCCCGCCGGGAGGGGGGGGGGGTAGCGGGGGGGGTAGCGACCCCCCCCCCGGGTCAGATACGACGCCCCCCCCCGTACCGACCTTGAGCAACGTCGTAATTGAGTCGAAGGGAAGCCCCTTCCCTTTCCCTCCCCGCGGGGGGGGGAGGGGGGGGGGGGGGGTCCCCCCGGGTCAGATACGACGCCCCCCCCCCGTACCGACCTTGAGCAACGTCGTAAATCAGTCGAAGGGAAGCCCCTTCCCTTTCCCTTCCCCGACGGGGGGGGGAGGGGGGATCCCGGGGGGGGTCCCAGGGGAGTCCCGGGGAAGTCCCGGGTCAGATACGACACCTCCCTCCCCCACCTTCTCGTCCTTCTCCCCGTTCCCCAAAACCATCCCACAGCCCGTGCCTCTTGCTGCGCATTGCGAACAGGGTCGGCGGCACCGGCCGTAAGGCCTTCGCAATAGCCAGAGCGGCGCGCATCACGACTGTGAAGCACGGGGAACGGCACACCTGGCGGCCCTGTCGGGCCGTCCGCGCGGCAGCGGGATCCCCCGCCACCTACCCCGAGTCGGAAGAAGAAGAGGAGGAGGAGGAGGAGGAGGAGGAGGAGGACGAGGAGAGGAAGGAAGGGGCACACCTACGAATGGCTCTACCCGCAAACACCACGTGCTGGATACGCTTGCGAGGGCACCTGGAATCTCCGATCAAAAGCTGGAGCAACAAATCTGGCGTCGGATCCCCTGGAAAGAGTTCCTCGCATTCCTGGCCGAACACAGGGCAAGAACTTAGCGCGTGTCGCACCGAAACCTCGCGGCGCCCGCAGGCTCTACAACGGCGCAGGAAAATGGGGTGCTCCTCGCCCCCCAGAACCGACAAGGGCCACTTGCCCGTCATTCGGGCCACAGCCCAGAGCCTGTAGTGGGACCAGAAGGACGGCCCTGGCTCCCCAGCCAACATGTCTGGGTCCAATGGCGCCGGGAGGGTGCACAGAGAAGCAAAAGAGCGATTAAACTGAGGCAAAGATTGCATGGCAACCTTCGCGAATGCTGCGCGGTCGTGCCGCAACAGGGTCGGGCGCAACACCTCGAGCCGGTACGATTTGATAATCACTTTCCTAGCGGCCGAAGACACCCGCGCCTCTTGCAGCAGGGCGGCAGGAAACGCGGGATGCCCCTCGAGGTCCGCCAGGGGGGGTTCGAGCCGCTGGGCCGCAGCAAACACCGCCGATTCCCACGTGGGGGTGGCCAGCGACAGAGCAGCCTGCAGCATGAGGGCGCCTGGGTGGTCCCCCGGGAGGACCATGGGCAGCGCTCGAGCCAACAACGCCTTTTCCAACAATTTCGTTCCCAGGCGCATGGGCCAGCCACATTGGGCGAGGACCACTGCATGGCGAATTGGCGGCCCCTGGTGGCACCCTAAAACACGCCTGCCCCAGGTCACCTGCAACTTATTCAAGGCTGATTCCGCGCCGGGCACAGCGGCCAGGAGCGGGGCGGCGCACAAAACCACGGGTTCGACTCGAGCGGGGACCTGCGCCGCGGCCGCCGGGATGGAAAAAGCCCCCAGATTCCGCCGCATAGAGCAGCTTTGAAAAACAGCTGTGACCGACGGCGACGATCTCGCGGAGCAGGGGTTCAAACGACAAGTCCGAATCCACTAACACTCCCAGGAGGACCTTGCGGTCCACCACCGGGCAGCTGGCGAGTCTTGGAGGGGCGGCACCTAGGACAGGAAGAACGCACGTCTTGGACCTCTCTCGGGGGAAAAACGACTTGAACTCGCGCGCGCACCGACTGCACGCGGATTCTTCCTCAGGAGATAGGACCGCGCGCACCGCCCCCACAAATGGGCAAGCTACCGTGAGGTCGTCGACAGACTGCGCAGGTGGCACGCGCAAGTCGCCCGCGAGTTCCACCACCGCGGCTCTGCCCGCAAAGGCCGGGAGGGCACCGAGGCAGGTGGCTTGCGCGGCTTCGGCGCGCGGCCATGGCGGGGATTCGGAAGCCGCCACCCGAAGCACCTCCTGCAGCAGTGCCGCTGCTGGGAGGGCCCTGTCCGGCATTGCCGCCTCGGTGGCTGGGGGACAAGCCTCGCCCGCTGCTGTGAAAGCCCGCCTAGCCAGGCGCGGGGCCACGGCGGCGCACCCCCCAGGGACTGCGGCCGCGATCTCCACGGGCAGCGCTGTCAACTGCGCGCTGTAAATGTGGAGCGAGAAACGCCTGCCCTGGGCGGTACCGCAACCGAGCGCGAAAACGGGTGACAACAGGTTGTGCAGGCCGATCGCCTGATGGTCTTGCGCCAACACGTCGTCCAATATCAGCCAGTCCGACCCGCGCACTCCTGCTTCAAAGACGCCGCAGGGCGTTCCATTCACTGAGGCGACGTCAAACGCCCACTTGTTGTCCGCGATAACCCACCATGTTGGCAGGTCTTGCGCGGCCAGCAATGGGGCATTCATGGTGAGAGCAATAACCAACGACACAGCATCGCCCACCCCCCTTGCCGGGATGGGCCACAGTAGGCCTCTATCAGAGGTCCGCCGCGGGCAATCCATGCCGCGCCCTGGACGAAGGCCATATCAATCGTGAACGACATCGGCCGCAGCGACACGATCTTCTGGACAGTCGCCGGCCCTGACTTCCGGATAGGAGCAAAGTGGCGAAGAGACCATGAGCGGGCCGCTACGCACAGGGCGCGACCAAGATTGAGTAGTGCCCGCGTAAGGCGGAAGCCCTCCTCAACCTGGACCCGCAAAGCTGCGTTGCACAAGTGCACCGTGCGCTTGCCTGGCTTGAGCAGGGACAGCGCCGCTTCGACCTCATGGTCGGCGCATGGTCGTTCTGGATACAGGGGTCCAGCCCCCGCCCCCGTGCTGCGGATGGTGTTGACCGGCTTTGCAAGGCCGCCCCTAGCCCCCGGGCGCGGTGGAAAATCGCTGTGGACCCTGGAATACATCAACTCACGTATAGCTGGCTTCCCAGCGACTGAAAATGGCAAGGCAAAACATCGGCTCACGCATAGCTGGTTCTGCTGCGCCTCCTGGCGCCGAGAGGCGCCCGAGTGGATCGAGGAGCGCGCCGGGCGGCCATGGGCCGAAACCAGCCAGGCGCGGCAGACTTCGCCCCCCCACCCCCCACCCTGTTTTGGAAGGAGCCCAAGGGCATCCACGAACAAACAGACCCACACCCCAGGATCCCCCATCTATATTTCCCCACATCTTGTACACTTGCGTCTTCCCCCCATTTCCCGTGCGTGTGTGTGTGTGTGTGTGTGTGTGTGCGTGCGTGCGTGCGTGCGTGCGTGCGTGCGTGCGTGCGTGCGTGCGTGCGTGCGTGCGTGCGTGCGTGCGCGCGCGCGTGCGCGCGTGCGTGTGCGCGCGCGCGTGCGTGCGTGCCCCTGATTGGAGCTGTGCGTAGCCCGCCTAGCTTTTAGCGGAAGAGGTTCGCTCTCGCCCCGCCGACCAAAAAGTGTGTGTGTGTGTGTGCGTGTGTCTGTCTGTCTGTATGTGTGTGCGTGCGCGCGTGCGTGCGCCTGCGTGTGTGCGCGCGCGCGTGTGCGCGTGTGTGCGTATGTGTGCGTGCGCGCGTGCGTGTGCGTGCGTGTGTGCGTGCGTGCGTGCGTGCGTGCGTGCGTGCGCGGGCGGGGTTCTGAGCGCAAGCTCTTCGGG
This sequence comes from Prorocentrum cordatum, assembly GCA_963575745.1. Classification (NCBI taxonomy): domain Eukaryota; class Dinophyceae; order Prorocentrales; family Prorocentraceae; genus Prorocentrum; species Prorocentrum cordatum. Next base: position 327,186 of record CAUYUJ010015982.1, read on the forward strand.
AATAACGGCAAGCCCAATCCTTGATCACATACTTAACAAGGGCGAACTTTGTTGATATTCCCTGTTGGCCAAAGCTGTTGGAAGAGCTTAGGATCCCCTGGAAACGACGGCGCCAGCGCGTGCGAGCCTCAAAACTCACCCCCAGGCCACGGCAGGAATCGCACCTGGAGCGCACCACCGTCGTCAAGCGACCGCGGTCAGAACGCTGCGGGGCCCAGAATGGGGAGGGGACTCGCACCGAACTGCGCCAAGAAGACCGAGAAGCTCTCCTAGCTCGCGCGGGTCTTATACAGACGAGCGAGCTTGAGAGATGCAATTGGCGCACGGCACAGAACAGGGCGGCAGGCGGGAGGGCCGGAACAGCTGCCGCGCGACCGAATGCGGCCAACGAACACTCGCCCCCCGCTGCCCACACATCAACCGTAAACGTATGCATGCGTGCGCGGGCGGGGTTCTGAGCGCAAGCTCTTCGGGAATACGGCAAGCCCAATCCTTGATCATATACTTAACAAGGGCGCGCTTTGTTGAAACTCCCTCATGGCCAAAGCTATTGGAAGAGCTTCGGACCCCTTGGAAACGACGGCGCCAGTACGTGCGAGCCTCAGAACTCACCCCCAGTCCACGGCAGGAATCGCACCTCGAGCGCACCACCGTCGCCAAGCGACCGCGGTCAGAACGCTGCGGGGCCCAGAGGGGGGAGGAGACTCGCACCGAGCTGCGTCAAGCAGACCGAGAAGCTCTCCACTCCAACGCCAAGCCCCCCAAAAAGCTCTCCACTGTGTTCCACAAGATGACTGAAAGCCCCCCAAAAATATTCGCTGCTGGCCTGATTTTCGACAGTGCGCCCTGGCACGGGCTACTAAAGTGTCCGAGAACGTCTGGAGAGAGGATCGGGTACTCTGCTGGAACCGCATCTCAGCTAAAATTGCGGCCCCATCCTGGATAGAAATCTTCGCCGTCCTCTGAAAGCTCCAGCAGCCTCTAAGCATGACCTTAGATAAGTCACCAGACTGCAGATGCACGCGGGTTGCCCCGCCCCTTCGAAGACAATAGGGGACGAGGGAGAGATGCTTGCAACCAATCTGCTGCAGGCCAGTGCGAAGCAGTGGGTCAAATGCGCGAGACGAGGCGGGCCAGAGCCGGCCATCGCGTTGCAACTGCAAGTGAACGACCGCTCCCACGAGCGGACCGCCCAGCGTCACCGTCTCGCGCGCACCCTTCTGACAGGCAGTCCTTGTCCAGGGTAGCGACGCGACGCCGCAGCCGCAAGGCTTCAATTGGACGACGCCGCTGGAGAGGCCGAGGGCTTCGCCTGTCCGAAGGCACAGGTGAAAGCCCACGTGCACTGTTGCCGCGAAAGCGACCCCTCCGCGTCCCAGCGCTCAGCCGGCCAGCGCACTGCAAACCAGCGGCGGCATTGGCGGCGCAAGCTGAGGCACCTGCAGGCGGCCCCAGACTGACAGCAATCGCCACGCGCCAGGGTAATGACGGCGTGTTCTCAACACAAGTTGAATCCCACTGAGTGCATCGATCGCTTGACCTTTGGTGGCACCCTCGGCCCAAAGATATCCGAGGTGATCTTGGAGAGTAATATCCATATCTTCCCATGTCACAGGTAGCTGCAGGTTCATGACATTTAGATAGCCAGCAAACTGCTGGGCGGCTCGACGATACCTCGCAAGTGTTGCAGCACCAATTCGAGCGCCACCCAGCTTCCCCAGTCCAGCTCTGGCGGCGCGCCGATCGGAGGGGCTACTCCGCTTCCCGATCCTGAGGGCGTGACGGGGCGTCTGCGGGGTTCCTGGCTGAAGAAGTGAAGCCGCGCACTGCCCGCGCGCCCATCGCCAGTTCCCAAACAGAGAAACTGCGCACAACCATATTGAGCTGACTGCTGCTGGAGCGGTGCTTGGAGAGAGCACCGATGTTGACCATGCTATTGAGTAGGTTTGAGAAGACACGCTGTTGACGCCCCCAGAGATCGAGCACGTCATCGAATCATCATCAGGGCGCCCTGGCACTCCAAGACATTGATGTGTTCTGGAACGTCCCAAACCAGCTGTCGAGCTTTACGCAATTGCCAAATGCCTGCATCAATCTCCTGTCGAAAGAATAGCTTACCGAGCTCCTCAGAGCTCCTGTCTGTACGCATGTCTGCGCCATTGCTGTGGCACGCCATCGCATGATTCATGACCAGCATTCGCGAGACATCTGAGTTTCTCGAGGAAGTCGCAGCACGCTTGGCCAGCTCGGCAAGCAGCACGTCCGCGTGGCAGGGCACGGCCTGCTCGCAGTGGTACGCAAGGGTAGCCCCGCGCAGGTCCTCCAGACGACCCAGCGGCTGCGGCTGTCCCCGCAGCTAGCCCGCGAACAGCGCCACCGCGTCCTCTCGCGACCAGCTCGGGCCGATGGCAAAGGGGTTGCACCAGCAGGAAGGCTCCAAGCTTCAGCGCCGCGAGCCACGGCCGACGTAAACCACCGCTCGCGGCCCCGGGCTGGCGCACCCTGCAGCTGCCACCTCCAGCTCGCGGGAGATCTGCTCGTCGAGCTTCACGCGTCCGCAGCGCAGCGAGGCGAGGTCGCCAGCCCACAGCTTGCGCCCTCCGGCCCAGGCGCGCGTGCTGGGGACCAGCAGCCCCGCTGCCACGGCCCAATGGCAAAGCAGCCAGGCCACCACCTCGCACTGGAACGAGTTCCCCACCTAGGATCGCCGCAGCGCCTCGTACTTGGTCGGGCTGGCCTGCGCCTCCGCAGTGGTCATGCACGGGACAGTGCGGCCCTCAGCGAAGCCTATCAGCTTCTCGCGCACGACCACGTCTGGCGGCGCCGCGCGGCCACCAGCCTCGTTGATGCACCACTTGTCACGGAGCTGGTAGGGCGGGGCAGCAAAGCCCGCCCCCTCCCAGCGCGCCGGCTCAGCATCCGCGCACTCCACGATGCCTGCAGGCCTGGGGCGCGGTTGCGAGCGCGTCGCCCAGCGAACAAACGCAGGCAGCGGCCCCCCCGCAGCGGCCCCAGGGCAGCTCGCACCAGCAGGTAGCCACTCCTCCGGCGGTGGCCGCTCAGCCTGCAGCGCCACGCGGCAGGCGCGGCGGCCCGCCGCGCTCTTCGCCATCACCATGGTCGCCTTGGACTCAAAAGAGGGCAGCGGGTCCCCGGACACCCAGTACAGGCGCGGTCGCTTGACCCAGCCGACGTCACTGGCCTCGACCTCCAGAGGATCCGCTCGAAGAGTCCGTTGAGATGAAGTACGTCAGATTCGGCCATCGAAGCAACGTTCTCGCCGAGGAAATCAACCGTGGCTTCAGGCATGGCCACCCGCAGCCCCTGGGTGATCCTGATCACGTGGCCGACTAGCGAGGCGCGCGGGTCGGCAGCACCTCGGCGGTCCACATTGAGGCCCGCGTAGATCTGGCACGGGAAGCCGCCCACTACCAGCGCGCGAGTGATCCGACCTCGGGCCCGCAAGAGGCCCGCCAGGATGGCAGGGTCGGCCTCCGTCACGTCGCCAAGGTGCTGGGTCCCAGGGTAGCAGCGGCGCGCCACGCGCACGGCCTGGGGGTCAACCTCGAACGACAGGTGGACAGCGGGCACCAGGCCGAGGATCTCAAAACCCCTGTGTCCGCCCCCGATCACGTCGAAGAGGGTGACCAGCGCCGTCTCCTCCTCGCAGGCAGCGTTGGCAGGCCGCCGGCGCCGGGCGGCAAGCGCGCGGCCGCGGTCCGAGAGGGCCGCGCTGTAGACCACCGCGCCCGCAGCCTCCGACGCATCAGACGCCGTCACCAGGTGGTCGGCTTCGAGCCGCATGTCTGCCACGCACAGAACAGGAAGCGCCAGGCACATCAGCAGGTCCTCGACGACGTTGACGCTGAAGCGGCCTCCACTGCGCGAGTCGCCAAGCCATCGCCAAGCATAGGCGGAGCTGGCGGCCAGAGAGCGGCGGAAGCAAAGAACAAGTACCCATCGGCCAAACAGGATACGCATCAACCGCATGCTGGCGCGCTTCTTCCCCAGGACCCGAAAGGTCAGACTGACCATCTCAGTAATGTAGCCAGCGGGGGGGCGGCGGACGCCCTCGACGCCGTCGACCAGCTCGCCCAGGGAGGTCGCGCGCGCCACCCGGTGGAGGTCCTTGCTAGGGGACCCAGGCGAGCCTGCCGCCTCGTAGCAGGCCCTGGCGTCAGTCAGCAGGGCAGGCGCCGTCCCGCGCAGCTCCTCCGCCTCCGCTTCGTCGACGATCTCGACGATCTCCCGAGGCCGGGGGGCAAGGCTTGTCCACCCCCGGTGGCAACCGCCGCAGGCGCGTGACCTCGCAGCTCGGGCTGAGGCCGCGAGGCGCGCTGCCACTGCGCCGAAGCATGTTGCGGTGAAGATGGGCAGTCGCTCACGCCGCGCTGATCCACCCCATGCCGGCCACGCGCAAGCAGATGTGGGTGGCGCCGCCGGCCATTGAGGCCCAGCAGCCGGGGCGGCACGGGGGGGCCGATCGCCGTGCGCGGCCAGCGCGGCGGCGGCGCCCTGAAGACGTAGAAGCAGGCCTTTCTGTCAGCACAGCTGACTCATCGTCGGCATCTCGGGCGTGTCTCCCACGATGCTGGCGCGCGTTCGAGGGGATCAAGTCTAAGTCCGCGATCAGCCGCAGGGCGGGCCGCAGCTCCCCGTCGCTGCACTCGACGGGGGCGTCGCGAGCCGTCGGAACACCGAAGGCGCCGTTCAGCAGCGGAGCTCCGTCGCGACAGGCGATCTCGCTCAAGGCGATGGGAGCGATCATCCCGCGCGCATGCAAGGCCTCCAGAATGCGATGCGACTCGGATTCGCAAGCCCGCGCCCGAGCGGAGGTGGGCGCCGCGCGACGGAGCGCAGGCGGCAGCAACACCAGCGACGGGCCCAGCAAAGCATCGCGCACGAAGCCCGTCGCAAGATCGGCCGCCTCGATGGAGGCCGCGACGCCAGGTGGCGGCAGGCCGTTCAGCACCTGTTCCAGGGTGAGTTTGTGAGGCGTCGTGATCTCGGAGCCACCGTGGCCGATCTTGCGATCCTTGAGGCGGCTCGCCCAGTTCAGGTCCCTAGGCAGGCTGGTTTCGATGCGCGCGGCCAAGAAGAGCCGCCGCGCCAGGCCGATCAAGGCGGCCCGCTGGACTGCATTAGCACGTCCGCGGCAACGTCGAGCGAACTTGAGCGAGCGGAAGCCCGCCTCCCATTTCAGCGCCAGCACCGTCGCGACCAGCCCACAGCGGAGCGCCCCCCAGCTCTCGTCGCTGAGGTCCTCGCCGTCATGCGCGACATCGGACTTGACAGCGGTTGGGTACGGAAACGGCAGCAAGTCGCGTTGCAGCCGACCTCCCTTGGTGGCCATGTGCTCGCGCAGCTGTGGATCCAGGGAGCCACGGACATAGCTGCCAAGCGAACCGGGGGGGGCCCTGAACAGGTTGAGAAGTATCAAGCCCACGTCACAGGGCTCTCGGAGCAGATCTCCAGCAACCCCTACCAGATCGCGCCAGTAGCCAGGGGGCCCCAAGCAGCAGCAGCGCCATCATTAGCAGCGGCGGGCACGCGAGGCAGGCGAGGTTGAGCGCGGCGAGGCAGCGGAGATCGCGACGGAGAAGCCCAAGGCGGTCTGCGCGAAGAGGCGGCCTGCAGAGAACTGGCCACGCACGTGCGCGCATCATAGACATGGGCACCATCGACGATCGGCCTCATCTCGCAGCTCCCCTCTCGGCAGAGCCGCCTCCGACAGGGGGGCGCGGGCGCGAACCGTTGATCCTGCCCGCGTTGCGCCCCCTGCCCCCGCGGCGGCGACCGCGACCGCGCGCGGCCCCCTGAGGCCGTGCCGCCGCCGTCGCGGGCTGCTCCTGCCTGAACACTCTCCGCTCGGGGCTGCTCGCCAGCCACACTCGCCTTGGGCGAGGGCTGTCGCCGCGGGGCGCCCGCGGCCCGCTCGGCGGAAGGGCGCGGGCGGGGCTGACGGAGGGCGCTGCGGCGGGCGGGCCCTCGGCCTCGGCTGCCGCTGCGGGGGCGCTCGGGCCGCGCGCAGAGGGGAGAAGCGGCCCCTGCCGCAGCCGCGCACCCCCCCCCGCCCGGGAGCAGGCTGCCCCGTGTCTGCGGGGCGCGCGCGGAGGGCAAGCGTGCTCTCAAGCCCTCCCGCGCCCTCTCCGCGGGCCACGCCCTCTCGCCACCGCGGCCGGGGCCCCCGAAGGCCCCGCGGCTCTTGGCGCCTTGCAGCCGCCTCCGCAGCACCGCCGAGCGGCGCGCCGGGTCCTGCTCGCCCATCGAGGCGAGGGGCGGCCTGGCGTCGGGCGCGATACCCAGCTCGCTCGCCACCTGCCAGCTCGAATCCGACAGTTAGAGCTCCAGCCAGCGCCTTGAATCTCTGCATCGGGACGTCGCTCACCTGCGGCAGCGATCCGCTCTCCAGTAGGTCCAGCGCTGTTGCCCGCGTCTGCAGCTCGCGCACCGCGTTGGCCCGCAGCTGCGAGACGGGGTGGTGACCGAAGACGATCGCCTGCAAGTAGCCGGCCACTTTCGGACGCGACTCGGTACCGTCCGCCCCCTCCCGCAGGCCCATCACGCGAGCGACGCTCTGCATCGCCTCGTCGTAGAGGGCGCCGGGCTGCCTCTCCGCCAGCAGCCTCGCGCTGCCGCCGCGGGACGGGGCGTCGCGAAAACGCGGCTCGCCGTCGCCATCACTGCGGCTACCCGACTCGCTGCGCTGCCGCCGCCTGCCGTGGCCGCCGACGCCGCGGGCGCGGGCTCCACCTCCTGGGAAGGCTCGAGCAGCCGCGGCCGCCAAGCGATCAGGCGTGGCACCGCCAGGGATGGGTCCCAAGGCCTGTCGAGCCCCGCCGCCGCCGCGGCCTCCGAAGGCGCTCGGCCGCGCCCAGGGATCCACCAGCCCCCGCGCAGTCCGCAGCCGCAGCCACTCCACGCGCAGGACGGCGCGCCCGGCCTGCGCGGGCCCGCCGCAGCGCGCAGGGCCCTGCGCGCAGAGATGCAGCAATCGAGCGGGCCCAGCACTACGAGGCGGGAAGGCACCGTCGAGGCGCATCGCCTCGGCTGGCAGCGACGCCCCCCGGAACTGGCGCTCAGGTGCTGGCCCGCAGCGCCAGGCGCGCCGACCTCGTCCACCTCGAACAGGGCTGCGCCGCTGATGCCGCCCATGGCGTCGTGCGTCGGCAGCTCCACGTTCATGCCCTGGGCCCAGCCAGCCAGCCCCCACCAGCACCGATGCCTGAGTCCAGGCGCCGTCTGCCAGCGCGTCCAGCTGCACTCCAGCCGCTTGGATGGCAGCGCCTCCAAGCACTCCGAAGGGCGCCGCAGCTCCGAGGGCCGCAAGAGCAGGCGGGGCCCCCGCGCCACCAGCAGCTCAGCCGCCAGGCGCAGCGAGCGCGCCCACCAGCGCGGCCCCAACGCCGACGCCGCCAGCGCCCACCGCGCCAGCGCCGCCAGGCAAAGCAGGCGGCGCGCCGCCTCCGACACCGTCGAAGCCGCCAGGGAGCCCAGGCAGGGCGCCGAGCCCTGGCACCACGGGGGCCCCTGCCGCGCCGGCCGGCGGGGGGCCTGCGGCTCCGCCAAGGGCGTCGACCCAGCCGGGCGCAGGAGCTGCGCCTCCGCCAGCAGCCCCAGCTCCAGCGCGCCCACGCACGCGTCGGTGAGCGACTGCAGCGCCCCGCCCGCGGCCGCGACCGCCTCCGCCAGGGGCCGCCTTGGCGTTGGCTTCGCCCTTGGCCTTAGCCTTGCCCGTCGCCTTGGGAGGCATCGGGCTCGAGCGTCACGAGCGCCACGAGCTGCGCTCCGAGGTGGCGAGCCTGCTCCAGCAGCAGCGCCCACTCGCGCGGCGCCGGCCGTGCCTCGCGCGCCGCCTGCCTGGCGAGCGTGAGCAAGTAGCACAGCTCGCACACCTCCAGCAACCCGCCAGCCCCCGCCAAGGCGAGGCTTTCGCCGGGGGCGAGCCGCCCCTCGCACCAGCCGCAGATCCGAGGCCGCTCGGCCTGCAGCGCGGCGGGGGCGCGGGCGCGCGAGCCCCCAGGAAGCATGCCCTCCTGAGGGCCCCACTAGAAGCCAAAACAGCTGCCGTGCGATCGAATGCGGCCAACGAGCACTCGCCCCCCTTTGCCCACACATCAACCGTAAACGCATTTATACAACACTGCATTGGCGCTTCGCGCCGTGCGCCTTGTTCTGGACGCTTTTCGACAAAGCTAGAAGTCATCGCGTGATGCAGCAGAGGGGGCGTCGAGATCTGAACGGGCGACGGGCTCATTTTTCTGCTATCCCTGGACCTTGCTAACACTGCGTTCGCCCGATGGGCTTGCACGCCTGTGCGCAGACGTGGGTAGGGACGGGTGATTTTTTCACACGCGAATGTGCTGGCACACGACGAAGCATCAAATGGTTGCGATGGCACCTGTCTACGCACGGGGAACGGGAAGGGAGCAGGGGGAGGGGGGACTCACGGGGCGGAAGGGGGGAACTGGGGGGAGAAACGGGGAGAAGGTCCAGAGGAAGGAGCGGGCAAATGAGGATGGCCATCCGATGCCAAGGACGTGGAGGTCGACAAAGAAGGCAGAAAAGGGGGACGGGAGAAAGAGAGTATTGGAACGGTGTGGACTCGCGTTTGAGCTCCTGGTGACTCTCCGGACCAGAGGACTCCTTTCGGGGCTGTTTTGGGCAGTCTTGGAGCCCTCGTGGGCCGTCCCGGAACCCTCTTTTGGCCGGTTTGGGAGGCCAGGCCTGCCAGGGGCTGTTCGGGGGCCCTCTTGGGACACTCTTGGGGGTCTCCTGTGGCTCTCTTAGGGCTCTCTTGGGAGTTCTCGGGGCCCTCTGGGGCCCCTCTTGGGCCGCCTTGGGCTCCCCTTGATCCGTCTTGGAGCTCTTTTGGGCCGCCTTGGGCCGCTCATAGAAGCCTCGGAGGCCGTCCTGGTGCGATCTTGAGGGTCTCTGGGGATGCCGTGGACGCTGTGAAAGCGGAAAAAGCTAAAATCTTTTAAAGCGTATGTTTCCTCAAATGGGACGATTTGGGGCTCTTGGTGGTCCCTTTTGGGGCCTCTTGGACCCTCTTGGGGGCCTCGTGGGCCGTCTTGAAACCATATTGGGTCCTCTTTGAGCGCTGATGGGCCGTCTTGGGGCCCGTTTTGGGCCCGTGGGCTCCGATCGGCAGGGGCGTCCAACTGCCCGGATGGCCGCCGGGACTCCGAACGGGCGTCCAGGGCGTTCGTTGGGTGGAGGGCAGGGGCGTCTGGGGTGTCCTGGGAGGGGGTCCGGTTCAGGGGGTGGGGTGGGGGGGGTCCAAGTAATAAGGATATAAGAATAGGAATCTGTATTCCAATTTTCTGGGGGATCGACAATTCATCGTGTCG
>CAUYUJ010015982.1:339038-391538 GCA_963575745.1 Prorocentrum cordatum
TACCAGCATGCCTACTTGAAGGCTCATCAGTGGTCGGCAAGGTGGTCCTGGGCGTGGCGTCTTTGGCTGACCCGGCTCCGTCGAGCAACAAGGCGGACTCCGCGAGAGTGCCATTCGAGGCCTGATGTGTGAATGCCCCGCCTGCAGCTTCAGGCTGGGCCAGGTGATGCATGTTTGGCTAGACCCAGGCCTTAGCACGTTAAATACCGTTCAAATGGTGCGTGGGTAAGCCATCTAGTAAGCCAATTGAGCCCAGAGGGCTAAGTTTCTGGGGCGCTCCCTCCACTGCGGTCCGAACTCTCGTCGCGCCGTCGTCGTGGCGCCCAGCCCCGTCTGGACAGGTCTGGACCTGCCGACATCCAGCCCGCCCCCCCACCCCACGCGCCCCACGGCCTCCCTCACGGTCCTTGGCGGTGCGCACAAGGGGGTGGAGGGAGGGGGGAGGGCTCCTAGAAGGAGGCTGCTTCTCAGAAGGCGCCAGCCTTACATCTACAGAGAAGGCCCGCGCCTTCTGAGAAACAGGGGTGCTTCTAAGAGGCCCCTCTGCGCGTGGCTGAGGTCCCCTGACGACTGCTCGCAAGCTGGGCAGCCCCCGTGATGGTAAGCTCTGTGCCGACGCGGCCCCTTCGGCGTCAACTGCGCGGCCGCTGGGCGCACGCACGAGATCTCAGAAGACAACAACGTGGGCTGGGGGCCTCGAGGTGCCCCATCAATATGCGCTGCTACTCTCTCGGGAAGCACCTGCTTGGAGGGCAGGTCCTGGTTCTCGACGGGGGCTGCACTGCGGCACCTCTTCCTCCTCCCCCTCCCTCGGCATCTTCCCCACAGCATAAGCCCCACGAGCACTAGGACCGAAAGGGCGACGCACGCTTCTGTTTGCAAGCAGCGCGCGCGCGTATCGCGAGACGGGTCGCGTAGCCCCGGGTGCGGAAGAGTATCGAGAGGACGGCCCGTGCAAGGCAGCCACGCAAGCGAGAACCGCCACGGCGAAGGAGCCTGCATCCCACTGAGACGACTGCCAGGGAGAGCAGCCTGAAACTGCCTGCTGCTGGCTCACAGGGTGCCGACCTGCGCGCTGGTTATCCGACACCGCGCGGGCCGCCCAACACTGAACGACGACCGTAGCCTTCCGACAACCGGTTTCGTCTGATGTTGGCCGAGATCAGGCCGCCAGTTGCACCACTACAATATGTCCATATACACTGCAGCGCGGTCGTGTCCTGGCGACTCGGGGAGCGGTGGGTATGGTTATCTACCCGCCAGTGCGCGCGGGCAGATATCCATAACCACGACTCCTCGACATCCCATGGCGAGAATCCGAAGCGGTGGATATGGACATGTCGCTAAGCTTAGGTCGGGCCTGTCCCCCTACAGGTGGATTGTGGGTGAAAAACTCAAAAATGTCAGAAGATATTCCCAAAATGTTCGAAACTAGTCAAACCTAGTCCCCATACTTTTTTATGTTTCAGCATCACTCCTGTAGAGGGACAGGCCCGACTTAGTGCTAAACGTGTCCCTGGCTCAAGGCGTCCCTGGGCTCCTCGCTCCACCCTGAAGCCCCGTGGGGCCCTCCGTGCCTTGTCAAATAAGCTTTCCTGGAGGTCCCAGGGGCCCCCCTGGAAATCCTGGGGACACCTTGGGCCTCCTCCTCCTCGTGCGGCTCCTCCCCCGGCTCGTCCTACTTCTCCTTCTTCTGCCTCGCCGTGGTTAGCATCCTCATCTTCAGGGCTGGCGGCACCGGCCGCGAGGCCTTCGCAAGAGGATTCCGGAGGTCGTGGGGGCCTCCCTGGAAATCCTGGGGGCACCCTGGGCCAGGGACACCTTCAGCAACAGCGGGCCGTGGCGTTCGTCAATGACTACCTACCAAACCACCCCAACCCAACCCGAAGATCCGAATTTGGAGTTGGAGGGGGTACGGGCTTCATATGTCTTTTTCCCATGTTCCCCAACCCCCCCCATGGAAAGGGGGGGCAAATCGGAGCCTTCGGGTTGGGTTGGGGTGGTTTGGTAGGTGGTGGACGGAACATAAAGCACAGTCCAAAACATATCCCCAAATGATCCAGAATGGTTGGCCTCTTCTTGAACGCTCCTCCTGTAGAGGGACGGGCCCGACTTGGAGGTCCTGGGGGCCTCCCTGGAAACCCTGAAGGGACACCCTGGGCCAGGGGACGCCCTCGGCAACAGCGGTCCGTGACGCTCGTCGAGGCCCCGGGAGGATCGGGGACTCTGGCACTTCAGGGCGCTGGTGCGCCTGGGAGCTGCTGCGGCCGTGGGCCGGCACGCTCCCCAGTCGTCGCTCCCTCGGATCGGCGCTGGGCCCCCCCCTCCGCCGCGGTGCGCGTGCGTGCTCGACGGTTGCGCATGGCAACCTCGTGGCAGTGCACAGGTGGGCAGAGTGCTGCCTCGCTTGTCCATCTCGCCTCCTCCCTGCTCACCTCCGCTTCCCTGGCCTCGGCCTCTCCTCCCTCCTCTTCCCTCCTGTCCTCCCTCCCTCCGCCGCGGCGCAGGGGTGGACGGGACGGGGGAGCGAAGACAGAGCAGGAGGGAGGGAGGGAACATCTGCTAGAGGAGCGCAAGCCCGCGCACACAAAACTTTCGGAGGTCCGCGCGGATCTCTGGGATCGGCGCTGGGCTCCCCTCCCTGGCGCGCGGAGCGCCAAGGGGGCGGCGCCGGAGGCGCTGAGCAGGGGAGCCCAGCGCAGATCCAAGAGACCCGCGCGGACCTCCCAACGCGCCTGCTCGTGCCGTGCTCTGTTCCTCGACTCGCCCAAATCCCTCGCCCGCTTCTCCTCCGTCCTCCTCGACGTCCGACGTCTCCTCGTCCGGGACTGCGCCGCCAGAATAACTTGATGTTGCTATCTCAACATAGCGTTTCGAGGTGATAATGAAGTTCGGCCTCAGCGCTCGCCGCCCAATTTGAATTTTGTATAGGGCGACGATAATCAACTCTAAACACTGAAGGGGGGGGGGTCCCTTTATTATCATCGGCATGCGGTTATGCCCATATCCACTGCCGCAGGATGGTGCCCGGGGGTTCGGTGAGCAGCAGCTATATGGAGATATCTGCCCGCCCACGCGGGCGCGCAGACGATCCACATCAACCACTCCCTGAGATGTCCCAGTCCACGACCCCGCGGCAGCGGATGTGGACATAATTATCCTGGCGGTGGACGGGTGGACCTGGCAAGGGACCGTCCTGCAACCCATGCTTCGGGCAAAACGTCCTGCAGCCCTCCTCGAGCCCAAACGCAAGCTCGTGAGATGCGGATCGGCGCGCGAGAGACGCGGCCCACGGGGTCCGATCTTTGTGCTTGCAGTCGCCAGCTTCGCCGCGAACCTTGAAACTGTTGGGGGGCCCTGGGGCGCCGCCACGTCGCGGGAGAAGCTGCCGCTCGACTTCGAGGGGTGCTGCTGCCTCGGGAGCCCGCGCCGCGGCGCCCAAAGCACGCCCGCGCCGGGCGCCGCCGGCCCGCTTTCGGGGGCACCGACGCAGACCGACCCCCTGCAGACACCAACCCCCGCCGCGGGATAGGTGGCGGGGGCCCGGGGGCCCTCGGCGGCCTGTGGGCAGAGGGGGGGGAGAGAGGGGGGGGCGGAGGAGGACGGTTCGGAGGCAGCTGCTGGGAGGTCTTCGTCGGAAGAGTGGCAGTCGGCCCGCATCGTGAGCATGCGCGAGAAGTGTGCAAGGGCCTCGGGAGGCCATCTCGAAGCTTTTCGAGCGGGGCGCGGCCAACGAGAGTGGCCAAGGATGGACCGATGAGGCAAGGATTCAAGGGTACCCTTGGGAGGCTACTTGGATCACCGCGGTGATTGCTAGACGGGTAGGGGTTTACGAGCGGATGCCGAGGTGGAGTATAGCAGGCCCAACCTAGCTTATCCAGTCCAGAAGCCATTCGCCCACCGGCGCGCCGGCAAGAGAAATCGCGAGCTCTTTGGCACACTTTCGCGGGCGCGCGTCCGCCAAGAGAAAAGAACGGAAGACGGAGAGGAGGAGAGGAGGAAAAGACACAAACACATTGACATGTCATCGCATAAGTTTGTAACCTTGGTCAGCCCATTGATGTCTTGGCCGCCCCCTGCGGCTGCGAGCTGCCCACTGTTTGGGCGTGCGGTGGATGTTTAAACTCTCCACTAAAGAAGTGGCGTCTTGAACGCAGATCTCTCTGTGCAGCTTGACTGGGTGGTGATTTACGAATGCTCTGAGTGGCCTGGGTGGGTTCGACAACTCTCATAAGTGGGCGGAGCCCACTTAGCCCAGATCCTCACCCCCGCCAGGCCATTTTGCGCACTTGTAACCCACTAATCAGCTGGGTTTGGCCATATATACATATATATATATATATATATATATATATATAGATACACACACCACCTCGGCATCCACTTGTAAACCCGTATCCACTTAGCAACCACCGCGGTGATTCCAGTAGGAGGCAACTACTGGGAGGTCTTCGTCGGAAGGACTAGGGCGAGAGAAGCCCCATGAGGCTGCTACGCCAAATTGGCCAGTGGATTGAGGGGGAGTCCGCCGGATTAAACGGAATCAAACTGGGAGAATGCCAGACTCAGACCGGGCGTGTCCTCCTACGGGCGGGTGTTGCTCTAGAAACATGACAATTTGTCACACGGTGCTCAGGCATGGTCAAACATAGTTGGAGCATGGCGTCCCCAGACTATTGTTGTGCCTATTTTTGAACCTTCCTCCTGTGGAGGGGCAGGCCCGACTTCAGGCCAGACTGGGCCTCCCAGGAACTGCATCCGACATCCAACCAAAAAGGAGCGCGGCGCGGCGCAGGCCCGCCAAGCTCCCGAGGTCGGGTGTGATGCCAGAGGTGGTGTGAGGTCGGGCCTGTCCCCCCACAGGGGGATTTTGGGCGAAATTCGTTGAAAAAAACTCAAAAATAAAAATAACAAAAATGTTCAGAAATAATCCAAATAATCCCCCGACTACTTTTGGACTATGTTTGAACATTCCCCCTGTAGAGGGACAGGCCCGACTGAAAGGTGGTTCTGGGCCCAGGGTGTCCCGGGCTCCTCGCGCCACTCTGAGGGCTCGGTCGGGCGTGTCTTGGCGGTGCGCACAAGGGGGAGGAGGGGAGGGGGGAGGGCTTCTCAGAAGGAGGCTGCTTCGGTCTCAGAAGCAGGGTGCTTCTGAGAAGCCCTCGCCCCCCCCCCCCCTCGGCGCGTGGCGGAGTGTCCTCCTACACAGGCGGATTCTGGAGAGCAAATCTGAAATAACCAAAATATACGCACAAGCATCATCATCCAGTGGCTGAGTGTCCTCCTATAGGCGGATTCTGGAGAACAAATTCGAAATCACCAAAATATGCGCACAGGCATCATCATCCAGAATCCAGGCATTGTCCCCAGCCTACTTTTGTTGGCAATGTTTGAAATTCCTCCTTTTTTGAAATTCCTCCTTAGAGGGACAGGCCCGACCAAAGTTTAGGGCCTCCTGGGGGCCCTCCGGGGACGGGGGGCGCCCCGAGAGGCCGCCGGAGCCTCCCCCCTACAGGACCTCCTCTCGGGCCGCCGTGCGGGGCTGCAGAGGGGCAGCTCTATGGCAGGACCCCAACAGGGGTGGTGCTCGGCCCCGAGCGCCCCTCGGGAAACCCAGTCCCAGACCCCCTCGAGTCATGAAAAAGTCACGACGGAAGGTTTTTCTCTGTCTTCGGCCTCTGGGGGTCCAGAGCGCCCCTCGGGAAACCCTGTCCCAGACCCCCTCGAGTCAGGAAAAAGTCACGACGGAAGGTTTTTCTCTGTCTTCGGCCTCTGGGGGTCCAGAGCGCCCCTCGGGAAACCCTGTCCCAGACCCCCTCGAGTCATGAAAAAGTCACGACGGAAGGTTTTTCTCTGTCTTCGGCCTCTGGGGGTCCAGAGCGCCCCTCGGGAAACCCAGTCCCAGACCCCCTCGAGTCATGCAAAAGTCACGACGGAAGGTTTTTCTCTGTCTTCGGCCGCTGGGGGTCCAGTGCGCCCCTCGGGAAACCCTGT
Organism: Prorocentrum cordatum; assembly: GCA_963575745.1. Classification (NCBI taxonomy): domain Eukaryota; class Dinophyceae; order Prorocentrales; family Prorocentraceae; genus Prorocentrum; species Prorocentrum cordatum. The sequence continues at coordinate 345,033 of CAUYUJ010015982.1, forward strand.
CCCAGACCCCCTCGAGTCATGAAAAAGTCACGACGGAAGGTTTTTCTCTGTCTTCGGCCTCTGGGGGTCCAGAGCGCCCCTCGGGAAACCCAGTCCCAGACCCCCTCGAGTCATGAAAAAGTCACGACGGAAGGTTTTTCTCTGTCTTCGGCCTCTGGGGGTCCAGAGCGCCCCTCGGGAAACCCTGTCCCAGACCCCCTCGAGTCATGAAAAAGTCACGACGGAAGGTTTTTCTCTGTCTTCGGCCTCTGGGGGTCCAGAGCGCCCCTCGGGAAACCCAGCCCCAGACCCCCTCGAGTCATGAAAAAGTCACGACGGAAGGTTTTTCTCTGTCTTCGGCCTCTGGGGGTCCAGAGCGCCCCTCGGGAAACCCTGTCCCAGACCCCCTCGAGTCATGAAAAAGTCACGACGGAAGGTTTTTCTCTGTCTTCGGCCTCTGGGGGTCCAGAGCGCCCCTCGGGAAACCCAGTCCCAGACCCCCTCGAGTCATGAAAAAGTCACGACGGAAGGTTTTTCTCTGTCTTCGGCCTCTGGGGGTCCAGAGCGCCCCTCGGGAAACCCAGTCCCAGACCCCCTCGAGTCATGAAAAAGTCACGACGGAAGGTTCTCTGTCTTCGGCCTCTGGGGGCCCAGAGCGCCCCTCGGGAAACCCAGTCCCAGACCCCCTCGAGTCATGAAAAAGTCACGACGGAAGGTTTTTCTCTGTCTTCGGCCTCTGGGGGTCCAGAGCGCCCCTCGGGAAACCCAGTCCCAGACCCCCTCGAGTCATGAAAAAGTCACGACGGAAAGTTTTTCTCTGTCTTCGGCCTCTGGGGGCCCAGAGCGCCCCTCGGGGAACCCAGTCCCAGACCCCCTCGAGTCATGGAAAAGTCACGACGGAATGTTTTTCTCTGTCTTCGGCCTCTGGGGGTCCAGAGCGCCCCTCGGGAAACCCAGTCCCAGACCCCCTCGAGTCATGAAAAAGTCACGGCGGAAGGTTTTTCGTTGTCTTCGGCCTCTGGGGGCCCAGAGCGCCCCTCGGGGAACCCAGCCCCAGACCCCCTCGAGTCATGAAAAAGTCACGACGGAAAGTTTTCTCTGTCTTCGGCCTCTGGGGGTCCAGGGCGCCCCTCGGGAAACCCAGTCCCAGACCCCCTCGAGTCATGAAAAAGTCACGACGGAAGGTTTTTCTCTGTCTTCGGCCTCTGGGGGTCCAGAGCGCCCCTCGGGAAACCCAGTCCCAGACCCCCTCGAGTCATGAAAAAGTCACGACGGAAGGTTTTTCTCTGTCTTCGGCCTCTGGGGGTCCAGAGCGCCCCTCGGGAAACCCAGTCCCAGACCCCCTCGAGTCATGAAAAAGTCACGACGGAAGGTTTTCTCTGTCTTCGGCCTCTGGGGGTCCAGAGCGCCCCTCGGGAAACCCAGTCCCAGACCCCCTCGAGTCATGAAAAAGTCACGACGGAAGGTTTTTCTCTGTCTTCGGCCTCTGGGGGCCCATTACCGGCCCTCGGGACCGTCAAAAAACGACGCAGGATGAAAGGCCGGTGCCGGTGAATGGGTCTGGACCTCTGGGGTCGCGTGACGAAAGAATCATGACGTCGGGGGTCTGGGATCGGAGATCTTCTGGCCCGGGTCAATCCAGAGCCGGGTCAGCCAAGTCTGGCAGCATCGTGCAAGACCCCCTGCGCACAGGCCTGGGTCAATGTGAAGGATCCCCAGGTCCATGCGACCCTGGCCCCGTGGGATCCTGCAACATCTGGCGCTCTGGCTGCCTCCCGTCTGCATTGACCCCCGACTCTCTTTTAATCCCCGACTCGGGAGCCATCAGGAACCATAGCGGGATTGCTTCTGAGAAGCCCCCTGCTTTCCGAGACGCCCACCCTGGATTCTGCAGGAGGCTCACCGCACCCAGCGCGCCGCCAACCCAGACCCCCGACGTCATGACTCTTGTTCGCCATGTGCACCCCCAGAGATGTCGATACCCACTCCACGGGACCAGCTTCTCCTCGTGAGCGCCTTCTTATATTCGGCGTTTCAACATTGGGCGGGAACGGGGGGAGGGGGGGGGGGTCTGGCTCCGGACCTCTGCTTAGTGCGACTGTTTGCAGCAGTGCGTCCTGTGGGTGAGACGCCACCTGCTCGAAACAGGCGCCAAAAACAGCCAAGATCCACTCCATGGGAGGACGGGGGTGCGAGGGCCCGCGCCGATCGGCAAAACCGTGGATGAGAAGACGACCACATCCTCAGGACCCGCGGCATCCTGTCCGGGCCTCCTCGGGGATCCTGGGGCCACCTCGGGCGGCAGGCAGACACCTCTGCCTTGACACCCGAGCCCGAGTGGAGCGGCGCCGGCCCCCCCGAGCGCTCTCGGGGTGTCGGCGGGGACCTGCCGGCACGAGGCGCGCTATAATGGGAGTGGCCCGTGCAGCAGCCCGAGAGGCCGCGCCTCGAGCCTCGAGGTGGCCGCAAGCGCGTGCCGGGGTGGGCGCGGCGCCGGGGGGCCACTCGGCCCCCCCAGAGGGGCGCGCCTCGAGGCGGAGCCCGAGCGCGCCCGCAGGCCCAGGGGCGCGGTGCGCGCCGGGGCGCACGGCCCGTGCCTCTGCGCCCCCGGCGGGAGTCGGGCACGCGGGGGCGGCCTCGGGAGGGGCGCGGGCCGCTTCGCGCGGCCGCACAGGTCCGAGCTCCCCTCGAGGGCACCCCCCCCTGCCAGGCGCGCGCGGCAGGGCGCGGCGCGGGAGGGAGCTGGAGGCTGCCCGCTGGGCCGCGCCCCGCCCGGCGGGGGGGGGGGCGGGAGGCCGCACGACCAGAGGCGCGGAGGCGGAGTGAGGGGAAGGCACGGGTCATGCGCCATGCCGCGGCGTGCACGGGCCGCCCGCGCGGCACACCGCGCGGGGAGGAGGGCGCTTCGGGCGCGGCCCTGCGCGAGAAGTGGACGCGCGAAGGTCGTGCAATCGACCCCGTGTTCTTCCCGTCGCTCAGCTGATGTTTGGCCGTCCGGCCGACGGCCTGGAGGCCCAGGAATGGGCCAGACGGCGTCGCAGCCGGGCTCGTCAAGAGGAGCTGGGAGGGGCGAATGGGCGCAGCTTTGGGCGCGTCGGCAGATCGAGGTCCAGCGCACGTCGTTCAACGAACCAAGTGCGCAGGGGGTCGGTGGGAGACCAGTCGCGGGTGCGGGGCCTGGGGACACTGGGCTGGCGCCCTTGCTCCCCCTCCTCACTCCTCCCCCCTCCTCTCCCCCTCCCCTAACCCTTTTCCTCCTCCTCAACCTCCTCCTCCCCCTCCCCCTCCCCCTCCTCCTCCTCCTCCTCCTCCTCCTCCTCCTCCTCCTCCTCCTCCTCCTCCTCCTCCTCCTCCTCCTCCTCTTCCTCCTCTAACTCCTCGTCGTCCTCATTTTGCGATGCACGAGCGCAGGCTCGCGTGCGCCCTCGCGTCTTTAACACATCGGTATGGTCGAGCAAAAGAGAACGCATGAGCATCATCAAACTTGAACCCCCATCTACTTCGCGAAGACTACCCAGACCCCCTCGACTGATGAAAAATCACGACGGCAAATTGTTCTGTACTTTCGGCCTCTGGTGGCCATTACCGGCCCTCGGGACGGTCAAAAACGACTCAGGATGAAAAACCGGTCCCGGCGAATAGGTCCGGACCTCTGGGGGTCGCGTAATAAAAAACACATGACGTCGGGGGCCTGGGTAGGCTGCGCATAGTGCAAAGAAACACGGATAAGTGCATACGCACGCCAGGGCGAGAAAACATTAGAGCTGACATGAGAGAAAAGAAGCACACGGTGGCCCCTCCGCCACACCCCCACCGACATCCGCACCTGCATCCCTCATCCTCCAATCGTAAGGCCAGTGCGGGCGGGACGCGAGAAAGTCTGGGGCCCGAACCGCTCTGCCCACCCCGAAGGCCTCGACCCCTTCCCCCTGGACTGGCCTCTCATCCCGAATCCGTTGTTGATCGTCTCGGGCCCGGCAAGGGCCCCTGGATCCCGAAAATAAAGAGGTACCCCAGAAGCGCGCCCCAACAGCAGCAAAGATGAAGAGGCGGGCTGAGGACAGGGGGCGGGAGCACACCCGACTGTACTTGCTGCCGGGGATCGTGGCCGTCCAGACCAGACAGGTAGCCGGAATTGAGGCGAGAGCCCGATTCCTGAATAAAAAGTGCAAGGAAATCCCCCGACGTCGCGACCGTTTCACAGCCTCGACCCCCAGAGGTCTGGATCCCTTCCCCGTGGCTGGCTTTTCATCCCGAATTGTTTTCTGACAGTCCCGAGGCCTGGCAAGGGCCCCTGGAGACAGAAAACAACAACCTCCAGTCGTGACTTTTTCACAACACCATCCCCCTGAGATCCGACGTTACCCCAAAAAATACAACATCGCGAAAAATCACGACCCGAGACCCCTCTTCCTGCGCCGTTTTTCGAGCCAGGTCGCGCCGCTCCAGCACAGAGCCTTTGCGACGCGAGCCGAATGAACGGCGGCCGCCGATCGCCAACGAAAAGAGCTGGCGCGGCCCGCGGCGGCGGGCGAGCGAGAAGAGCGCCCCGACGTGCTGCAGCCGGGCGCTAGGGGGGGGGTGGGGCAGGAAGGGATGGAGGATGGGGGAGGAATGAAGAGGAAAGGGTACCCATACCTCTACCCTCCGCCCGTTTGCCCTGTTTCTGGGCCGGCCAGGAGGCCCTCGTCCCCACCGCCGGATTCGCCTCGACATCCTGCTCAGAACGCACCCATGGAGAGGTCCTGGGAGCAGCGGCATGGGTACCTTGTGGGTTCCCCAGGAGCAGTGAAGAGGGAGGGGGGGAGCCTCGAGGGGGTCTGGGCTCCCTCCTCCCTGACCCCAAAGATGCAGGGGGAGGAGGAGGAGGAGGAGGAGGAGGAGGAGGAGGAGGAGGAGGAGGAGGAGGAGGAGGAGGAGGAGGAGGAGGAGGGGGAGGGGGAGGAGGAGAGGAGGAGGAGGAGGAGGAGGAGGAGGAGGAGGAGGAGGAGGAGGAGGAGGAGGAGGAGGAGGAGGAGGAGGAGGAGGAGGAGGAGGAGGAGGGGGAGGAGGAGGGAGGAGGGAGGAGGAGGAGGAGGAGGAGGAGGAGGGAGGAGGGAGGAGGGAGGAGGGAGGAGGGAGCATTCGGTTGAGCATTCGGTAGGTGGTTATACCCCGCAGGGTAGCGTCCATCCCGGGCCGGGTGGAAACACCCCGCAGGGCCTATATCCCCGCGGCTCCGGGGCGGGGGCGTTGTCCCGCAGGACCTGGCCCTGGAGAGCAGCAGGCTGGAGTACGGAGAGGAAGAAGACGGAGAAGAGGGAGGGCCGGGCGGAGGAGGAGGACGAAGAGGCGGAGAAGGACGACGAGGGGGAGGGAGGGAGGGGCCCGCAGGCCGGGGAGGGGCCCGCAGGCCGGGGAGGGGCCCGCAGGCCGGGGAGGGGCCCGCAGGCCGGGGAGGGGCCCGCAGGCCGGGGAGGGGCCCGCAGGCCGGGGAGGGGCCCGCAGGCCAGGGAGGGGCCCGCAGGCCAGGGGAGGGGCCCGCAGGCCGGGGAGGACCCGTAGGCTTATGCAATAGCATGTTTTTGTGCGACCCCGCCTTGCCGTGGTCACGCCGCGCGCCCCGCGCACCCGCACGCGTGCACGAGGGTGGCGGTGAGGAGCCCGAGGTAGCGGACCTTCTCGGCGAGCGCGTCGAGGGCGTCCGCGTCGCGCAGCACCCACGCGGCCACGGCGTCAGAGCCGAGGGGCCACCGCTCGCAGAGCGCGTCCCGGAGGCCTCGGCCAGCGGGGCACTGGGCCAGCAGGTGTTCGAGGCTGTTCGGCGCGCCCGCGCAGAGGGCGCATATCTGCGGAAGCCTCGTTTGGGGAAGCCCCCAGACGTCCGCAGGGATCTCCGAGGTCACGCGTGCCACGCACCAGGCCCTGTGAAATCTCCACGTCGACTTCCCCCACCCGGCCCATCGAAGGTCGACGGGCCACTGCCTTTGCAAGGGCAGCACCTCGGCGATGGGCAGCAGCCCGTTGTCGTTGAGCTTGCCCAGCTGTTCACAGAACCACGCGCGCTCCGCCTCGCGGATCTTCGGCAACACCGCCGCGCGGGCCCATGAGCGAACCGCCTGCCGCCTGGCCTTCGGCCCCGCCTCCGCCGCGTCGGCCAGGTGGAGCGGGGGCGCGGACGCGCCGTACGTCTGTGCCACCGCCGCAGCATCCTGCAACCAAGTGCCGCCTCTGGCCGCCAGCGCCGCCCGGATCGCTGGCGCCACCGGCGAGTCCTGCGGCAGGAGGAGCACCCGAGCCCGCGCTGTGATGATCCGCGTCGCGACCTTGGCGGCAGCCCTCGTGAGCAGGCGCGTCTCGAGGAAGGCGCGCACGTGGCCGCCCGCGCCGAGGGACGCAGACGGAGGAAGGCCGAGCAGCGCCTTAGCCACGTCGTAGAACACGCGGTTCAGCTGCGCAGCAACCTCCTTCCAGCCCCGCGCGTGGCTGGCCAGCAGCTCGGCCCCGTGGTAGGCCGCTGCTTCAACGCGGGCAGGGAGTTGGCCGGACTGGAGGGGCAGCCCGAGGCCCCGGTCCGTCAACGCCGCTACCAGGCGCCGCGCTCTGTCGCGCAGTCTGCCGCACACGCGGGCCAGCAGCGGCTCCAGCGACAGCGCGTCGTCGATGACGACGCCCAAAACATCGAGCTCTGTGGCTGGGCGAACTGGGGTCCCATCCACAGCACCGCAGGCCGCTTGGACCGGGGCGGGGCCGCCCACTGCCATGGCCGCTGGGCCCTTTGCGCCTCCTTGGAAGCGGTGTCTGTAGAAATGACAGAACTTCGTTGCACCGGCATTCGCCCGCGCCAGCCCCGCCTCGTCTGGCTGGAGGACGAACGTGTCGTCCACGAACTGCACCATCAGGAGTGACATCGCGGCATCCCCCGGCTCGGTGAGGTCCAAGCAAACCCCCGGCGTCTCCGCGCGGCAGCATTCTAGGAGCGCCCTTATCAAGGAGCTGAACAGGTGCACCCCCGCTCGGCGCCCCTGGCCGACGCCGAAGCCGACGAGGGCGTGGATCGGCCCGACCAGCGGGCCCAGGCGAAGGCGAACGGATTCTTCGCCCACGGAGGCGGCGGCGGCAAGCCAGAAACGGCCGCGCACTCCGGCGAGCCTGAGCTGCACGAGGACCGCGTCCCGCCAAGCCAGGTCGAACCCGTGGAGCAGGTCCGCTTTCTGGATGATCGTGCGCCGCCCCTGCCGCAGGCGCACTTGCATGGCGAGCAGGAGTCCGACGGCCATGAGGCCTGCGTCGAACCTCCCGCCGGCCTGCTCTTCCCCCGCAAAGCGTTCCAGGAGGGGGCGGGTGACCGCCAGCCACGCCGCATCCAGGTACCCCTCCAGGTCGTCGACGTAACTGATCGGCCTAAGGTTTACTACGTCTGAGACGACCAGTGGGCCTTTCTTCCAAATCGGCGCGACCTCTCTCACCCACGCTGAGGCCCCCAACCCGACCACCAGGCTGAGATTCAGCAGCGCCCATGTGGCCAAGCGGCCGCAACCTCCCGTGGCCTTGGCCGCGGCGCGCGGGAGGTGCAACGTCCGCCTCCCTGCCTTGGAATCACGGACCACCTGTTCCACGATCTCCAGGGAGAAGGGGTCGTCCTGCTCGTCCGCCGTCTCGCGAAGGGCCTCCGCCTGCGCTGCCCGAGCTGTGTCGCGCACGGCGGCGGAGAAGGCTGGCGAGCCGGGCCCTGCGTCTCCCCCCCGGCCCAAAACCGCCTGAGCCACCGCGTGGACCGTCTCTTCGGGCCCGAGCCGCGCGCCCGTCTCCGGGTCGCAGAGCGCCACCTGCAGGGCGGCGCGCGGCCGAAGGAGACTGGTCAGGAAGCTCTGGGCCTTTGCCTGGGACGTCGCCGCAAGCTCAAGGTAGCGATCGAGTGCCCGATCCCGCTCCGCGGCCCGCCGCTCATCGAGCTCATCTTCGAGTGCGAGGTGGTCGGCCTCCGGCGGCGGCAGACCCACCGCGATGGCCATTTCGCCCTCGCGCCGGTCAGCTGCTTCTTGGGCGCCCCAGCTAGCCTCCGGCGGCCGCCGCGCCGTTAGCACGAGGTCGCCATAGTGCCCTGCCAACGTGTACAGGGCCGATCGCCACCATACCGCGCGGTCTAGCATCGCCTGCCGCACGCCCTTCCGCGACCACGTCGCCGTCCACGCCCGGATCGAGCTGTTTCGCATCGCCGCGCCCGCACACCCAGTGAGAAAACGCAGGCATTCTGGGATCTGATCCAGGGCACGGTGCCAGTCGGCGTCGCGACCCCACCTGCTGCTCCCCACCTGTGGGGCTGGCGCTGCCGCCAAGTCCGTCGGGATGACGGCCAGGAGGCGCGCGTGGTCCCCGGGCACTCCTGGAGACCCGCACGGCGCCACCATAACCTGTGCGTACAAGTCGGGCGAAGCCACCACGTCGATGATAGTACCAGATCTGTGCGTCGCCACTCCGACGGGGTTGCGTAACACAACTCCAAACCCTGAGCTGCGCGTCAGAAGGTCCAAGACCTCACGGTCTACTAGCGACTCCGCCCCCCTGTTGGCCAGCCCCAGGCGACTGAAATGCAAGTTGAAGTCCCCGGCCACCAATACCCGCCAGCCCCGGTACCGCGGCAGCGCCTGCAATTGCAGGTATTCCGCGAGTCGGGATTGCCAGAACTGCCGGCGCACGTCTGCTCCATAGTGCGGCGGTGGGCCGTACACCCCTAGCAAGAGCGCGCTGCAACCACCCACGCCCGGCAGCTCGCACCAGATGGCGCGCGCATCGCCCACGCCGTCGATAGGCCCGACCGTCCCCCGCAGCGGCTCCGCGACAAGCACCGCCACGCTTTCTGGTCCGTCGCATCTTTCGCCATGGAACTGGAAGCCCGTCCACTCGGGCCAATGCAGCCCTGGCGCCACGCGCGGCTCGGAGATGACCGCCACGACCGCGCGTTCCTCGTGGAGCCCAGCTGTGACCGCCGCGATTCTCCCGCTGTCGGTCTCCATGCCAGCCCCCATCCGGAATGCCCCGGCCACGTTCAGAGCAGCCACAATCCCCGTGACGACTGTGGACTCGGGGGGCGGGGGGGCCGGGCACTGCGATGCTGGCATCCCGCCCTCCCAGGGGCCAAACATCGCGTTAAGCGGGAGCCCCGCCGCCCGTTGGGCAGCCCGATCCTCGGCCCTCTTGAGGGCCTCCTGCACGGCAGCATCGAAAATACGGAAGCCCTCGAAACCCTCCGGAACGTCGCGGTCGCGCAGCCCGTGGCGCGGTCGCGAGTCCAGCAGTGCCCGGGCGTCCCGCCTCAGGCACAGCGCCGCCCATCGCCCTCGAGCGCCAGCATCTCCAGGAAGTGCCCCCCCTACGAGGCCCAAGAGTTCCTGTCGCGCCGCTGTCGCGGCCCTCGGGGACCCCCACTCCTGGAGGTCAGCGGTAGAAGGTGCAGCCATTGGCCCCGTAGCGCGCCGCTGGGCCCGTCCCGGGCGTTGGATTACGCCCCACTTGAGCCAAAATGGCTACGGACAAGTGGGCGCAGACCCCTGTGGCTTCAGACCGGGTGCGCCACACGCCCCCCTAAACAGAGGGTCCGGCGAAGGCCACTGTTTGCCCTGTTTCTGGGCCGCCCAGGAGGCCCTCGTCCCCACCGCCGGATTCGCCTCGACATCCTGCTCAGAACGCACCCATGGAGAGGTCCTGGGAGCAGCGGTATGGGTACCTTGTGGGTTCCCCAGGAGCAGTGAAGAGGGAGGGGGGGGAGCCTCGGGGGGTCTGGGCTCCCTCCTCCCTGACCCCAAAGATGCAGGGGGAGGAGGAGGGGGGGGAGGAGGAGGAGGAGGAGGAGGAGGAGGAGGAGGAGGAGGAGGAGGAGGAGGAGGAGGAGGAGGAGGAGGAGGAGGAGGAGGAGGAGGAGGAGGAGGAGGAGGAGGGGAGGAGGAGGAGGAGGAGGAGGAGGGAGGAGGAGGAGGAGGAGGAGGAGGAGGAGGAGGGGAGGGGGGAGGAGGAGGAGGAAGGAGGAGGAGGAGGAGGAGGAGGAGGAGGAGGAGGAGGAGGAGGAGGAGAGGGAGGAGGAGGAGGAGGAGGAGGAGGAGGAGGAGGAGGAGGGGGAGGAGGAGGAGGCGGAGGAGGCGGAGGAGGAGGAGGAGGAGGAGGATGAGGAGGAGGAGGAGGAGGAGGAGGAGGGGGGGAGGAGGAGGAGGAGGAGGAGGAGGAGGAGGAGGAGGAGAGGAGGAGGAGGAGGATGGAGGAGGAGGAGGAGGAGGAGGAGGAGGAGGAGGAGGAGGAGGAGGGAGGAGGAGGAGGAGGAGGAGGAGGAGGAGGAGGAGGAGGAGGAGGAGGAGGAGGAGGGGGGGAGGAGGAGGACCGCAAGAGGCCCCCAAGATGCCACCAAGTGGTTCGCAGAGGCCCCCGTGAGGCCCTCGGAGGGTGGATGTTTGTGCAGGGGGAGAGGCCCTTATGCTTTCCACCTGTTGAGCGTGGCCGTCCACTCGGCTTGGGAGCATGGAAGCTCCCACCACAGCCTGAAAGGCACAAGCCTCCCTCACGCTTGGTGGAACCCCCCTCAAGCGGCCTCGAGGTCAATGTGCTGGGAACCCTGCGCCTGCTTGCAGGCAAGGAGTCCCGTCATTGACGTCGGGGACGCCTGTGGGGGGGTCCTGAGCAGAGGGAGAGAAGATTTTGTGCCTTCCACCTCGGCGAGTGTGAACACGAACCGCCACCGCCACACCCTCACTGCGTGACAACAATGTGCCGTTTAAGCGGGAGGGCTGGCTTGGTTTGTCTAAAAAACGGGCCACCTCCGCCATACCCTCACTGCATGCCAGCAATGTGGTAGCAACCTCCTTCGTACTCACGTACTTGTCCCCTCCTCAGCGGCCTCCCTCTACGCTTTTGCATCAACCCGCCTCCCACCCTGCCTTCACTACGGGGAGGGTGGATTATACAGGGGGGTGGGACGCAACGCCGCTACCCCGGGGCCGCAGCCACCTGGGCGAGCGCGGCCCAAGCGCGCCCGCTCATGCTTCGCCACTCCTCAGACGCGCCCACGGCACGGCCGAAGCCAGCAGCACAGCCCACAGCACAGCCACCGCAGGCCCCCGCCCTGGACCGCCAGGGTGGCGTGGTACGCTCAGCACGCCCTGGCCAGCTGCCGCGCGCTCCCGACTTTCACCCCCCGCCACCACGCCCGGCTGCGACCGCACATGAGCAGCAGGGCCGAGGCCAGAGCACCCCGCTCACAGCCTGCCTCACGCCAGCTCTGCCCCCTCCTCACTTCCCTGGTTTTAAGATGGCTCCCTCCTGCTCCTCCTCCCCCTCGTATTGTCAGCCTGTCACTTCTGCCGTTTTTACCTATACGGATGTATACATGCACGCACAACTATATATGTATATATATATACACATAGTACGCAACAACATATACAGTTACACACCAGATGTTACCGGCTCGCTGCGCTTCGCCTCTTAAATATTGGTCGCATGGCGCCAGGGAGGCGCGATGAGATCGGTTGTCGTCACAGCCGCGGTGTGTTCTGGCCATGGAGACCATGGAGCAAACAGGGCGAATAGGACCCAAGGAATATTGCGGCTCAAAGAGCTCAGGAGTCTCTGCCGTCATGGGGCCCAGGGGCTCGGAGCCCCCATTTTAGGCAAGGGGTAATGCTGCCGATGCGGCTCCAGGGGGTCATAAGACTCACAGGGCTCATGGGGTTCGTTGGGGTCATGGGACTGTTTGTGCACATCGGGCACGGGGCTCATAATGCTGAGTGGCTTTTACAGAGGTCGTGGGGGTCATAGGAAGCTCATGGCGCTTATAAGGATCCTGGGGCTCCTTGGAGTCATCAGCTCTTGGGGGTCATTGGGCTCATAGAGCTCGCAATGCTCCTGGGGGCCATGGGGCCCATGGCGCTAACAGAGCGCGTAAACATCGTAGGGCTCATGGGGCCGATTGGGGTGAAGGGGCAAGTCGGGGCCACAGGGCGCATAGAGCCCATAGGCCGTATACGGGTCACTGGGCTCGTAGGGCTCAGAGGGGGGTCTCATGGGTCTCGCAAAGCTTCACGGCTCCTAGTGCTGAGGGAGTTCTAGGGCTCATAGGTCGCATAGGCCTCATAGGGGTCATCGCCTCATGGACTCGTAGGGCTCAAATGGCTCATTAGGCTCATAAGGTTCATAGGCCTCATAGAGCCCATAGGGCTCGTAAAGCTCATCGGGCTCATAGAGCTCATGGGGCTCGTAGGGCTCATGGGGCCCATGGGGCCCATAGGGCTCATAGGGCTCATAGGGCGTATTGGGCTTAGAGGCTCATAGGGCTCATGGGGCTCACTGGGCTCAAAGGGCTCGTAGGGCTCATCGGGCTCATGGGGCTCATGGGGTTCATAGGGTTCATAGGGCTTATAGGGCTCATAGGGCTCATAGGGCTCATGGGCTCGTAGGGATCATCGGACTCATAGGGCTCATAGGGCTCATAAAGCTCAAAAGGGCTCATAGGGCTCATAGGGCTCATAGGGCTCATAAGGCTCATAGGGCTCATGGGCTCATAGGGGGGGTCATAGAGGTTATAAGGCTCATAGGGCTCATACAGCTCATAGGGCTCATAGGGCTCATAAGGCTCCTAGGGCTCAAAGGGCTCATAGAGCTGATACGGCTTCGGCCTCCTCGGCTCGCGCGACTGATTGGACGAAGTCGCCAGCGCGATCAAAAAGGCGCGATGGATGTTTTTTGGGGCACCCGTGTGCTGCATGCAGCGGTGGAGCAGTCGGATGCGGCGGCGTGTGGGGGTGAGAGCTCTGGAGGTGTTAGGGTTCCCAGGCCTCATGGGGCTCATGGGGCACCGTGAGGCACCATAGTGGTCGTCGGGCTTGTGGGGCCGACAGGCCTCATATGCCTGATAGGGGTATGGCCTCTCGGGGCTCTCGTGGAGCTCCTTTTGAAGCTCTTTTGGGCTGTCTGGCGGCCCTCGTGGGCCGTCCCGGGACCCTCTTGGGCCGTCCTGGGGGGCTTAGGCCGTCTTGGGGCCCTCTTGGTTCTTCTTGGGGGCCTCCTGCGGCCTTCTTGGGGCTCTCTGGGAAGCCCTTTGGTGCTCTTTGGGGCCGTCTTGGGGCTCTCTTGGGTCGTTTTGGAGCCCTTTGGGGCTGTCTTGGGCTCCCTTGGGGGCCTCTTGGGCCGTCCTGGGGCGATCTTGGGGGCCTCTTGGGCTGTCTTGGACGCGGTGAAGGCCAAAGAAGCGGATATGCTAACAACGTACGTTTCCCGAAGGGAATGGACGATGTTTACCTCTTGGGAGTCCTCTTGGGGGCCTCTTTGGGCGTCTTGAGACCATCTTGGGCCGTCTTGAAACCACCTTGAGGCCTCTTTGAGCGCTCACGAGCCGTTCTGGAACGGTCTTGGGCCGCCTTGGGGCTTTGCGGGATCGTCCAGGGATGGCCGGGAGAGGCTCCCGAAAACGGCATTCGAACTTGACGGCGGTGGGAGCGCCCAGGGCCGAATTTATGTACGGGGGGGTCAGGGAGGGGCTTCCGCTATAAGAATATTCGAAGAGGAATACACACACAACAATATACATCCACACACATAAACAAAGCCATACATACACACGCATACATACATACATACATACATACATACATACATACATACATACATACAGACAGACAGACAGACAGACAGACAGACAGACAGACAGACAGACAGACAGACAGACAGACATACATACACACATACATACATACATACATGCATGCATGCATGCATACAGACATACATGAATGCATGTATGCATACATACATACATGCATGACTACATACATACACACATACGTACATACATACATACACAGATGCATACATACATACACACATACATACATACATACATGCATACATACATACATGCATCCATGCATGCATACATACATACATACATGCATGCATGCATGCATACACACATACATATATACATGCATACACACCTACACATATACATACATACATGCATGCATACATACATACATGCATACATATATACATACATCCATACATACGGGCATACACACATGCACACATTTATCCACACCGACATCTCGACATACATACATGCATACATACCGGCATACATACGTTACAATACTCACATACATGCATCCATGCACACATTCATACATACACGCATACATACATGCATGCATGCATACATGCATGCATGCATCCGTCCATAAATGCAGACATACATACATACAGACATACCACCTACCTACCTACCTACCTACCTACCTACCTACCTACCGACCTACCTACCTACATACACTCACATACAAACATACCGACATACCTATTCGACATATCAACATGCATACATACATACCTACCTACCGACATACATACATTACAATGCACTACATTGCATCGCATTACCATACAGCATCGTACATTACACTACATTACACTACATTCCACTGCATTACATTCCATCCAGGCATGCATGCATGCATGCATGCATGTATACATACATGCATGCATGCATATATACATATATACATGCATACGTAAATATACACATCTCAAACCATATACATATACAATAATGTATCCCCCACCAGCCGGCAAACCCTGAAGCGGTGCTCGAAGGGCCGCCTGGCTTTGGTTTGATCAGCCCCTCCAGGGCCGAGGAGGGCGGAATGCGAGGATTCCTCACGCCATCAGGATTGAGGAATCGGAAGGAGAAGGATGAGAAGGAGGAGGAGGAGGAGGAGAAAGAGGAGGAGGAGGAGGAGGGAGAAGCGAGGGGCCACGGCGGTGCAGGGCGGTGCCAGGCCGACGTGCGCCAGGGGCGCCGAGCAGCGGGGAGGGAGGAGCGAGGAACGCGGGGAGGAGCGGAACAGGGGCACGCGAGGAGCGAGGGAGCGAGGACAACGCACAGGGGGGGCGGGAGGCAGGAGGGAGCGCAAGAGGGCGAACGCGCGGGGAGGTGGTGGGAGGGAGGGAGCGCGGAGGGGGCAGCGGAGGGGCGATGGGGGCTGAGCAGGAGGGGAGGCGGGGGAAGGGGGGGGGGAGCGTGGGACCCTGCACGCTTTGGCGGCACGCGGAGGGAGGCCAGTACCGCTGCTCCCCGGACCTCTGCCCCGGGGCGCGTTCTGCCCAGCATCTCAAAGCGACACCGGCCGTGGCGGCGCGGGCTCTCCAGCACGAGCAGCGGCATTGGTGCCTTATCCTCCTCTGCAAGGCAGGGGGGCCAGGAGAGCCAACGGCGCGAGAACAAAAAGAGAGACATCGTGAAAGATCAAGGCCGGAGCGCTGGACCTCATTGCTCTGGGTTAACGTTCGAGGCGGATCGGCCCGTAAGGGTCCCGAATTTCGAAGAGGGGTGAGAACGCCCAGCTTGAGCAAACTCAGAGGCCAGGATCTCTGGGGGGGGAACTTTGTCCGAGGCGGATCGACCAGTGAGGGCCCCGAAGCCCGGAACGGAGTGAGGACGCTCAGCTTGAGCGAATTCAAACGCCAGGCGCCAGGCGCCCAGCGCGCACGAGTTTCGAGCCGGCCGCCGGCGAGCCCCTTCGCCTGCCGCGGGGGGGAGGAGATCAGAGGCGGATCGAGACGTAGGATAGAGGAATATGAAGGAGGAGGAGGCGGAGGAGGAGGAGGAGGAGAAGGAGGAGGAGGAGGAGGAGGAGGAGAAGGAGGGGGAGGGAGGAGGAGGGGAGGAGGAGGAGGGGAGGAGAAGGAGGGGGAGGAGGAGCAGGAGGAGGTGGAGGAGGACGACGACGAGGAGGAAAAAGAAGAAGAAGAAGAAGAAGAAGAAGAAAAGAGGAGGGGAAGGGGAGGAGGAGGAGGAGGAAGAGGAGGAGGAGGAGGAAGAGGAGGAGGAGGAGGAGGAGGACGAGGAGGAGAAAGAAGAGGAGGAGGAGGAGGAGGAGGAGGAGGAGGAGGAGGACGAGGACGAGGAGGAGGAGGAGTAAGAGCACAAGGAGGATAGGGAGGAGGAGGGAGAGACCGCGCGTCAGGCGCTGGCCCGCGCACGGGCCGCCACCTCGTCCCGCAGGGCCCGCCGCAGGGCGGCGTAGTCGGCCAGGCCGGTCTCCCGGGCGACGCGCTCCTCCCAGCGCGCGCGCAGCAGCTCGAGCGCCGCGGCGCTCAGCGGCTCGGCGGGCGCAGCTGGAGCGTTCACCTGAAGAAATAACATTTTTTATCGCATATGCAACGAATCGTTTCGAGAGAGGGGAAGGGGAGGAAGGAAGAGGGACGCGGACAGCCGATGATCGTCGTCCGCTTGGCTCCTCGCGTTGAAGTGCCAGGGCCTCGCCGTAAAAGCGGCCACTCTGCGGTCAGCGGCAAATCGCGCATGGTGGAACAACCACCACCCGAAGCAAACAACTGCATAACCATGAACTGTCGGCAGAGCTCCCTTGCAGAATCGGGTCGGCAAATGTTCGCGGTCGTGCTGCGACTTGCTTCTCTGCTTCACTGCCGGGCGGCCTGTTTTTTGTTAATGCTACTTTGCCCGACTGCCCGACGGAGTGCCAACTGTGAACTCGTTTGCCCGCTCGTCCTGTCAGAAAACCAATATTCGGAGCCCCCAAAAATTACGCAGCCCCCCGCAATTGCGGAGAACACTGAGAGCGGGGTGGGGGGGGATTGTGGGCAGTCTGCGGGGCTCAGGAAGCAAATCTGCTGATGCCCGCCGAAGGCGCCGATTGTATACACGACACAACGAGCCCGCCGCAGGCGACGATCTTTACTCAACGCAATGTGGGTGGGTCGCGGACTGGGTCGAAGGGAGGGTGTGGATGGGTCGCGGAGTGGACGTGGGTCACGCGGTGGGTCGAGGGTGACTCGCGGGTGGGTCGTGGGCGGGTCGCCGGCGAGGAAGACGACAACAGCAACAACAACAGCAATCATTTGAAGACTCTTCGCTCTTACCTGCTCAGCGCGTATATCCCAAACCCTCGGAACCCGCCCTCTTCGTCTTCGATCGTACCTCCTGGGGGCATATTGTCCTTAACTGCCGCGTGTACTTGTTGCAGCCATGAAACGAAGGAAGAGAAGACGGATGGGAGGGGAGGGAAAAAGATGGAGGGGGCTAGGAGCAGAACACACGTGGCAGAACCAGACGGGCCCATCGGGCGGGTAGACCCTAACGGGCGGGTCGGGAAGCTGAGCCAAAGCGGCCAAGTCGAAAAGGCGTGATGCTGAAGCGTGAATACTGCATGAATCGCGAGGAGAGCTCAAGAGAGAACGCAATCCCCAAGTAAACATGAACAAGGCCAAAGCGAGAGCGTGATTCCTGAGTGTCGAGGGCGCGGCGTCTGAAGAAAGTGCGAGATTGTCCAACGCGGGGGCGCGATTCCTGCATAATTTGTGAGGACGTCCCACGCGAGAGCGCGATTGTTCATTAAATGCTGAGGAAATATCGGGCGGGAGCCGTTGTTGTTGTTGTTGTTGTAACAATGGGGCCAGGGGCCCAGTTTGGTACCCCCCAATTCTCCCTTGTAAAAAACTGGGCGCGAGGCCCCGTTGGAACACTTCAATTGACAAAAACACCATGTGCTCAGAGGGGGGATCAACAGTAATTCTTGTTTCGGACTGAGAAAACAACAACAATCAGTTTAAGACTGTTCGCCCTTATCTGCTCGAGTGTCCAAGAACGCGTATTTCCCAAACCATCGATACCCGCCCTCTTCGTCTTCGATCGAGACCCCTTTTGAGGGGTATACCTTTCTTCCCTCCAGGCCGGGCCCTGGCAAGCGGCGGGGCGGCCGCGGACCGTCGGCCTGGCCAGCGGCAGCGCTGATCGGCAGGGCGGCCGCGGACCGTCGACCCGACCCCAAAAAGGACGGACAGGGGACCGACCACGACGACGACGACGACGACGTCGACGACGACGGCGACGACGACAACGACGACGACGGCGACGACGACGACGACGAGCGAAAGCGAGAGCGAGAGAAAACGACAGCAGGGCCACGAAGGACACGAAGTAGGCCACGAAGGGCGACAGCGGGGACACGAAGGGAATGCACATGGGGCCACGAAGAGCGCGAACGAGCGGGGGCCACGAAGGGCAGATATTGGGGGGCCACAGAAGGCAACGATGGGGCCACTGAGGGTAGCAACTGGGCCACGTAGGACAGTGAGGGAGCCACAAACGGCGACAGCGGACCACGAAGGGCATGCACATGGGGCCACCACGGGCGCGAACGAGCGGGGGCCACGAGGGGCATACATATATGGGGCCACGAAGGGCAGCGAGGGGGCCACGAAGGGCTGCAACGGGGCCACGAAAGAAAGCGAGGGGGCCACGAAGGGCAGCAACGGGACCACGAAGAGCGCGAACGAGCGGGGGCCACGAAGGGCAGATAATGCGGGGCCACAGAAGGCAACGATGGGGCCACTGAGGGTAGCAACTGGGCCACGTAGGAGAGTGAGGGAGCCACAAACGGCGACAGCGGAGCCACGAAGGGCATGCACATGGGGCCACAACGGGCGCGAACGAGCGGGGGCCTAGAAGGGCATACGTATGTTGGGCCGCGGAGGGCAAGGACGGGGCCAATGAGGGCAGCAAGGGGCCACGAAGGGCAGCGAGGGGGCCACGAAGGGCGACAGCGGGGCCACGAAGGGCATGCATATGGGGCCACCACGGGCGCGAACGAGCGGGGGCCACGAAGGGCATACATATATGGGGCCACGAAGGGCAGCGAGGGGGCCACGAAGGGCTGCAACGGGGCCACGAAACAAAGCGAGGGGGCCACGAAGGGCAGCAACGGGACCACGAAACAAAGCGAGGGGGCCACGAAGGGCTGCAACGGGGCCACGAGGGGCAGCGAGGAGGCCACGAAGGGCTGCAACGGGGCCACGAAACAAAGCTAGGGGGCCACGAAGGGCTGCAACGGGGCCACGAAACAAAGCGAGGGGGCCACGAAGGGCTGCAACGGGGTCACGAAGGGCAGCGAGATCCCGATCCCTGGGTAATCTGTTGGGGAGTCCTAAGCGTGAGCGCGACTCCTGGATGCCTGGGTGTCGGAAGCGCGGCGCTTGAGTAAATACTGGAAATCCCAACGCAAGGGCGCTATTCGTCAGTCAATTGTAAGCTTAAGTCTCCAGCGAGAGCGCGACTCCAGAGCGCCGGGAGAGCGATCCCTGAGTAAATTGTAAGGAAGTCCCAAGCGAGTGCGCGATTCCTGACTAAAATGCGAGGAAGTCTCGGGTGGGAGCGGGGGTCCTGGCTAAATTGTGAGGAAGTCTAAAGCGGGAGCCGTTGTTGTTGTAACCCGTGGGCCAAGGGCGCAATTTGAGCATCAAGGCTTCCCCTGTCAATAAACATGGTGCGAGCCTCGAGGGGCACACTTTGATTGAGAAAAAGCAGCATGCACCGGTGAGGGGGGATCAACCATAATTATTCCTCAGCTGTGAGAGTTCAGTCATTGTATCCTCATGCGCGATGCCTCCACACGAAGCAGGCGACCATCATGATAACCATCCACATCATGGGGGACTAGTGTTCTATAGCGGGGTCCGTTATTCCCATTCCCAGATCTCAAGCTCAATGAGGTCTTGCAAACACCTCCTCCGAGGAATTTCAACATATCCCGCCTCGGAATCGCATGCCCGCGCTTTTTCTGCGCCGATGCGAGACCGCCAGTGGAACCCCAGCGAAGGGTAAAGCACAAGGAAGTATCGAGCGACAGGATTGCCTTGGTGGGGATGGGGGCTGTCGGCGGCGATGCAAGGACCTGGCCCTGAATAGAAAGGGGAGCAGTCTCGAGTACGGCCGCTGTTGTTGCTGGGGGTGGCGCCAATGCTGAACAGAGTACCGAGTACCGCGCTAGTCCAGCGTAAAACGGGAGCAAGTCTCGAGCGGGAACGCTGGTATTGTTGGGGCGGCGGCTGTCGGCGGCGAGGAGGAGCATCGCCTTGAGTAAGAAGGGGGGAAGTCTCGAGCGGGAGCCGTGGTTTTGTCGGGACGGGGGCTGTCGGCGGCGAGGAACAGCACCGTCCTGAGGGAAAAAAAAAGGAAACCTCGAGCAGGAGCGTTGATCTGGCTGGGAGCGGCGCCAACTCAAAAGAGAGCAGGGCGCCAGTCCAGCGTAAAACGGGAGAAGGTCTCGGGCGGAAGCGCTGGTTTTGTCGGGACTGCGGCTTTTGGCGGCGAGGAGGGGCACCGCCTTGAATAAAACAGAGAGGAAATCTCGAGCGGAAGCATTGTTGTTGCTGGGAGCGGCGCCGATGAGAGAAAACGAAGCGCGTCAGTCCAGCGTAAAACGGGAGCAAGTCTCGAGCGGGAGTGCTGGTTTTGTTAAGACGGCGGCTTCCGGCAGCGAGCAAGAGCACCGGCCCTGAGTAAAAGAGGGAAAAACTCGAGCGGGAGCGTTGTTGTTGTCGGGAGGCCGGTATTGGCGCCCCCCCAAGCCGCTCGAGCGTGAGCCTCATGTTCCATGAAAATGTAGCCGGCGCCGAGGCGAGAGCGCCAAGGCGCCTGGGGGGTCCAACAATAACAATCGTTTAGAACTTAACAACGACAACAACAATCAGTTTACCCACATGCGCGATGTTTCCACACGAAGCATGCGACCATCATGATAACCATCCACATCATGGGGGACTCTTGTTCTATAGCTGGGTCCGTTGTTCCCATTCCCAGATCTCCCGCCCAATGAGGTCTTGCAAACACCTCCTCCGAGGAATTTCAACATATCCCGCCTCGAAACACATGCTCGCGCCTTTTCTGCGCCGATGCGAGACCGCCAGTGGAACCCCAGCGAAGGGTAAAGCACAAGGAAGTATCGAGCGACAGGATTGCCTTGGTGGGGATGGGGGCTGTCGGCGGCGAGGCAAGGACCTGGCCCTGAATAGAAAGGGGGGCAGTCTCGAGTACGGCCGCTGTTGTTGCTGGGGGTGGCGCCAATGCTGAACAAAGTACCGCGCTAGTCCAGCGTAAAACGGGAGCAAGTCTCGAGCGGGAACGCTGGTATTGTTGGGGCGGCGGCTGTCGGCGGCGAGGAAGAGCACCGCCTTGAGTAAGAAGGGGGGAAGTCTCGAGCGGGAGCCGTGGTTTTGTCGGGACGGGGGCTGTCGGCGGCGAGGAACAGCACCGTCCTGAGGAAAAAAAAGGAAATCTCGAGCAGGAACGTTGATCTTGCTGGGAGCGGCGCCAATTCAAAAGAGGATTGGGCGCCAGTCCAGCGTAAAACGGGAGAAGGTCTCGGGCGGGAGGGCTGGTTGTGTCGAGGCTGCGGTTTTCGGCGGCGAGGAGGAACATCGCCTTGAGTAAGAAGGGGGGAAGCATCGAGCGGGAGCCGTGGTCTTGTCGGGACGGGGGCTGTCGGCGGCGAGGAACAGCATCGTCCCCAGGAAAAAGAAAGGAAATCTCGAGCGGGAGCGGTGTTCTTGCTGGGAGCGGCGCCAATTCAAAAGAGAATTGGGCGCCAGCCCAATGTAAAACGGGAGGAAGTCTCGGGCGGGAGCGCTGGATTTGTCGGGACGGCGGCTTTCGGCGGCGAGGAGGAGCACCGCATTGAGTAAAAGAAAAAGGACATCTCGAGCGGGAGCGTTGTTGTTGCTGGGAGCGGCGCCGATGAGAGAAAGACTAGCGCGCCAGTCCAAGGTAAAACGGGAGCAAGTCTCGAGAGGGAGCGCTAGTTTTGTTAGGACGGCGGCTTTCGGCGGCGAGCAAGAACACCAGTCCTGAGGAAAAGAAAAAAACACAATCTCGAGCGGTAGCGTTGTTGTTGTTTGGGGGCCGGTTTTGGCGCCCCCCCAAGCCGCTCGAGCGTGAGCCTCATTTTCAATGAAAATGTAGCCGGCGCCGAGGCGAGAGCGCCAGAGAGCCTGTAAGGGGTCCAACAATAATAAATGTTTAGTAATTCACATTCAACAGCAACAACAACAGCAACATCAACATCAACAGCAACAGCAACACGAACGATAACAACAACAACAACAACAACAACAACAACAACAACAACAACAACAACAACAACAACAACAACAGCAGCAGCAGCGACAACAACAACAACAACAACAGCAGCAGCAGCAGCAACAACAACTGCAACAACAACAACAGCAATAGTAACAATCATTTTGAAGCTGTTCGTTCTTATCTGCTCGGGTGTCCGTTAACGCGAATTTCCCAAACCCTCGATACCCGCCCTTTTCGTCTTCGATCGGACCCCTTTTGAAGGGTATACCTTTCTTCCCTGCAGGCCGGGCCCCGGCAAGCAGCGGGGCGGCCGCGGACCGTCGGCCTGGCCAGCGGCAGCGCTGATCGGCGGCAACCCGACCCCAAGAGGGACGGACCGGGGACCGACCACGACGACGAGGACGACGACGACGACGACGACGACGACGACGTTGACGACGACGACGACGACGGGGACGACGATGACGACGACGACGGCGACGACGAGCGAAAGCGAGAGCGAGAGAGAAAACGACAGCAGGGCCACGAAGGGCACAAAGTAGGCCACGAAGGGCGACAGCGGGGACACGAAGGGAATGCGTATGGGGCCACGAAGAGCGCGAACGAGCGGGGGCCACGAAGGGCAGATAATGCGGGGCCACAGAAGGCAACGACGGGGCCACTGAGGGTAGCAACTGGGCCACGTAGGACAGCGAGGGGGCCACAAAGGGCGACAGCGGGGCCACGAAAGGCATGCACATTGGGCCACGACGGGCGCGAACGAGCGGAGGCCATGAAGGGCATCGGAGGTTGGGGGGTGAGATCGCAGTGAAACGCAGACCCCCCACCTGGAAATCGGTTTCGGTTTCGTGTTCGTGTCGTGCGTGCGGGCGAGGCGAAGCTGCGCGTGATCGTCCTGTAGCTAGGCCGAAGTAGGAGCGAAAGTCCGTTCCCGTCCGCCGGTGGCTGGGAGGTGTCCCAGTTGGGCCGGGCGGTGTCCCGGGTGTCAGTACGAGCGAAAGTCCGTTTCCCGTCCGCCGGTGGCCGGAAGGTATCCCAGTTGGGCCGGGCGGTGTCCCGGGTGTCCCGGGCGTCCCATCGCTAACGCATGTCGCTAATTTCATAATTCATTTTTTCGGCGCCTGCGGCGGGCTTTCTTATCCAATCCAGCTTACCCTATCCAATCCATCTTGTCCAATCCAATCCATCTTATCTTATCCAACCCATCTTGTCTCATCTTATCTTATCCCACCCAATCCAATCCACCCAACCCAATCCATCAATTCATCTGCGCCTGCGGCGGGCTTTCTTATCCAATCCAGCTTACCTTATCCAATCCATCTTGTCCAATCCATTCCATCGTATCTGATCAAACCAATATTGTCCCATCTTATCTTATCCCACCCAATCCAATCCACCCAACCCAATCTATCAATTCATTTGTTTTTGCGCCTGCGGCGGGCCAATCCAATCCATCTTATCCAATCCATTTCTCTCCAACCCAACCCATCTTATCTTATCCAATCCATCCCATCTCATCCAATCCGATCCACCCAACCCAATCCATCAATTCATTTTTGTCGGCGCCTGCGGCGGGCTTTCTTATCCAAGCCAGCTAACCTCATCCAATCCAGGAGAGAGAGAGAGAGAGAGAGAGAGAGAGAGAGAGAGGGCGAGAGAGAGAGAGGAAGAAAGAGACAGAGAGAGAGAGAGACACAGAGAGAACGAGAGAGATAAGATCAAGGTGACAGGCTTGAGGTCAGTCAGGGTGGGCATTTGATCTCAATCCCCCCCAACCTCCTGATCGCCCGCAGGGCGGTCGTATAGGTACGTCTATTGGGCCGCGGAGGGCAAGGAAGGGGCCACTGAGGGCAGCAACGGGGCCACGAAGGGCGGCCAGGGGGCCACGAAGGGCTGCAACGGGGCCATCAAGGGCAAGCACATGGGGCCACGACGGGCGCGAACGAGCGGGGGCCACGAAGGGCATACATATATAGGGCCACGAAGGGCAGCGAGGGGGTGCAACGAGAACACGACAGGCAACGAGGGGGCACGAAGGGGTGCAACGGGGCCACGCAAGGCAGCGACGGGGCCACGACGGGCTGCAACGGGGCCACGAAGGGCAACGAGGGGGCCACGACGGGCTGCACCAGGGCCACGAAGGGCAGCGAGGGGGCCACGAAGGGCTGCAACGGAGCCACGAAGGGCAGCGAGGGGGCCACGAAGGGCTGCAACGGGGCTACGAAGGGCAGCGAGGGGGCCACGAAGGGCTGCAACGGGACCATGAAGGGCAGCAAGGGGGCCACGAAGGGCTGCAACGGGGCCACGAAGGGCAGCGAGGGGGCCACGAAGGGCTGCAACGGGTCCATGAAAGGCAGCGAGGGGGCCACGAAGGGCTGCAACGGGCCCACGAATGGCAGCGAGATCCCGATTTCTAAATAATCTGTGAGGGAGTTCTAAGCGTGAGCGCGATTCCTGGGTGCCTGAGTGTCGGGAGCGCGGCGCTTGAGCAAATTGCGGGAAATTCCAGGGCGGTATTCTTAAGTAAATTGCAAGCAAGTCTCCAGCGAGAGCGCGACTCCAGAGCGCCGAGAGAGCGATTCCTGAATAAATTGTAAGGAAGTCCCCCGCGAGAGCGCGATTCCAGAATAAAATGTGTGGAAGTCTCGGGCGGGAGCGGGGGTCCTGGCTAAATTGTGAGGAAGTCTCAGGCGGGAGCCGTTGTTCTTCGAACCCGGGGGCCGACAACACAGTTTGGCCCTCAAGACTTTCCTTGTTAAAAACACAGGGTGCGAGCCCCGGGAAGGGCACTTCAATTGAAAAATACAATGTGCACCGGAGGAAGGGGATCAACAGTAATTCTTCTCCAGTAGTGGGAGTTCAACCATGAGATTACGACTGTTCGCTCTTATCTGGTCGCGCGCCATGGGCCCAG
Organism: Prorocentrum cordatum; assembly: GCA_963575745.1. Classification (NCBI taxonomy): domain Eukaryota; class Dinophyceae; order Prorocentrales; family Prorocentraceae; genus Prorocentrum; species Prorocentrum cordatum. Next base: position 369,824 of record CAUYUJ010015982.1, read on the forward strand.
GCGGCCAGGTCGAGCAGGCGGGTTGCTGAAGCGTGCGTCCTGCATGCATCGCGAGGACGTCTTGAGCGACAGCGCGATTCCACAAGAAATCTCGTGAGGAAATCCAAAGCGAGAGCGTGATTCCTGAGTGTCGAGGGCGCGGCGCCTGAATTAATTGTGAGGGAGTCCAAAGCGACAGCGCGACTCCTGAGTGTCGAAGACGCGACGCCTGAAAAAAATGCAAGGAAATACCAGGCGAGAGCGCGACTCTTCGATACATTGACAGGATAAGCTTTGAATGAATTGTGAGGGTGTCTCAGGCGGAAGCCGTTGTTGTTGACAACTGGGGGCCAGGGTACAGTTTGAGCAGGAAGACTTTCCCTAATAACAAACAGGGTGCGGGCCCCGGGAGCGGCACTTCAATTGAAAAAGCACATGTGCTACCGGAGAGGAGGGTCAACAAAACGTATTATTCCACTGTGAGAGTTCAACAATAGCAACAACCATGCCAATCAGTTTCAAATTGTTCGCTCTCACCAGCACGCGTGCCATGCAACGCGTATATCCCAAACCCTCGGAACCCGCCCTCTTCGTTTTCGATCGTGCCCCCTGGGGGTATATATTCCCTACCTGCCGCGTGAAATTGGTGCAGCCACTGAAGCAAGGAAATAGAGGACGGATGGAAGGGGGAAAAAGAAGGATGGAACACGGGATTCGCAGGAAGGGGACTTTGAGAACAATGCGCGTGGCAGAACCAGACGGGCAGATCGGGCAGTTAGACTCGGGAAGCCGAGCCAAAGCGTGAATACTGCATGAATCGCGAGGAGAGCTCGAGCGATAACGCGATCCCCAAATAAATCGTGAGCAAAGCCAAAGCGAGAGCGTGATTCCTCAGTGTCGAGGGCGCGGCGTTTGAAGAAATTGCGGGGTTTTCCAACGCGAGGGCGCGATTCCTTCATAACTTGCGAGGAAGGCCCACGCGACAGCGCGATTTCTCATTAAACTATGAAGAAATATCTGGCGGGAGCCGCTGTTTTTGTTGTTGTTGTTGTTGTAACTCGGGGGCCAAGGGCCCGGTCTGGTGACCCCCACCTTTCCCTGGAAAAAAACTGGGTGCGAGCCCGGGAGGGGAATTCCAACTAAAACATACAATGGTTATCCGAAGGGGACCAACAGTAATTATTAGTTAGACATGGGTACTCAACAGCAACAACAACGACGACGACGACAACAACAACACCAATACGAACCACATAGTTACATAAACACCAGAAAAGCAACAACAACACCAACAACAGCACCAACCACCAAAACCATCACCAACAACAACACCAACAACAACAACAATTTTAAGACTGCTCGCTCCTATCTGCTCACGTGCCAATCGATACGTATACCCCAAGCCCTCGGCACCCGCCCTCGTCGTCTTCGATCGCACCCCCTTCGGGGTATAGTTTCCTTACCTGCCTTCAGTGCAGCCTCTAAAACAAGAGCGAAAATGACGGGTGGAAAGGGAGAGGGAGAAGAATGAAGCACGAGAGAAATTAGCAGGAGGGGGACAAGGAGCAAACAACAAGTGGTATAACCAGACGGGCATATCGGGTGGGCAAACCCATAGCGGGCAGGTCGGGAAGGCGGGCCCAGGCGACCAGGTCGAGGAGACGGGTTGCAGAAGCGTGGGTCCTGCATGAATCGCGAGGAAATCTCGAGCGATAGCGCAATTCCCAAGTAGATCGTGAGAAAAGCCATAGCGAGAGCGTGATTCCTGAGCGCCGATGTCGCATCGTCTGAATAATTTGCAAGGAAGTACCGCGCGAGAGCGCAAAGCGCACATGAATCGTAAGTCCCGCGCGAGAGCGCGATTTGGGAATACAATGTAGGGGGTTATCAGACGGGAGAGGTTGCTGGTGTAACGGGGGACCAGGGGCCCAGATTGACCCGAGTAAATTTCCCGTATCAAAAACAAGGTGCGGGCCCCGGGGGAAGCACTTCAACTGAAGTAAACACAGTGGTCACCGGAGGGGGCAACAGCGACAGCAACAACGACAGCAACAACAACATCAATCATTGTAAGACTGTTCGCTCTTATCTGCTCGCGTGTGATTCGTTATGCATAACCCAAAGCCTGGATACACGCCCGCTTCGTCTTCGATCGTTCCCTTTTTTCGGGGGGGGGGGGGGGGGTATCGTCATTCCCTGCCACGCGCGGTTGATGAAGCCCTTGCAAAAACGATGGGTCACAGACATTGGGGGATAATGATGACGAAGGGATCGGAGGAAAAGAGGGGCGGGGCAAGAAGGAGGCATGACGACGATTTGCGCTGCGAGTGGCGACTCAGCTTGCGCCATGGCTTGCGCCAGCCACTCCAACACAGGTTAACAATAAGTTTCGCCATGAGTCACGCCATAAACAGCGCCACGTACCACCCCCTTGAAATAAACATATCGTGGATACCCCCACGGGGGGACGTACAGCTGCGAACTGGTGTCAGAAACAAATTTCGTGGAACCCTGAAAAGAAGCGGGCTGTTGGGAGCGTGGGGCGGAAGGATAATGAAAGCTGCAACCGTGTCGAGAGGAGCGCGGGGATGTGGAGTGGATTGGGATGGACTGGACAAGAGTAGGGTCTCAGGGGGAGGAGCGGCAAGGAGTGGAGAAAAGGAACCGGGAGGAGTGCGGAGGAGTGGGGGGCGCACGGAGGAATCTGGAGGAGGGACTGGGAATAATTTGGGAAAAATGCGGAATGCGAGCGGAAAGGGGTGGAGATTGTTGGGGTGGGATGGGGTGGCCTGGGGAGGAGTGGGCGGAATGCGAAGAACTGAGGAATAGCACAATGGAATACGAACGACATGAAAGTGAAGATAAAGGGAAACAGTAGAGAAGACTGGGAAAGACCGTTGAAAAGTGGGGGCAGGTGGATACGAGCGGAGACTGCTGCGGAAACAAGGCGCGGGGGGATTGGAAGGCACTGGACAGTACGGGCACCGGGGGGGGAGGCGGGCGAAAGGCAGCGAGCGGCGACTGCAGTCCCTAACGGGCTGGTCGGGCGGGCAGGCCCAGACGGGCGGGTCGAGCGGGCGGGTCGTTGAAGCGTAAATTTTCCTTGAACCGCCAGGCAATATGTAGCGGGAGCGCGATTCCTGAGTGTCGAGGAGCGGCATCTGAATAAATTGTAGGAAGTATCAGGCGGGAGCCGCGATTCGGTGGTAAGCTGCGAGGAAGTCCCAAGCGAGAGCGCGATTCTTCAATACATTCTGAAGAAATATTAAGCGGGAGCCGCGATCCGGTGGCAAATTGCAAGGAAATCCCAAGCGAAAGCGCGATTCTTCAATCATTTGTGAGGAAATATCAGGCGGGAGCAGTTGTTGTTGTAAACCGGGGGCCCACAACACAGTTTGAGCCTCAATATTTTTCCTGATAAGAAACAAGGTGCGAGCCCCGGGAAGGGCACTTCAATCGAAAAAACAATGTGCACCGGACGGGGGGATCAACAATAATTACTCTTCGGAAAGGAGAACTCAATCACAACAACCACAACAACAACCACAGCAACAACACCAACAACAACAGCACAACAACAACAACAACAATAACAGTAGCAACAACAGCAGCAACAACAACACCAACAACAACAACTACAACAACAACACTACCAACAACAACAATGACAACAGTAGCATCAACAACAGCAGCAGCAGCAACAGCAACAACACCACCACCACCAGCAACAGCAACACAGAGGCAGGACAGGAGCCGCGGGATCCCGTTTCGGCCGCGCGCCCAGGGGCGATGACAGATCGTTCGACCCCAACACTCTGACTTTCGGAGCTCCGAGATTGAAACTCTATGTTTCTGACGTAGGCTGCTCTTCGGTCACCCTCGGCGAGGGCGCGAACGTGGAGGGGTCGCGCATGCGGCCGACGCGCTGCAGTTGCCCGAACGCCCAGCTCTCGTCGAACTTGGACCCCATCTCGCGCATGCCTGAGGGGGGCCCACAAAGGCACCGATACCGCTGCTGCGCAGACCTCTCCCAGAGAGCGCTCCGACCAGGGCCTCGAGGCAAGTCCAGCGGTGGCGACGAGGCCCTCGCAGGAAGCCCCGAAAAAGGGCGCCTACGAGGACCACCCCCTGACATCAGCCGATCCGTTTCTTTCCATCCGCGGCTTCGCAGACCTCTCCCGGGGTGCGCTCTGACCATCGGACTTCTAGGCAAATCCAGCGGTGGCGACGAGGTCCCCCCCGGGAAGCCCCCGAGAGGCGCCGGCGAGGGCCAGCCCTGGACGTCCGCCGACCTGTTGATTTTGTTCCAGCCCGCGGCCTGGGGCGTCCCGTCCGCTTCCCCGGGGACCGTTCTGTTGTCTCCGATCCATTCGTTTCATGGTCCGGGGCCCGATCTCAGAAGCCAAAAGGAGGCAAAGGTAGCGGTTGGAGTACGGCCGGGCCTAGGACAGCAGAACACTCCTCAAGAACATGACCCTGCGCCGGCCCAAACGGAAGCACAGTCGAGGGTGCCCTTCCCCAGGATATGCACAAGAACATCCAACAGACACACAGAACATGATTGTTGGCGAGCGAGGGGGGGAAATGAGGCGGAGAAGGCCTTCTCAGAAGGCGGCGGGACTTCTCACAAGCCCTCGCGCCTTCTGAGAGGTTTGTTTCTGTCTTCGGGGAAAGGCTAAGTTAGAAGACTCCTCAGAAGGCCAGGGGACTTCCGAACCTTCTGACACGACCTTCTCCTTACTTCCTCCCCTCGCTCGTCGCCGACATCAGCCGGGCGTTGGCAGAACTGGATTTAGTGGGACCTAGTTCAGCGATGTGTACTGGGGGACGCCCCCACGCCCCGTTCCACTAACTGGAACTGCCGTCACCCGAAAAAAACACCAGCTACAGTTGACCTGGTTTAGTGAGTCTGGCCAAGTTAGGGGCTCCGGGGCCCTACTACTAAACGGGTCCCCTAGCCTGGGGTCCTGGCTCATTAGGGTGTCCTCCCCGAACCGACCTCGATCTTAGACCTCGGTCCGACCGTACACGTCGTTCATTTCTGACCGTGCTCATTACGCACTGTGCTCGTTTCAAATTTGTTACAGGCCCCCTGGTGGCCAAGAAGAAGCCCAGGATAGAACAATCAGAAATGAAAGGATCTTGGCCCCCCAAATAAAATCAAGGAACTTCGAAGAATCAAGAGATCAAAATCAAAACATCATAAAACAAAAAATGAAAAAATGAACCGTGTGTGCTTCTTTCTGTCCCCGGGGCGCCGTCCCTGCTGGCCAGGCGCAGGACGCGCGCGAGGCCCGCCGGGTCCGCCAGGGCCGCCCGCTGCGCCGCGCCGAGGCCCAGGAAGTCCGCCAGCAGGGTTAGGTCGGGCGTGTCCCCCTACAGGGGGATTTTCAATGCAAAACGAACCATACTCCACAAAGTACTCCAAGATGGTCAGACAAATTATTTTTTTACTATCTTGAATATTCCTCCTGTAGAGGGACGGGCCCGACTTAACAGCAGCGGCAGGTGGCCCGGCAGGTCGGCCAGCAGGTCTGCTCGGGAGCGGCCAGGAGGGGGGCGTCCAAGAGGAGGGGGGGCGCAAACCATGACCAGCGGCACGTGCGCCACCCCAGGGGGGAGGGGCAGGGGACGCGTGAGGAGAGAAGAGAGGAGGCGCCATGAGATCTGGGGAGATGTCATGGCCCCCGCCGTGGCATCCCGCCCCCCCGCCCTCCAGCCGTCGCCCCCCCTCCGGACCGCTCCCGGCCTTCGTAGCACAGGACGAGGACCGAGGGCAGCCTCCGTGCTCGGAAAAATTCCGCGTAGTACTCCCAGATGCTCCAGGAGGTAACTTCGGGGAGGTCTTCGCGGGAGGCAGTCGGACCCGAAGGCCAGAAGAGCACCCTTCAAGAGCACATGGGACCCTGGGTCGGCCAAAAACGAGCAGAGCATCCAAGGGTACCCTCCCCACAGGTGCACAAGGATGTCGAACCAACACGGAGAACATCAGGGTGCCCTCCCCGAACCGACCTCGATCTGATACCTCGGTCTGGCTGTAGATAAGCGCTATGAAACCGATTCAGGGGCCATCAAGCCGGAATGATCAAACCAGTACCAAGCAGGATCAGGCGGGAGCGAGCAGGATGAAAACGGGAGTAGGCGGGATTCGGCGGGATTGTGCCAGGTTGCGCCAGTGTTTGACCACGGATATACCAGCGCCGATGCTGAGTTTGACCTCCCAGGAGTTGTGTCCTGAGATGGTGGCCCCGAACCGCATTCCCTCTGCGAAGAACTCATCGTCGAAGGCGAACTCCGACGCCGAATTGTACTTCCGCAGCGGCGGCACGTCCTTCTCCCGCAGGAAGCGCCACCAGGAGAGGAGCACGTCCTCCACCCGACGCACCAGGCACAGGTAGCGCGCACCGCGGTTGATGGAGGAGAGGCGCTGGTGGCTCTCGACGCGTGCAGGATTTCTATCCGCATCCGCTGCGCCTCCGTGTGTCGGACCCCCTCCCTTAGAGTCCCGAGGCGCGACAGACGTGGATAGCGTCTGGCCCCCAGAGAAGCCAGACCGTTCTCCATGTCCACCGCGTCTCGGGCTCCGATGTGGCATCCCTTCCCCAGACATCCCAGGCGCCGTGGATGTGATCACAGATCCTGCCCGCACTTGAACAGCCGGGGGCTGGCGACCTGCTCGTCCTCCAGGCTCTGGCCGAGGTCCCAGGCCAGCTGGTCCCACGGGGCCACCTGGTAGATGTCGTCGAACCCGGTGTGCTCGCCTTTGGTGCGGAGCGCGTGGCACAGCACTTCCCGAAGGAGAACGAACGGCATAAGCATAAACCTGTGGCGCTCCGCGCGGATTTCTGGGGTCGGCGCTGGACCCCCCTCCCAGGCGCGCGGAGCGCCGCCCAGGGGGGCCCCAGCGCGGATCCGAGAAACCCGCGCGGAGCGCTACAAGTTTATGTCAGTGGCGTTTTTGCTGTTCTTCTTCGAGGCATTTGCAGCCACGTGGTCCCCGTCTTCGGCGGCGTCAGGATGAACACGTCGCCCGGCCGCGGCCGGAAGGCCGCGGCGTGGGCAACGCCCTCGGGCGAGAATGCGCCGTGCGCGAAGGTCGGGGTCTCGCCCACCGCCCGCGTCAGCGCGTCCACGGCGGCCGCCGCTCCCTCCCCCTCCTCCTCGGGCCCCTCCTCCCCCAGACCCCCTCGAGTCACGAAGAGATCACAGCGGGAGGCTTTTCGCCAGCCTCGGCCTCCAGGGGACCCTCGCCGGGCCTCGGGGCCGTCCAAAAAAACGACTCGGGAGGCAAAGCTGGTACCCCGGGGAGACATGGGTCCGGACTTCTGGGGGGGGTCGCGCCACGACAAAATCATGACGTCGGGGGTCTGGGTCGGGCTCCGCCTCCTGGCGCATCCCACGCCCCGCAGGCCGCCGCCGGGCAGCCGGCTGCGAGCCACGGGGCCCGCGGGCCCCGCCTGGCCAGAGCTTGGGCCCCAGGAGGCCCTACGGACACGCCTTCGCTCGAGCTCGCGGCAGGGCGCGCGCCTCGCCTCGTCCTCGCCGATGTGGCTGGGGGCACGGAGCACGCGAGCGTGGGGAGAGGCAAGGCAAGCACGGCGGCGATCGCCACGGTGGCGACGACGAAGCCGGCACCGGCGGCGCCTCCCACTGCTTGCATGCTGCTGCTCACGTGGTCTGGTCTCTATCAGGGAGGCGTCGTGACCGAGGCTGTGCCCGAACATCTGCCCGAGCGTGACCGAAACTGGCGCAATCATTGTTCCGACCGCGCCCGAGTGTGACCCAAATTCTTGGTTCGAACCCAAAGACGATGCTCAACTTCGATCACGCTACGTTTTCGGACACAACTTCGGGCACTTTTTCGGTCACCGATGTTTTTTAGTCACCTACCTTTTCGGCTAGCAGGGGCATGTTCGCTCGGCCAGCACGGTGGAGTCATGCTCTTCTGGTCTGTCATCCACCTCCGCCTTCTCCCGTTCCCCCCCTCCGCTGTCGCATCGGTCTCCTCCTGCGGCTGCGCCTCGTCACACGTGAGTGTGCCGACTGCCCCTCCACGAGCCTCTGGGGAACGTCCGAGGCCCTGGTGGAGAGCCCTCTCCGAGGAGCCGCCGATAGACGCCGCCCTCCGCCACCCGAGCCGCCGACGCCATGGCTGTACGCGCGGCGTGGGCCTCACGAGGTCTCGACCCAGCCCCTGGGACCAGCATCTTCCTCCTCGATAATTCTGCGACGGCTCCACACGGCTCCCACGCCCAGGTCGGCAACGGGGGATCGGAAGGGACTGGCTGGCCGTCTCATTGGCGGCCCTGGGCTGGGCGTCGCGAACTTTTCGTACCCAGCGCCTCCCGCCCATTCTCGGGCCCCCCCAGGCCCTGACGGACCGATCCGGCTCGAAAAGCGGTGCAGAAAGACGCGAGGCCGGAAGCTCTGGCCGGGGTCTCCTCTTCGCCGTTGCCGCGCTTCTTTGCCGCGACCTCGGATCTCAGGGCCTGCGCCCGCGTAGCGCGCAAGGCCACCCCCGCCCAGAAACCGCGACGCCGTGGGTTCTTCACACCGCGGCTCCCCAGAGGCTTTGGCCCCTTCCCAGAGCCGGCTCCTCATCCCGAGCCGCTGTGACTGACTGCCCCACGAGGCCCGGTGATGGTCCCCGAAACGAACCAGAGCGGCTGAAAACCGTCCGTCGCGACCCTCTCACGACGAGAGGGGGCGGGTGGGGAGACCAGAAGATGCCAATCATTACCGCTGCTCTCCAGACCTCTCCCACGGTGGCGACGAGGGCCTCCCAGGAGGCACGCAAACGTCGAAAGGAGGAAGGCGTAGCAGCGTTTGCTGTTGTTCACAACACACGATTTTCCCACCACGTGGACTCCCAGGGGCCCCGGCCCCTTCCCCAGGACGGCGCTTCATCCGGCTTCGTTCTCTGGCGGCTCCCGGGGCCCAGCGAAGGTCCCTCGACGCCGAAGACCACAAACCACATGTCGCCACGTGTTGTCTTGACAAAGACGCTCGAGGTCTATAGGGAGCTCTTCGGGCCAGCACTCGGGCCTCCGGCGGCCGTCCGTCGGACGACCCGGGCACCCCGCGGGGACCGCTCTCGGCGACGCGCTGCCGCTGGAGAGCTTCCCGAGAGGGGGGGAACCTCTTCAGGAGAGAGGGGTGGTCGTACCAGCGAGCCTCTGCGCACATGCCCGCCCCCCGCGCTGGGAGTCGGGATGCCCCCCCAGAGACGCGTGCGCCTCAGGGGCAGCGCACGGTGAGGTGAGAGGTAGAGCTTTGCAGGCGGTGCCACCGGCCAGGCCTGCACCATCGCATGCACGCTTTACATGAGGCCCCGGAGACCCTCGAAGACCCGGCCCCTCCCCGACAGTGCCGCGGGCCCACCCAGACCCCCGACGTCATGATTTTTCCATGACGCGACCCCCAGAAGTTCGGGCCCATTCCCAGGGACTCGTTTTTCAACCCGAGTCGTTTTTTGACTATCCCGAGGGCCGATGAGGGCCCCCAGGGGCCGAAAATATGGAGAAACCTCCCGTCGTGATTGTTTCAGGACTCGAGGGGTCTGGGCATGAGGCCCCGGAAACCCTCGAAAACCCCGCCCCTCCCCGAAAGTGCCCCGGGCCCACGGCACGCCCCCGCGCGGGGCCGCCCGACCGACTTCGCCACCCAGAGTCGGTTTTGGCGCTCCTCGGCAGGAGCCCGGCGAGGGCGACCAGGGTCCGAAGATTTGGGAAAACCTCCGCCCTGATTTTGCTCAACACGTTGGAGGTCTTGTCGGGGGCGTCAAAGAGTCTGACCTTCCAGGAAGGCTTAAAAAATAGTACCAGGACCTCGACATCTTAATTCCTGTCGAGGTTTTAGGCAGTCCAGATAAGTCTAGAGGTCTGGAAAGCTATTTCTTAGCACTCTGGAATGTCAGGGGAATCGGGGGCGCGCAAACATGGATTAGCCATCCATGGATTTGGAACGCGGCCGCCACATCCCTGGATCGGGGGAGGGGCCCTTTCCAAAATGCGGCCAGTGCCGCCTCTGTCGGCGGCGGAAATCCGCGATTTCCCCTGGAAGCGGGACCCGTCGCTGATCCACGCCCCCCTGATCCATATTCGCGATGGGCGTCCAAGAGAGGGGGTTCGAAAAGCGTGGCCCGAGGCAAGTGCGCGGCCCGGGCGAGGCCAAGGGACGTATCGAAGACAGCATGGCCCTGGCCTCCCTGGTGATCACCCCCCTCTTGGACGCCCCACTTGGAGGCGGCCAATAAGTCTGAACTGGTTCGGTCCCGAATTCCGCCCCGAATCGGTCCCCCGACCCCTCCAGGGGTCAATCTGGGAGGAGGAGGAGGAGGAGGAGGAGGAGGAGGAGGAGGAGGAGGGGGAGGAGGCGGAAGAGGAGGAGGGAGGAGGAGGAGGAGGAGGAGGAGGAGGAGGAGGAGGAGGAGGAGGAGCCAATCTGGCGCAGCTTTTCGCTCCAGATAGCTGTTCTGCGCGGCCCCGCGGCCCGCGGAGGACCCCCGCGGGGCCCGACAGAGGCAGCAACCAACAACAAAAAAAACGAGCCCAGACCCCCGGCGTCGTGATCTTCTCATGGCGTCGGGAGTTGCTGGAAGTGCTGGCTCGAGGTGCCCCCCAGATTTTCGCTCCATGTTGGAGCTCCTGGGGCCCTCGGGGCCTCGTGAGGGGTGGCCTGGAGGCTGTCCGGGCCACCCCGAGAATCATGGGGGCACCTTGGGCCAGGGGTACTTCCAGCAGCACCCGATGACGCGACCCCGAGAAGTCGGGACCACTCCCCGGGACCGGTTTCTCGCCCTGCATCGTTTCTTGGCGAACCCGAGGCCCGGCCTCAGAAGGGCCCCCAGAGGCTGCAAAAACTGGCGAAGGACACCTCCCGTCGCGAATGTGCTCCACCACGCGAGGGGGCCTGGGCACCCAGGGCTTCGAACCTGCCCGCCCGCCCTGCCGGGGCGGGACCCAGTGCTGGGCCCACCTCGGGCCTCCAAACAGCTCCAGCGTTGGAGGCCCGCGCGTGGCCACAGCTCTGGTCGACCCAGAAAGGGGTCCAGCTGCAAGGGGGTGGTGCAATATACTTCTCCAGAGAATTGTATTGCTGCGTATTGCGAGTAGTGTATGGCGCGCGACAACCCAGCAATAGACATGTGCGCCCCGGAATGCATTGCACGCCCCAAACGCCAAACGTATGGCAACCCCGTCAATATCTATTGCACCGAATCTGTTGCACCACCCCCTTGTCGCTGGACCCCCTTTGGGGTCAACCCGAACATCGGTGCGCGCTCCCGCAGAGAGCCGCGCGGCGCCCCTGGCGCCCCCCCCCGCGCGCCGCCTTCTGCGTGGGGCGCCGCGGGCGGAGAGCGCGGCCGCGGAAAGGGCGGGCCAACGCCGAGCCTGCGGGGGCAGCACGCCCACACCCCCCCTCGAGTCATGAAGAGACCACGACGGACCTTTCTGCTCGCTACGTTCGGCCCCATGGGGCCCCTCACCGGGCCTCGCGACCGTCAACAAAACAACCCGGGATGAAGAACTGGTCCCGGGAGAAGGGTCCGGACCTCGGGGGGTCGCGCCATGCCGGGTGGCACGCGGAGCCACACCTCGAGGAACCTCGGAAGCCCCCAGGAAGATCGCCCCGTGAACGGCCCGCAGACCCCCCCCCAGGAGGGCCCAGAGACGGCCCCAGAGAGCCCCCTTTTATGAGGCCCTGAGAGGGCTCCAAGACGGCACAGTGAGGGCCCCGAGAAGCCCCCAAGACGGCCCCCAAGGGAGCCGCATCTAGAGGAACAAGAGAATGCATAAACACAAACCTTCGGAGGTCCGCTCGGATTTCTGGAATCTGCGACAGACCCTCCTCCCTGGCGCGCGGAACGCGCCAGGGGCGGCGCCAGGGGGGCCGCGGCGTCAATCCAAGAAACACGCGCGGACATCGAGGACAGCATGGGACGCACGAGGACATATGTGTCCTCGGAGGCGCACGTCCGACTCGAACATCTTATATAACCATGTCGTAGTATATCTCTTCCCCCGAGCGGTACGGCCAGAAAGTGCCCGCCTCGGAGCTTGTACTGTAAGGTTTTTCGGCGCGCACGTCGCCCCTGGGATGCAGACGCACACATGTACTCTGAACTTATGATAAGAACTCTTCCAGCAAGAAACTGAAATCCAGCTTCGCTGAATGTCTTAGCCCTCTTGCGAGAGCCAGCTTTGAAGCGTGCAATTTCTTAGCGCAGCGCGGCGCCAGTGTTGGTGGTTTTAAGAAAGAATAAAGACTGCGCCGGTGATGATGCCGATTGCGGCGCCGGGGGCTCTGCAGCAATATTGCAGGACAATCTAGAGTAGAGATCTCGGGGAAGATCTGGGTGGATATCTGGGGGGAGATCTGGAGACGATCTGGGGAGAATTCTGGTGGAAGATTCGGAGAAACATCTGAGGGAATATCTGGAGGAGGGATCTCGGGGAAGATCTGGGTAAGGTCTGGGGGAGGATGTAGGAAGATCTGGGAAATATCTGGAGGAAGATCTGGAGAAAGATCTGGAGACACGTCTGGAGGAGAGATCTCGAGGAAGATCTGGGTGAAGATCTGGGTGAAGATCTGGAGGAAGACCTGGAGAAGATTTTGGGGAAGATCTGGGGGAAGATCTGGAGAAACATCTGGTGGAGGATCTGGAGGAGAGATCTTGGGGAAGCTCTGGGCGAATATCTGGGTGAAGATCTGGGGGACGATCTGGACGAAGATCTGGGGGCAGATCTGGAGGAGGGATCAGGGGGAAAATCTGGAGGAGAGATCTCGGGGAAAGTCTGGGTGAAGATCTGGGAGATGATCTGGAGAAGATCTGGCAAGATCTGGAGGACGATCTGGGGAAAGATCTGGGGGACGATCTGGAGGAGAGATGTCGGTGAAGATCTGGGTGAAGATCTGGGTGAAGATCTGGGGTTCTATTTGAAAGAATATATGAGGGAAGAACCGTGGGAAATCTGGAGGAAGATATCGTGGGGGAATCTCTGGAGCAGGATTGGGCGGAACATCTGGAGGCAGCTCTGGGGAGAGATGTGGTCGATGATCTGGAAGAAGATCTGGAAACCCAGAGGGAGATCTGGGGGGCGAAATGAGGAAGAAAGGGAAGAAATCCCAGACGAAGGTCAGGAGGAACAAATGACGGAGGATCTGGGGGAGGATCTAGAGGAAGATCGTTGGAAAGATCTGGAGGAAAGTCCGGGAAGAAATCTAGGACAACGTATCGGGGAAGATCTGGAGGAAGACCTTGTAAACAATTGAAACACATGGAACGATTGGAAGATCCGCGTTTCGCCCCCAGGCAAGAGAAGGGAAGAACAGGAGAGGAGGAAGAGGAGGAGGATGAGGAGGAATATGAAGGGAGACAGGAGGAGGAGGGAGAGGATCCGCGGAAAGATCTGGGGGGGGAGATCTGGTGGAAGATCTGAGCTTAAATCTGGAGGAAGATCCAGAAGAAGATCTGGGAGAAGATCTGGGGAATATCTAAGCAGATGAGGACGATCTGGGGAAAATCCAGGAAGATCCGGGGAACATCTGGGAGAAGATCTGGAGGGTAATCTGGGGAAAATCTAAGAAGATCCGGGGAACATCTGGAGGATGACCTGGGGAAGATCTGGAGGAAGATCTGGACGAAGATCTGGAGGAAGATCCGGGGAAGATCTAATTAGGAAGATCTGGATAACATCTGGAGGAAGATCGGGGGGGAGATCTAGGGGGAGATCAAGACGAAGGTCTCGAGGAAGATCTGGGAAAATATCCAGAAGATCCGGAGAAAGATCAGGCAGAATATGCCAGCGTCAAGAAACTGGGCCAGGTCTTGGGAATTCGGTAACAAAAATTTAAAAGTTGGGACCGAGCTTGGCGGGAGGGAGCTTCTTAACAGAAGATATCAGTAGTAGCATGTTAGGGTGATACCGACAGCAGGCGACCACAACCACGTCGAGGACACACCCTGGGGGGGGGTCCTGCGCACGCCAGCAAATCGTCAGGACACCGAAAAGCCAGCTTTCGGCGGCGAGCCCAGGGGGGAGCGAGACGGGGCGAGTCTGCTCGGAACGCTCGGAAGACCTCAGGCCCTCTGCAAAGGTTTAGGCTTCCCCCGGACACGCAAACAACTTCCTAGACGGCGCGAGGGCCTGCGAGAAGCCCCGCAGCCGTCCCTCTGAGAAGGCCTGCTCCTCCTCACCTCCCCCCCCGGCACGCCGCTAAACCCTGGGGGATGCCCCACAGTCGTCAGAACACCAGAGCCGGCTGAGTGCTGGTTGTGATCGATGTGGCGCCCCAGGACGGCCGAACCGACCACAGCCACAATCATAGAGCTCATGCCGAGGCTGGTGGGTCTTTCCCCGAGAAATCCACTCGGTTGTCGCGGTTCTTCCCAGACCCCCGACGTCTTGACATTTTCATGACGCGACCCCCAGAGGTCCGGACCCCTTCCCCGGGGACCCGTTTTCCATCCTGGATCGATTTTTTCGACGGCCCCGAAGCCCGGTGAGGGCACCCAGAGGCCGAAACGAATGAAAAACCTCCCGTCGCGATTTCGTTCCCAGCGCGAGGGCGTTTGGGCTTGTTGTGCTCGCAGAGCCGCCGGCCGCGGCCGTGGCGGGCGCTGCGAGGGGCCGCGCCCGAGGGCGCGCGGCGCTGCGCCATGGCAGGCGCCGCGCGGCCGCCGGCATCTGCGGCGCGGCGGCGGCGGAGCAGACGCGGCGGCGAACGAACGAACGAACGAACGAACCACCACATCGGACAGCTGTCCGGGCCTGCTCAGACCAGGTGGGTGAGGCCATGGCCTCCTGTAAACATAGAGACATGCACAGGAACTGCATAGAGACTGCAGACGCGGCGGCGGCAGCACCCCGACCCCCAGCGCAGCGCGAAAGCCCACCGAGCCCCCATGGGGCCTACGGCGTGTGAGACGCACCCTAGGAGGAGAACATAAGGCCATGAACATAGATCCAACGAGACCTGCTTTCAACGACGGACGAATATAATTTTCGAACGACCGTTTACTTCCGCGTCCGAGGCACCTGGCGATCACAGCGGTTGGCTCGGTAATCAGGCGCCCACGCCAGCGCACGCGCTTCGACGCCACGCAGGGCGGCCAGGGCGGGAGGGGAGGCGGACGGGACCAAGTGGCAGGGTGGCGCGGGGGGGAGCGGGGGGGCAGGGGCAAGCAGAAGGGGAAGGAGCAACCAAGCGGGGGGGGGGGACCCTGAGATCCTGGCATTCCAATTTTTTCACAACTGGCGTTTCTGCTCAATTTCGGACCCCAGGGCCCTCACAGATCGATCCAGCTCGAAAAATGACGCAGAAAGATGGGGTTCAGGGCTCCGGTGGTGATTTCTGCGATGCTACAAGTTTCTCGCAACGGCGGATCAAGGGAGAGGGGAAGAAGAGGAGCGGGGACGGGGAGGGGGCGAGGGGGGGGAGAAAGAAGCGCAGGGAGCTGGGCCAGGGGAGCAGGACAGAGGGAGTGGAGGGACGAGGGGCGAGAGCGGGGAGGGACGGGGGAAGGGGAAGAAAGCGGGGCTGAAAGCAACGACGGGATGGTGCGTCATGGGAGAGGCCACGGTCAAGGGACGCGTGGGAGCAGCCTGGTCCGGACCGCGGGGCCGAGGCTTTTGCCGCCAGGCGCTCTCGGAGCGCTCCCGCGGGGCCAAGACTTGAGACCATTTGAGGCTTGGAAATTGACAGCCACTCCAACACAGGGCGTTGCTTCCACCAGGGGAAGCTGATCCTGGATTGTGGTGTTGGTGGTAATCGTTCTCGTTCGGCCGCCTGGAAGCCAGAATATTACCACCATCACCGAGATTGGGATACTGAAAGGTCTTCGTCGGAAGGATTGACGGGGATTAAGCCCCATAAGGGAGGCTGTTACGCCGGAGTAGGCCTCGGATTAAACGGGGTCAAGCCGGATCAAGCGGGATGAATCCGGATTAAGCCGGATTCAGCGGGATTAAGCCAGATCAAGCCAGATTAATCCGGATTTCGGACCAGGGCAGAATGAGAATTTGACCTCTCACGAGTTGCATCCGAATCTTCCCTCCGTGGAGGCACAACGCAGATGTTGGTGCTGGTGTCAACCTCTGGGCCTCCGAGACTATGGCGGCCTCTGGGGCGCCTGGCGCGCCTGGCGGCTAGCGCCAGCACGGCGCGGCACGCCGCGCCGTGCGGTGCACGGCGCTGGTTTGAGCAGGGACCGACCGTCCCAGCATTCCTATAGGCCTACCACGACATGTTCTTAGAACCCCAAAATGTTCTGAGAGCAAAGGCCATGTTCTGAGAACGTAGGCCTTATGTGTTAAAGCAAGACGGTCCCAGGCAGAAATGTTCCAAGAACATTCTGTGGAGGTCACACGAGGCTCTCAGAACATTGTTTAATGGGCCTATAGGCGAGCCAGGACGCTTCGCCACTGCTTGAGTGCGGTACACGGTGCTGGCGGACCACGCCGTGCGGCCCGGGCGCGCTGCGCTGCGGCGCCGCGCCTTCGACGGCCCCAGGTGCCGTAGACGGGGGGGCGGCGCCTCCAGGGGGGATGGCAGCGCAGCTCGGCGGCTGCCGCAGGAGCGGACGGTTGTAGCCTCAGGCTGGGCACGTCGCTCTACAGGCGGAGCTTGGAGGAGAAATGGGACACAGCCGAAAGATGCTCGAGAATAGTCCAGACATAATCGAAAAGTCGTCCCCGGAGCCCTTTTTACTATCTTTGAACATTCCTCCTGTAGAGGGCCAGGCCCGACTCCAAGTTAGCCCAGGCGGGCACTCGCGCCGAGGAGACCAAAGGGCGGGATGCTTCTGGGCCGCTGGCGGCCTCTGGGGGGCCCTCGCTGGGCCCAGGTACCATCCCAAGGCGGCCCGGGATGACAAAGCCGGCCCCTGGCGGCAAGGTCGAGACCTCCAGGGGTGCACGCCGCGAAGACGTGACGGCGCCGGGGGCCTGCAGGAGAGCCCAGAATCGAATCGATAAGTCGAATCGGCGATCAAAATGAATCGGATCGGCGCAAATCGGCAGCCGAGTCGGGAAAAGTCGGATCGGCGGAAATCGGCAGGATAGTATGCCTCCAATCAACAATCGGAGCTCAAATCGGAATCCCAAGTCGAATCGAATCGGAATCGGAATCCACCGAAGTCGAATCGAATCGAATCGGAGGAATCGAAATGAGCCCTGGCCTGGGCCCCAGGGACTACTGCATCCTGGGGCTCCGATCGCCCATATGCGGTGAGTACCGGAAGCCCTGCATCAAAAAACCTTGCCATCTGAGTAACGATCAAGACGGGTCTTACGCGAAGATGGCGTAGCGACCTTACGCGGTGGCTTACGCGGGCCGACCGCGCGGCACGCCACAGTTGAAGCGAGGGCGCTTACGCGCGGCCTTATGCGGACAGGCCACGCGCGAATGTCGGCACCAACGACCCCGTTTTGTTTGCGTCGCTCACCTGTTGGGAGGCCACTTTTTGCTTCCGCCGGCTTCCGCCGGCCTTCCGCCGGCCCCCACCGCTGGAGCCGCCCCCGTTTTACGTATGCCTCCTTCCGCCGAGAAAGAGCTGCCAGCTCCTTTGACCCTCGAGGGCGAGAAGCCACCTCGGCGGAAACCAGCAGGCGCGTGCGGCCTCCATACGGAGACGTCGAAACCCGGATCCGAATCCGATGCCGCATCGAATCGGAGTCGGAAGCCATCGCAGCCGAAGCGCATCCCACTCGGGCGATGGCAGGACTGGGTTCAGTGGGACCTGGTTTAGTGATGTGATCTGTATTGGGGACGCCCCCCCCCGCCCCAGTCCACCAACCGGAATGGCCGCCACCCGAAAAGCACCAGCTGCGGCAGACCAGGCCTAGTGATTCCAATCCATATTCTGGGCTTCGGGGCCCAATCAACAACCGGCTCCCCTTCACTGGGGTCCTGGCTATACCCGACCAGAGGCGGAGGGAACGAGAGGAACCCCGACGGCGTGCACGTCCAGGGGCTCCGATCGCCCACACGACGCAGGGGTCTTCGGCGAGGGCGTGCAGCGCCCGCCCCGACTGGGGATGCCCTCGGGCGTTGTTCCAGGAGGAGGAGGAGGAGAAGGAGGAGGAGGAGGAGGAGGAGGAGGAGCCCAGCGTAGAGGAGAAGGGGGACGAGGAGGAGGACAAGGAGGAGGAGGAGGAGGAGGAGGAGGAGGAGGAAGAGGAGAAGGAGGAGGAGGAGGAAGTGGAAAGGGGGGGATATGAGCGGACGACAAGGTGGCTCAGAGATGGCCCAACATGGCGCATAAGCGGGTGAGAAGCGCCCTGGGTGGATCGGGGGGGTCGCGATTCAGGCCGGGTGGGCTCTCCGCCCACTTAAGGTGGGCTCTCCGCCCACTAAGCTAGGCTCGGCCCAGATATGACCCACCTTAGCATTTACGTGTAACGCCCTACAATATTTGTAACGCCCTATCCACTTAGCACCCCCCGCGTGATCCAAGTAGGCTCGTCCGCCCCTGCTGCCAGCCGCCAGGGGCAGCGGCCGCCGCGGCCAAACGCCGCCGCCGCCGCCGTGGCCCGGTCCGAGCAGCGGCTGCACCTTCGCTCTCGGCTTCGGCCCACGTCCTCCGGGCGGTGGCTTGGAGCATGCTGGGGGTCTGAGGTGGCCCAGCACAGGCTCCGGCGAGCAGGGGGGGGGGGGCAGCTTCGAGGTTATTAGACATTAGAGGTCTCTTAGATGGGGTCCGAGTAGATGGGGTCGGAGGATCTCGCGGCATCGCCGATGCATCGGCGATGCACCGGCGATGCACCGGCGATGCACCGGCGATGCATCGGCAACGTTTGCGTGAAGCAGATCGGGCTAAGCAATCGAGCCGCATCGTCGATGCATCGGCGATACGGCGAGATCCTCTTACCCCATCTAGGAAGCCTAGAGGGTCTGAGGTGGCCCAGCATTGTTTCCGGCGAGCAGGAAGGGGGTGCAGCTTCGAGGTTCTGGGTTCGGAAGGGGTTTGGCCTTCCCCCTGGGGGGGCATGTTCGGGCCCAAGGCCGTCACAGAAGAATTAATCCGGGGCGAAAACATGTACCAGGTGGGCCCCAGGGTCGAGGGACCGATTTTGAGTGGATTTGGCTTCTGCCCCCCTCCTGACCCGTTCTCTTTGGTCCCAGCCAGTTCAGACCCCCTGGTCGAATCCAACGGTGGCAGAGCGTGTTGGGCGTCCTGGACAAGCACACCGTGCAGAGAAGAAGCGAGGGAGGGAGGCGGCAACCTAGTGCCGAGCCCGTGGTGCCTTCTGCAACCGAGGCTGGAAAGAGCCCAGCTCTACCCCCCCCCCCGCCGCACGGAGCGCGGAGGGGAGAGCCCGCGGGCGGCCTGGAGGGCGCTGGGCCTCTGAGGCCCGAGGGGTGGCTCGCGCCCGACCGACAGGGAGGAGGGGGGAGGAGGAGCAGCAGCAGGATCGACTACTCGCAAGAGTGACCCTGGGTAAGAGTGGCCGTGGCCGTGGCCACGGGCACGGCCACGGCCACGGGCACTGCCGCGGCCACGGCCACGGGCACGGCCACGGGCACGGCCACGGCGACGGTCACGGCCACGGCCACGGCCAAGGCCACGGCCACGGCCACGGCCACGGCCACGGCCACGGCCACGGCCACGGCCACAGCCACGGCCACGGCCACAGCCACGGCCGCGCCTTTGGTGCGCGGCTCTTGGGGGGCCGGGGGGGGGACCAAACACGAGCGCGCAAGGCGCTACGACCGCATCGCGTTCGGCAGCCGGGGTGCCCCATTGGTCCCGCACCGAAGGCCACTCCGGCGAAAGGTCACTCTTACGTCTGGTCGACAGGATGTGAGGGGAGCATGATCTGCATGGACGGATGGGGTGGGGTGGGGTGACCTCCCACAGCTCGTTCTATGTCATAACCAGCTCCTCCCTGACGCACCCCGAGGCGGGTCGAGAGGTCGGGCCTGACGTATCGCCCGGGGCTTCCTCGCCACTCATGATCCTGAAGCTCACAGTTTGCAACAGCTGCACGGATGGGGGGCGGGCCGCTTTCAAAATGTGGCTCTGGCCTTCGCGCCGCGTACGTGCGTCCTAGAAGTTTAGAGGAGCTTCACGGATGGAGGGCTGTACTTGTTCGAGATGTGGCTCTCGCCTTAGCGCCTCGCACATTCTTTTCAGAGTGTACAACAGTTTCAAGGCTTCGAATTGTCCTGGAGTAAATGTTTTGGCGCGATGTAGAACTGCCAGGGCGCAAGAGTTACGTTGATTCGCGGGGCCCAAGGAGTCCCAGGAAAGGTGCTCCGGCAAGTTTCAGGATCGTCAGGACGCACCAGTGGCGTTGGTTCGTGGCGTTGAAGTCCCAGGAACTGTGCTCTGGCACCGATCAAGATTTTAAGGACACTTCCCTCAGTGACAGGGACCTTGGCGGGAGGTGGTGGCAACATCGTTGATGAGTCTTGGCTTTACGCTGGTCCTCCTCCTCAACCCCCTCCTCCTTTTCCGCCTCCGTATCCCCGGATCCCCGACATCGTGACGTTTGTCGCGGTATCGGCACCCAGAGGTCAGGACCCCTCCCCACGGTGCCGGCATATTATCCAGATCGTTTGTTCCAGGTCCTGGGGCCCCGTGGGGACCCTAGAGGCCAAGAAATGCAAAGAACCTCTGGCCGCTATTTTCTTTCACAGCGCCAAGAGGTCTGGGCAGGCGATGCCCACGACGCTCGAGGATCGAGAATCGAGCACGCTTCTGGCACTGCGCCTGCGCCTCCAGCCGCCACCCGAGGCCTCCTGGGACCTGCTCGGGCAAGGGGCCGTGGCGGCACGTCACTGGGTCACGCCAGGGTGAGCGCGACAGCCCTCGCCCTCCTCTTCTTATCTCAGCACTGCTGTTGCCGTCGATGCTCCTCTCATCACTGGTCGTTCCTCGTCGTCCGAGAGGTGTCTGCTCCGCGTGCCGCCGGCGGTGGCCCGGGCGACGCGCCGTGCCCTGCGAGCTGATGGTGTGTCGCTCCGCGCTGCAGGGCGGGAAGCTGGGGGGAAATGCTCGGCCGCGCTCCCGCCTGGACGTCGGCTGCGGGGTCTTCGGCTGCGGGGTCTTCGGCTGCGGGGTCTTCGGCTGCGGGGTCTTCGGGACGCGAATGCTTCCAAGTATCGTTCATCCGATCCCCAGCGCCCAGCGGCGTGGCCTGGGCCCCACTGGCCGATTTACCCCCCTAGATGGGGATACAGGCCGCTCCCTTCGGGTTTCGAGGGGTGCATCCCCAGCTGGGGGGGTAATTTGGTGGGGGTCTCGAAGGGGATGGGGGTGGGGATGGGGATCGGATAAACGATACCGAGCTTCAGGGCCGAGACGAGGGTAGCGTGTCGTGCACAAGCGTGGTGGGCCAAAACCGGCGGAGCGTCGCGCTAAGCCAAAGTCCCCAAGCGTCTTACTCTTAGGTCGGGCATGTCCTCCTACAGGAGAATGTTTGAAGGCAGCCATAAATAGTGACAAAAACACTCAACCATAATCAAAAGAGCACGAACAATCGTCACCAGGCGATTTTGGTACTACTCTTGAACACTGCTCCTGCAGAGGGACATGCCCGACTTAATATTACTCTTCGGGGCGACAACTCGGGCCCTGTCGAGGCGGTACCCTGGCACACGAGTCGGGCTGCCGCCCCCTCCGGTGCCTGGAAGGCTGTGCCACATCCGCGGGGGCCCGGTCCCGAGATCATCCACGACTTCGAGAGCCAAGGCCCTTCAGGAGCCGTGGGCGGATGGTGGGACCGGA
>CAUYUJ010015982.1:396538-401538 GCA_963575745.1 Prorocentrum cordatum
TTAGTGGACAGTCCCCCGCTCCCCCAAATCAAAGCTGGCACGCGCGGGGGAAACTGCGGTCGAAGTGCAACTCATCATGCCCACCGCTAACCTTGAACATTGGGGGGAGGGGGGGCGTTGACCGATGGGTGTGGCATGCGTGTTCGCAATTTTTCCGAGGCCGGAATCGCCTCACTCTCTTGCAAAATCGTTTCCGTTGCCACACATGTACACGTCGTTCATGTCTAATCGTGCTCATTTCAAATTGTGCTCATTTCCAATTGTTCCTGGCCCCCTACAGTAGTGGCCCGGAAGAGGCCCAGGACAGAACAATTAGAAACGAAAGGATCTTGGCCCCCCAAAAAATCAAAGAACTTTCGAATACTTAGAAATTAACAACAATGTATACAACAAGGGGCCACTGCCGATGGACGAGTCTTTTCACTCCGTTCATAGGCCTGGGGGGCGGGACCGGCAGTCAGATCGAAGAGGATGCGACGACAGATTTGCTGAGAATGCCTCGCGTGCGTCCTTCTGGCCCGCACGCGGCGCTTCATACCTCGCAGCGGTCACCCCTGCATCCGAGACTGACTGCGGCACGCTGCACACCAATGGCATCGAACAGAGAGGAAACCGGACAGGCAGAGCAAGGGCGGCAATCGGTGCAAAGATGTAGCAGGTTTTTCCTCCTCATCCTCCCATGGCCAAGGCAGGGCGGCTGTCCTGGCGGGTGTCTTCGAGAGCGTGCGCTCCTAAGAAGACTTCTGTCGCGGTCGGGTCTCTGCTCGAGCTGGACCACGGCGACTAGGAGGAGGAGGAGGAGGAGGAGGAAGAAAGGAAGGAAGGAAGGAAGGAAGGAAGGAGGACGAGGAGGAGAAAGGAGGAGGAGGAGGAGGAGGGAGGAGGAGAAGGAGGAGGAGGAGGAGGAGGAGGAGGAGGAGGAGCAGGAGGCGGAGGAGACCATGGCTTGCGCCGTGTCCGCCAATCGGGCGTTCCTCTTGTCTCCCTCCCTGCCTCCTGGCGTTCCCTGGTGGGCTTGTTGTCGACCGCCACCACCACAAGTAGGAGGGGGAGGGGGTCCTCCTCCTCCTCCTCCTCCTCCTCCTCCTCTTCTCCCTCCTCTTCTTCCTCCACCTCCTTCCCCCCTCAAACTTATTGTGGTGGTGGTGGTGGTGGAAAACAGGTCCATCACTCTCGCCTTTAATTTCGTCAGCCCAGGGCGACGTCCACCAGGGAGGCCCACGGCACCCGTCACTTGAGAGCAGAGCTGCCGTCAGCACCGAGCGCCGAGGGGGGGGGGAGAAGGGGAAAGCTTTAGGTCGGGCCTGTCCCCCTACAGGGGGATTTTGGGCGGAAAATTAAAACATACTCAACTAATTCCCCCACATGCTCCAAAATAGTCGAAAAACATTTCCCCAAATTATTTTTAGAAACTATGTTTGAATTGTCCTCCTGTAGTGGGACAGGCCCGTCTTAACACTTGAGGACAGAGCTGCCGTCAGCATCGAGCGCCGAGGGGAAGGAGGAGAGGAACAACTCGGGAGGCCGGCTCCAGCATCGGCGACGGCACGAGAAGCCAAGCGTTGAATCCAAGGGCGCAGACCGCTGCCGTGCACTGAGCACGGGAAGCACAGGTGGTTCCATGTGCTGCCTGGCAGGCAGGCTGTTATGGAAGCAGTACGGGAGGCACAGGGGGTGCAGGCACTGCACGGCAGAGGGAAGCGAAGTGACACTCGACTCCGAGCACACGAGTCGCACAAGACACATTGAGACCTCAGCTCCTCCAACCTCCCTTCCCAGACCCCATCGCGTCGAGAAAAAATTGGGGGCCCTCTCCGGGCCCTCGGACCGTCAAACATCAAATCAGAATGCAAAACCCGTCCCAGGAAATGGGTGGAGACCTCCAGAAGGGCCGCGTCATCGCAAAATCATGACGGCGGGGGTCTGGGGCTCCGCACTGCGACCCCCTCGACACCTGGGCGGCTTGATACGGGTCACACACATCCTGAATTCTTCGCCCTCCCGATCCTTATCCTCCTCCTCCTCCTCCTCCTCCTCCTCCTCCTCCTCCTCCTCCTCCTCCTCCTCTCCCTTCCTCCTCCTATCCTCCTCCTCCTCCTCCTCCTCCTCCTCCTCTCCCTTCCTCCTCCTATCCTCCTCCCCGGAAACCTCCCAAGACTTCTGGAAGCCGGCGGAAACCGTCGGAAACCTAAGAAAAAGACGCTTCCCCCCATCCTTCTTCAACTCCTGCTTTAACCCCCCTATTCTTATCTCTCTTCCCCGCCCCTCTCCTCTCTCCCTCTCCTCCGCCGCCTCCGTCTGCTCCTCATCCCTCCCACTCCACTTCGTCCTGCCCCTTCTCCGCCCAGTGGCGGAGAGGGGAAGTGAGGGGATCGAGCGTCAGGAGGAGATGGAAGGAGGGCAAGGGAGGAAGGGAGGGAGAGAGAGAGTGAGGAGGGAGGAGGGGGAAGGAGGGAGATAGAGAGGGGGAGAAAGGGGGAGGAAGAGGGAGGATGAGGACGGAGATGAGAGGGGCGAGGGAGGGAGAGGAGGTAAGAAGGGATGGGTGCGAAGGTATCTGGGAGTATGGGGCGAGAGGAAGGAGGAGAAAGGACGAGGAAGGAAGAGGAAGGATATAAAAGAAAGGTGAGAGGATGTAGAGGGGAGCAAGGCGAAAAAAGGAGGAGGATGTGGAGCAGGTGGAGGAGGATCAGCGGGTGTCCTCTTCCTCATGCTCATGATCCTTTTCCTCCTCCTCCTCCTCTTCCTCCTCCTCCTCTCCTCCTCCTCCTCCTCCTCTTACCCTCCCCATGCGTCCTTATCCTTCCTCCTTCCTCCACCTTCTTCTTCCTCCTCCGACGGCGACAGCCAAGCTTCACCCCCCCCCCGCTGCAGTCCGGGCCAAAGATCACTTCCGCAACCAGGGGGGGAGCTTCGAGTTGTCCACCGGCTTGCGTTCCCTCTTCTTGGGTTTCTCCTCCTCCTCGGGGCGGGGCAGCAGCGAAGGAAGCGGAGGAGGAACGGGGAAGCAGGTGAGGACGAAGTGCCGGAGTGCAGGAGGACAAGGGGGACGCGTCTGCGCAGCTGCTCCACGCGTCAACGGTCTCAGCTAAACCGATTCGTTACAGCCAAGTGACTTCGATGTATTTCGTTATGGTCGGAGCTCCGGGCTGGCGGACACTGACCGACTGCGTCCGCATCGGAATCTCGAACCAGTCACGACAAAGCGAACTCCACGCCTGTGAGAGCCTCCTTCTCGCTTCGCCCCTCGGAGCAACGAGTCGATCGCGGGCGGTGCGGACATTATTTGTGTTGTGGCCCTAGCGGTCCGCATCAATTGTGCCTTGCGCTTGTCCGAAGCCTCCGTAATTCGTCGCCCAGACGGGACGAGGGATCGCGACGGGTCAGCACTTCAAGATCCGAGAGCCAAGTCGACAGTATTATCCTTGTTCTTCTGTACCCAGTGTGTCTGGCCATGGACAATTGCCGTAACCTTGAGATTGTCTGCTATCCCCCCGCAACCTCGGTTAAGGGGGAGGGGGGGTGATGGGCAACCTTTTCCACCACCACCACTGCCATGTGTAGGACGGGGGAGAACGGAGGATGAGGAGGTCCTGCTCCTCCTCCTCCTCCCTCCTCTAACTCTGGCAGTGGTGGTGAAAAGGAACCCATTATTAAAGGGGGCAGCGGGGGCCCGAAGGCCTGCGAGCGCCACAGCACGCCCGTGAGCATCAGAGCACGCCTGTCAGCACCACGGCACGTGCCTGTGAGCACCACACCGCGCAATGCCTGTGGAGGAACCGCCCCCCCTCCCCCCGTACGTCGAGCGCCGCAGCGGCACGGTTCGCATGCGCTCCCACACACACACACACACACACACACACACACACACACACACACAGACACGCAAACGCACACGCACACGCACACACACCCACACACGCACACACGCACACACGCACCCACGCACACACGCAAACACGCACACGCACACGCACACGCACACGCACACGCACACGCACACGCACACGCACACGCACACGCACACGCACACGCACACGCACACGCACACGCACACGCACACGCACACGCACACGCACACGCACACGCACACGCACACGCACACGCACACGCACACGCACACGCACACGCACACGCACACGCACACGGCACACACCACATACACACACGCACACGCACACACGCACGCACACGCACACACGCACGCACACACACACACACACGCACGCACACGCACGCACACGCACGCACACGCACGCACACGCACACACACACACACACACACACGTACGTTTTGTGGTCTTACAGGGAGTGCCACCCAGGGCCCCAGCGGCACGCTTCGCAGGCGTCTCCACCGCACACGTCCTTTACAGACGCTTCGTGGCCCTTACAGGGAGCTCAAATCAAGGCCTCAGTGGCAGGGTTCACATGCGTGCCGTTACGAGAACAGGGAGGGGGGAGTGGGGGGTGCACCCCCCACAACAGGGGCTTGGAGTTCGCCGAGTAAAGACCAGTGGTTCAAAAATGAGGTCCCGAGGGATGGGGACATGAGGCCGAGGTGCCTCAAAGAATGTAGATCCACCCCTGGAACCCTTCATATATCAGGACCCCATCCCTCAGGACCCCATCTTGGAACCACCGAAATAGATTGCTTCGCAGACATCTGGACGCGCGAAATGGGTACGATGAAAATGGGTACGATGCCCAACAACAAATGTCCGACTGCGGCTGCTGTTGGGCAGGCGGCCTTCGATCTCACGGCGATGCCGACAGCGATGCCTGTCCCAGGTGGACAAGGATTGCTGTTCTAGAAAAGAAAAAGCACCATGAACATAAACTTTTGGCGCTCCGCGCGCAGTTCTTGGATCCGCGCTGGGGCCCCCTCCCTGGCGCGCGGAGCGCGCCAGGGGCGGCGCCGGAGGCGCCACCAGGGGGGCCCAGAGCGGAACCAATAAATCCGCGCGAAGCGCCAATAGTTTATGCTCATGGCGTTTTGTCTT
>CAUYUJ010015982.1:405664-415664 GCA_963575745.1 Prorocentrum cordatum
GAGGAGGAGGAGGAGGAGGTTGAGAGACCGCCTCGGCCTGCGGGCAGCAACCCCTGACCCAGACTGCAGGGGGGAACAGGCAGCTGCAGGCCGCTCGCGGTGCCAGGCGGCGAGGCAGCGCAGAGAAGAGGAGGAGGCGGAGGCCAGGAGGAGGAGGACATGGAGGGGGTTGAGGAGGAGGAGGAGGAGGAGGAGGAGGAGGAGGAGGAAGACGAGGAGGAGGAGGAGGAGGAGGAGGAGGAGGAGGAGGAGGAGAAATGGAGGAGGAGGAGGAGGAAGCGGAGGCCAGGAGGAGGAGGAGGGGGAGGAGCCGAGCGTACCCAGAGGTTCGGGCCCCGCACTAAGCGGCAGCTGACGGGGCGGCGGCGGCGGCTGGGGGCCCGCCCGATGAAGAGCTCCGCGAGGCGCCAGCAGGTGCGGCCGCGGCCGCTCTTTCAATATTCAACGAAGCACTGCGGATGGAGGCACAAGCGCCGAGGGGGGAAGCGGGCGTGGAGCAAGCAGAGGCAGGAGCAGCGAGGCTCAGGAGCGAAGGGCGGGGGGGGAGGCCAGAAAAAGAGCGGAGATGCAGGGTGGGGTGAGAGGCGGGAAAAAGGCGATGCTGGCGGCGCCAGCGCCGATGGGGGGAGCGGGCGGGAAGCAGACAGCTGCGCAAGCATGGAGGCTCAGGAGCAACGGGCAGGGGAGAGGAGGACAGAAAAGAGCAGCAGGAGCGGAGGCAGCGGGAGCGCGCTCTGGGGGGTGCAACACGGCGGCGCGAGCGGCAGAAGCGGGGACGGGGGTCACAGATCGGGGAGAGGTCGAAAATATAAAAGATCTGAAAGCAATGCGGAGAGGGATCGAGGGGGCGGCAGGGCTCATGGGCGCCGTCGCCCAGCACGGACGGGAATGGTAGGTGGGAGAAATGTCGGTCGGGCCAGGGCTATGGGTGGAGGCCGCGGCCGACCACCCATCACCCCCGCCGCCGTCACTGCGGCCGAAGCCTCCGGAGGCACTCGGCGCGGGTCTGTCCAAGTTCGTCCGCGCCCCCACCTGCGCCGTTGCAGCCGATCTCGAATGCGTGACCGCTGTCCCCGCGGCACTCGGGGATGAGGGCGCCCAGGAACGCGTGAATCCCGCGGAACTCGAGAGCGCCGCCGGCCATCCCGCAGAGGTCAGAGCCGAGGGCGTCCAGAGGTGGGACGGCTCCACAGGGTCAGTATTTCCTCCGACAAGTGACGACGGCGAGCCCGGACACGACAACGGGACTTGCGAACTAACGCCACCAGAGGTTGGGTCCTCCTCGAGGCATCCAAGACGCGGCGACGTGAAGCCCGGACACGACAACGGGACTTGCGATCTAACGCCGAGACCTAGAGGGCCCGCGTCGACGCATCCAACTCGTGGCGACGGCGAGCCCGAACACGACAACGGGACTTGCGATCTAACGCCAGAGGTTAGGTCGTTCTCGAGGCATCCAAGTCGCGGCGACGTGAAGCCCGGACACGACAACGGGACTTGCGACCTAACGCCACCAGAGGTTGGGTCCTCCTCGAGGCATCCAAGACGCGGCGACGTGAAGCCTGGACACGACAACGGGACTTGCGATCTCACGCCGAGACCCAGGGGGCCCGCATCGAGGCGTACAACTGGAGGCGACGGCGAGCCCGAACACGACAACGGGACTTGCGCTCAACACCTGTTGAAGGTGGCATGAGCACGGCAGGTGGCGACGATGCGCCCGAACACGACAACGGGACTGGCGCTCGAACGCCACGGTTCGGACCGAGAGGAAAGGAGAGGCACGTCCAGCAGGTGGCGACTCAGGGCCCGCGCTCCCAGGCAGGACTTGCGCCCTAACGCCGACCGCCAACGACGAAGACGGCGCAAGCGGAGCACGCGAGCCACTCGAGGCCGTCGATGAAGTCGCAGAAGAAGCAGAGGACGAGGAAGATGAGCTCCGCGAGCTGGCCGTAGATCTCCTCGCCACTGACGTACTGGATGAGCCTGAAACCGAAGACGAGGACGAGGAAGAGGCCCGCCGAGGCCCGAGAGGCAGGGGGGCCAGGAGAGAGCGCCCCTCCTCGGAGAGCCGCCGCGGCGTGGCAAGCCGCATCGAGCGAACACCAGCCAGCGCAGCACTGCGAATCGCAGGCAGTGGGAGCGGCCACTCGGCGGAGCGCCGCGCAACGTTGCACGTTGAGTGGGCGGCCGTCATCCACGAGAAGGCGAGAAGAGTGGGATGCCGTAGTCCGCACTTCACCATGGGATCACGCGTCAGCTGTCGTCCGAGCGCGGCCTCGGGAGAGACGTGGAGTCGAGGGCGTCGGAAATAGTGCACAAGCGCATCGCGATGTGCCAAGCGCCCGAACGCACAACATCTCCTCTCACAGGGGTGTAGGACACGCGAGGAGGTGAGCCAGCCGTCGCGCCAGGTGCGAGGCGCCGCCCACGCCCAGGAGCAGGGGCAGCGCCTGAGGAGCAGGCCGACGTCGCCCCACTCGATCGCGTCGATCAGCTCGGGTCTCGCCCCCGCGAACTTGAGGAGACGCCGCCGAACATGATCGCGAAGATGAGCCGCGTTGACAGCATGCTCGCGCATCGCCCGATGCGCAGCGCGCTGGGGGCGAGGACGCACGCTGAGAGACGGGGCGAGGGCATCGAGGGCGGCAGGGCGACCGCAGGCACGCAAGCCCACCCACGGCCCAGGCGGCGGGCGCCCGACAGCAGCAGCGCGTAGGTTCTCCACCAGAGCGGGGGAGCGCCAGCGAGTGGGATCGCACCGCCCAGAGCTGAGCATCAGGAGCGACTGGTCCGCAACGTGCACCTTCGCGTGCGACTGCTGGCTGGTCAGGATCTCGCTGCACTGAGGGGAGGTGATCAGAGCCGCGCGCAGCAGCGAAGCCGCGTTGAGGAGGGGCCATCGCACCACACGGGGCTCGCTCCACATCTCAATATGGGACCACGCCTCGGCCGCGAAAGTGCCAAGAGCCACTCGAAATACCTGTGCTAGGGCGCCCGTCTCAAGGCGGGGGGCATCCCTCGGGAGCCGTCAGAATTGAGCAATGCAAGATCGTGTTGTGACAGTTCTTCAATTGTAAATGCTCGCAGACATCGAAGCAGGCGTGAGGCCTACACTAAGAGCACGAGCCCGAAGTCGAAGCATGGTGTTCGGGTCTCTCCAGATCCTTTCAGGATCAACCGCGGAACCATGCCAGACGCCCAAGTCCAGTAGGGGCTCAGCGATCTCGAACGAGGCCCAGCCAGGGGCAGCGCTCTCAATGCAGTCCCTAAGGCGGCACTTCAGATTGTCACTCAAGGCTTCAGACAACGGAACCAATTTGCACTTCTGCATCTTAAGAGCTAAGTTCGCAAAACGGCCAGCCATCGTCATCACATCGTAGATTTCCGTTAGACGTTGGGCACCACGAAGAGCCCCCACCAATATTATCCGCACATGCGTGGATGACCCCAGACCCACGTGAGTCGATACGAGAAGCCAAATCGATCAGGAAGGGCGATGGGGGCAAGCGCGTATAGCGAGCCTGATCGCGCACGCTCTTGGAGAACCCCGCTTCGGACACAATAGAGATGCGAGCTTTGCCCCGCCACCGCAGCAAAACCCTCGATAGCAGAATGAAGGAACGAAACGAAGACCAGGAAGGCGGGCGGCAGCTGGATCGAGGAGAGGACGAGCACGAGGTCAGGGAGGGGAAGGCCAGGCCGAAGTCCAGGGAGAAGAGGATCGGGACGTCCTGGGACTCAGACGGGAGAAGGGAAACAATCCTGCCGGCGGCGTCCAGCTCCAATGCGTTCAGGCCAGGGTTCCTCCTGGGAGCGAGGCCCCGTTGGCAGGCAGGAACAACGTGATCAAGTGCAGGTCGGATAGAAAAGTTCACGGTGGCAGAAAGTATCTGGACGTCGCAATTGCGTCGGTCTAGGACGCGAACTTTGTCGGTGGAACGCGTGCACGAGCCACTCTGCAGCTCGTCGATGTCGAACTCGTTTCGGGGGGAACGCGTGGACGGTTGCACTCGCAGCATCAAGCAGGACCTGGCCCGTGGAGACCCACTCGAGGCAGGCCCAGAGGACCTCGAGGCCAGACGGCTCGGCCTGCCAGGCCGCATAGGGGAGCCCGTCTTCACCAGTAACCGAGTGCCGCGCACGAGCGGGGACCGACTTTCATCATCTTGAACGAGGGGGGCGGAATGGCGAGGTCACCGACGGGGGGGGGGGGGGGGGGGGGCAAATCGCAGATGCAGGGTGTCGCCGGAGTCTCGCCCCACGATTTCCTTGAGAAAACAAGGGCCCAGAACTCGCGGAGGCACAAGAGCCTCTCCTCGCGCGTGGAAGCAGGCGAGAGATCCGCAGCGGTGATCGCGGCGAGCGAGGCCCGTCGGTTGAGTGGAGACCAAATCCTCGCACGCCTCTCCGACGCCCGCAGCTGGGCCCTGACCTGTGGCGACTCGCCACCGGCCTCGCACTGCCTGCGAAGCTCGGCGCGCGCAGCGTCTGCCGCCTCGCATTGAACTCGATTAGACCAGGCCTGGAAAGATTCGGGGCGAAGCAATCGTACCGCACCATGCTCAACCACCAAGGAGTCTTACTCCACAGCATGAGAGTGGAATAGTTTTTCCCCGAGAACAATATCCTGCCTCCACACGCACCGAGCAATCGAACGTGCAAGATGCAGGACAGTACGTGGATGGTGAAGGCGAGCACGAAAGAGACGATCACGGGCCCCACAAGCGGCGACGCGAGCCAGCTCTTTGCACCGCTCGAGGCGACGAGGGGGAGAGAAGCGAGGCAGGTCGGCGCGCTCGACGAGAGCGCGCAGCCGCTGGCGATAGAACGGGCACCAGAACACACGAGGGTCGATCGGCCGCTCGTCGCTGGGACGGGGGCGCCTCGGCGAGATAGCGAGAGCAAGCACGACATGGTCCGACGCAAGAGTATCCTATACTTCAGCGGCTGCACCGATGGCGTTAACTTGGAGAATTAACTGGCATAGCACCCACCCAGGGCACGAGAGAAAGAGACGATCGATGCACGATTCAAAGTTGCGTGTTTTTTTCCCCCGCAGCGGGCGGGCGCTGCGCACGCCACCTCCATCGGCTCGGCAAGCGCGTGGCGCCGTGAGGGCGCCCGCGCGTGGCGCCGCCGATCAGCGAGGCGGACCGCAGCCTGCGGCGCGCGCAGAACCGCAGCCTCCTCCGACGAGAAACTGAAGCCCCCGTCGACGATGACGAAGCGCTTGGCGGGGCCCCTGACCGGGAAGGCCCGAACACCACGGATGACCCGAACCACCGCCGCCACCTGCGTAGCCGTGAGCTCGTGATTGTGGACGTCGAAGGTGTCGAGCTGGATGCCGGCGACTTCGACCATCACGTGGATGGCGCTCCCAGCCACCAGCGGGACAGCACGACTCTGAACAAGGTGACCACCCACAGCGCTGAAAGCAGGTAGGGCGACCGCCACACCACCGCGAACACGCTCCTCGGGAGCGTCGCCACAAAATGAAGCGCGAATAGTGACCTTTGGGCCGGCGCCCCGCATGAACCCACTGAGTTGTCCAGCATATTGCCGAACCCCCTAGAGAGAGACAGTGCTGTTGCCGATGCTCAACTCCTCGACGCACCTCCTCTCGAGCGCAGCCTTCGCCCCAGCCGATTGCAAGAGAGCCCAGACATTCCAAGCCACTACACCTAGAGGAGGAAAAGCACCACCAGGTACAGGAGTGGAGCATTTGAACACCTTCGCAACATCAAAGACACCACTGCGGCCCAGCTTGCGGCGCCACGAGGTGGCGCGTGAGCTGCGCGAGGTTGTTATTGCACAAGTCGTGCCTCTGTTGCGCCGCAAGGTCCCACGCGTTGGTAGGTGGAGCAGCGCCTGCAGCAACTTCGACCCGAAGGATCTTACCCCATCCGACCGATAGCGTGCCGCGGTCGCGGTCGCTGAAGAGACGAAGGTCGGGGTGGGCCTCGGTGATGGTGGAGCGACAGCGGCGGAGCAGCATCTCGGCCTTGATCTGACGAGGGTTCCTGTCGGGGCCGAGGTGCATGCGCGCCTGAGCGGCGCATGGCACTTTCCACGTGGAATTCTTTCCACGCACCATCCACGCGTAAACGAGAAAGAACACGAAGGACCTTGCGCGAGGCGGCGGCGACGAGGCAGCCGAACTTGAGGATGAACTTCTTGCAGGGCGCCTGCCCCGCCGGGGAGATGTCGTAGTCGGTCTCGGGGAAGCCGAGCTCTCCAAGCCACTCCTTGAGCGCCGGGCACACGAGCTGCTTCGTGGTAGCTGCCTGGCACATAATGATGACCACTGTGGCGTCGACATCACGCTCGAATCCCTGCGGGACAGCGAGCGGGGCCTGAGGACGCTTCTCGGCAATGGCGAGCTGGTCGCGGAGCTCGCGCATCTGATTCTGGAGTTCGCCCACATCTCCTTCGATAGACGAGATACGAGCACCATGATCTTGATGAGTGCCTGTGCACACATCCATCTGCTCCTGGAACCGACGAGAAGCGTCATCGACATTGCGACGAGCCACGCCCAGAACCTGCTGATCGAGCGCTGCGGGTTGACCAACAAGCTCACTCCAAAGTTGGCCGACGAGGGCAAGCACCTTCCCATTGGTCGTAGCCACATGGTCGGTGACACATAACTTGACGGAGTTCGCCAACTCCTTCCTGACGCCCTCCAAGAGAGTCGGGAAGAGATCCATGCACACCTGGCGGACATACTCGTCCGACATATACGTATCCTCGGTTTCCTGGTCGCAATCATCAGCAGAAGCATCACGCTTGCGGGGAACGAACTCGCCGAAGCTACTCGCAGGAGAAGAGTCACCAGGAGGAGCAGCACAACGACCACCCTTGCCCGCACCGCCCGCGGGCGCGGGCGGAGAATCCTGTGAGCCGAAGGTGGGACAGACGTCGATGGCGGCAGCGTCCTGGGTCGTGAGCTGGTGGGCAGCATCGGCGGCCATGGTCGTGAAGCTTGACGCGATCGGACCGACAGGAAGGGGAAACGCCTCCGTTTACCCACCGACCCAAGCGCAGGGAAGGTGGACGAGAAAAAGCGCCAGACTTCAAGAAGTCTTGCCAGCCGCAGACTAGCGGTATCCGCTTGGTTCCCAAGGGAAACCTGCATCTTGAGCCAAAATGGTTACGGAGGAGGAGGAGGAGGAGGAGGAGGAGGAAGACGAAGGACAAGGGGGGGCAGCGGGCAGCCGCTGATGAGCGCCAGGCTCGGCGCTTCCTCCATCCTCCACCTCACATGCATCCTCCTCCTCCTCCTCCTCCTCCTCCTCCTCCTCCTCCTCCTCCTCCTCCTCCTCCTCCTCCTCCTCCTCCTGCTGCGTCTCACCCAACCCTTTTCGCCGCAGAACTCCACCACCTCCTGGCCCGGCCGCTCCGCGGACGCGGGCAGCCCGAAGCACAGGCCCGCGGGGGGCCCTCTCCCCAGACGTCCGACGACGTGCGTGCTCTCTCGATCCGCAGCCCCAAGGGAGGCCCCGGCCTCTTCCTTGGGGCTAGTGCTTCGCCTTGGGTCCATGTTTGATGCTCCTGTGGTGGGCTTGTTTTCCACCGCCACCACCAGAAGTAGGACGGGGAGGGGGTCCTCCTCCCCCTCTTCTTCTTCATCCTCTTCCTCCTCCTCCTCCTCTTCCTCCTCCTCCTCCTCATCCTCCACCTCCTGCCCCCTACAACTTATTGTGGCGGTGGTGGTGGAAAACAGGCCTATCACCCTCGGCCCCAAAACGTCCCCTGAGGGGCCGAAATTGAAGGCCGCGTTCAGTTCCTAGCGTTGCCAGCTTGCGGCGGTCACACACCCGTGTTGGCGGGCACGTCGTGTGACCCCTCTCTGGAGCCGTCGGGGGGAGCCCTCGGGAGCCCAACGGGGCTGGTGTGACCCCGTGTTGGCCCCGTGACCCAACGGGACTATGTGACCTCGTCTTGGCCGTGACCGTCGCTCCAGCACAAAGTCCCGTGACGAGAACAAACACCGTCGGCGAGCGAGGGGGGAAGTGAGAAGGAGAAGGCCTTCTCAGAAGGCGACAGGACTTCTCAGAAGCCCTCCAGCCTTCTGAGAAGTCTTCTGTGCCTTCTGAGAAGTCTCCAAGAACGTCTCAGACGGCCACAGAACTTCCGAGCCTTCTGAGAAGGCCGGCCCCTCCTCATTTCTACCCAGGGTTCGCCGCCGACAGAAAAACGGCTGGGTTGTCGCCAGGCTTAGGTCGGGCATGTCCCCCTACAGGCGGATTCTTAATAATAGTCCAAAAATGTGCACAAATGGTCCAAAATGATAGAACAATCGTCCCCTATACTACTTTTGACTATTTTAGGATATTCCTCATGAGACGTCAGGCCTTGTGCAGGGACCGACCGTCCCAGCATTCGCATAAACCTACCATGACATGTTCTCAGAACCCCAGAATGTTCTAAGGACCAAGACAACGTTCTTGGGACAAATTCCCGATGTCACACAGCAAGACAATATGAGCCAGAAATGTTCTAAAAACATAAGCCGACCAAACAATGGTCTAAGAACCTTCTGAAAAGGTTCTTAGAACATTGTTTGGTCGGCCTAAGGCGAGCCAGGACGCTTCGCCACTGCTCGAAGGCCACCGGAGGCACGGGGGCGCGCTGGCCCGGAGCAGCGGGCCGCCCGGCGCCGCAGTCCTCAGCCCAGGAGCCAGGTGGCCGCCAACGCCGCGGCCGCGCCGAGGAGGCCCAGGCCGCCGCGGCCGCGGGCGCCGCTGAAGGTGCACTGCACCCGCTCGGCGATGATGGGGCTGGCCCTGGTAACCATGCTGTGGGCCGCCTCCTTCGGGGAAAAAACCAAACGACATAAGCACATAAACTTGAAGGAGGGGGGGAAGGCCGGCGGCGGAGTGGGGCCCCCTCGGAGAGACTTTCAGGGAGGTGTTTGACCAGGCACTGGCGAACGGGGCTAAAGACTGTGCCAAACACTCTGTCAGAGAGGTCTCGCACGGCCTAAACCGCAGGGCGGGAGCGGCCGGATTTCTTGGGCATGGCGGCGCCTCTGGCGCCGCCCCTGGCGCTCTCCGCACGCCGGGGAGGCGGGCTTGGGGCAGATCCAAGACATCTCCGCGGACCTCCGAAAGTTAATGTTCATACAGTTGTTTGTTCTTGTACTCCTGGTGGAAGGCCAGGATCCCAAATCTGACATGATGTGCTTCAATCCGTGCGTGCTCCCGGCAAGTCGACATCTGGGAGCCCCGCTTGCGGGCCCAAGGACAGGCAGCAAAAACTTTTCTCGTCGGCGGCGAGGCGGCAAGATCCGCTCCCGCGAGCAGCTAGGTAGGGGCACTGGAGTTGGAGGGAGGGAGGAGGGCGGAGGAGGGAGGAGGTGGGATGAGGGAGAAGGAGGGAGGAGGAGGGAGGAGGAGGGAGGAGAGGGGAGGCTGGAGGAGGGAGGAGGAGTGAGAAGGAGGGAGGAGGGAGGAGGGAGGAGGGAGGAGGGGCCGGCGTGCAAGGGAGGGGGGCGGCCGAGAGGAAGGAGGGACGCTCAGACGCCGAAGGATTCGACGATGGGCAGCCGGGCGGGGCGGGCAGCAAGAGCACGCCCGAGCCGAAGAGACTGCCCCCCGAGGGAAAAAGCGGCCGAGGGGCCCTGGGGCCGCGGACGGAACAGAGAGCAATTCGGCAGATGTCGAGGGAGAGCCGTGAGCACAGGCTGTTTGCGGGGGGTCCGCCCCGATCTCCTGGGGAACGTTTCCTTGGCCGACGTTTCGACATTGGGCGGAATGAAGGGGCCCAAGGACACACAAAGAAACACACACAACTAAAAGGAATCCCAACATGTTCCCGTATGTTCTGGGTTTTTGTCTTCCCCCCACTTCCCATGTTTTCCCACATGTTCTGGGGAATCGTCGATGAATTGTGTCTGTGTGCTTCTTTCCCTCCTGACGGAAGGGGGGGGGGGGTCTGGCTCCGGACCTCTGCTTCCTGCGACAATGTGTGCACCGCAAAACCGTCCCCGTGGGGG
>CAUYUJ010015982.1:423164-440675 GCA_963575745.1 Prorocentrum cordatum
AGCCCTGGGGCCTTCGGTGGAGCTCCCTATGGGGCCACGAAACGTGTGAGGGGTGTGCCGAAATGGGTGTAGGGGACGCATGCGGGCGGCAGCCCTGGGGCCTTCGGTGGAGCTCCCTATGGGGCCACGAAACGTGTGAGGGGTGTGCCGAAATGGGTGTAGGGGACGCATGCGGGCGGCAGCCCTGGGGCCTTCGGTGGAGCTCCCTATGGGGCCACGAAACGTGTGAGGGGTGTGCCGAAATGGGTGTAGGGGACGCATGCGGCGGCAGCACTGGGGCCTTCGGTGGAGCTCCCTATGGGGCCACGAAACGTGTGAGGGGTGTGCCGAAATGGGTGTGCGGGACGCATGCGGACGGCAGCCATGGGGCCTTCGGTGGAGCTCCCTATGGGGCCACGAAACGTGTGAGGGGTGTGCCGAAATGGGTGTGGGGACGCATGCGGCGGCAGCACTGGGGCCTTCGGTGGAGCTCCCTATGGGGCCACGAAACGTGTGAGGGGTGTGCCGAAATGGGTGTGGGGACGCATGCGGCGGCAGCCTGGGGCCTTCGGTGGAGCTCCCTATGGGGCCACGAAACGTGTGAGGGGTGTGCCGAAATGGGTGTGGGGACGCATGCGGCGGCAGCCCTGGGGCCTTCGGTGGAGCTCCCTATGGGGCCACGAAACGTGTGAGGGGTGTGCCGAAATGGGTGTAGGGGACGCATGCGGCGGCAGCACTGGGGCCTTCGGTGGAGCTCCCTATGGGGCCACGAAACGTGTGAGGGGTGTACCGAATTGGGTGTGGGTGACGATGATGATGATGATGATGATGATGATGATGATGATGATGATGATGATGATGATGATGATGATGATGATGATGATGATGATGATGATGATGATGATGATGATGATGATGATGATGATGATGATGATGATGATGATGATGGGAGGGGGGAGGAGGCGGAGGAGGAGGGAGGAGGAAGGAGAGGAACGCGGGGCACCGTCTCTTCAAAACGAGGACCCAACACCACAGGATGGTTGGGAACAAGGAAACGCCCCAAGACAGCCAAGCTGGCCCAAATAAGGCAAAAAAGGCCTCCAAGACTCCCCCAAGACTACCCAAGAAGCATTCCAGTCGCTCCATGAGGGCCCCAAGACGGCCCAAGACGGCCTCAAGAGCTCAAGAGGCCCCCAAGACTGCGCAATAGGGCTCCAAGAGGATACCCCAAGTGGCCCTCGAGAGCCCAAAACAATTGCTCGTGCTTCATTCATGTCTGAACGATCTTATCATACTGGCCCTGCCTGGCGTCCGAATTCCCAAGGCGGCCCTAGAGGTTTCCAAGAGGGCCCCAAGGCACCCTGGCAGGGCCCCAAGAGGGCACCGAGACGGCCCAAGGGGCTCCCCTGGGACGGCCCGAGGGGACCCCAAGGAGGCCAAGACATGCCCCCAAAACAGCCCAAAAGCCAAAGGTCCACGTGGAGAGTGCCAAAAGGACCCCCGAGCGGACCTAAGAGGCTCCCGAGAGGGCCTCAAGAGGCCCCAGGGAAGCTCCAACTGGGCTGAACCTGACCGATGTTGTTCGTTTTCGTTTTGTGTTCGTGTTCCCTGGTTTTGTCTTCAATCCGCCTCTACCGCAAAACGAAATCGAAACGAAAACGGCCCACGAAGTCGCCAAAACACCGTGTAGGTCCACCCCATAAGGCCCCAGAGAGGCTCCAATACGCGTGTTGAGTGAACCTCCTTCGCGCCGCGCTGCTGCGCTGGCGCGGCGGCGGAATTTGCCGCAGGCACCCGGATAGTCCGAGACGTTTGCCATGATCTGGGTGATCTGGTCGCACGCCTCGTCGGGTCCCCTCTCTTCGGAGCACCGTTGCTCCCTCAGCCTCGCTTCCGACCACGCGATCGTGCGATATCGCGTATGCCTCTCACTCCGCCCTCTCCGCCTCTCTCACCCATTACCCGCCCTCCCTCCCCGTCCCTCTCCGTACCTACGTCCATCTCTTCCTCGAATCTCCTGGCGGCCCATCAAGTGTGTGTATATGTACAGATATATAGATATCCATGTACCTATCGCTTTCTCACTCTCTCTCTTTCTCTCGACTTCGACCTGTCTCTCCATCGCTCTCTCTCTCTCTCTCTCCTTCTCTCTATCTCTACATTTAGCTGTATATGTATATATATATATATATACATACATACGTGTGTGTATCTCTCTCTCTCTCTCTCTGGTTCTCTCTGTGCTTCCCTCTCTCTCGTACCCTCTGACCCCTGTGCTTCCATACATATATGTACATATATATATATATCTCTCTATAGATATCCATTGATCTCGCTCTCGCTCTCTATCTCTCTCTCTCTCTCTCTTTTCTCTCTCTCTCTCTCTCTCTCTCTCTCTCTATATATATATATATATGTAGATCTCTCTCTCCACCTCTCTGACTCTCTCTCTCTCTCTCCCTCTCTCTTTCTCCCCCCTCTCTCTATTTATGTGTCCCCCTCCACCTCTCGCTCATATTTATATATATATATATATACCACTGTACAAATCTGTGTATATATACATATACACTAGAACCACCCGCGCGCTGCGTGCGCGCTTAGGCTCTGGTCGCAGACCAGGCACGGGTGCCGCAGTAAGCCCTGGTGTGGTCACAACGACGATCTCCAGCGTTCTCGGGCCCATGCCATCGACGCAAAGAAACGCGTAGTCAGAGCGCTCTCGCTCTGCCAGGGCCGCCCTAGAGGGGTGGCAGGGGGAAAGCAACTTGTGAAATGATAGGGTATAGCGATGCCCCGCTCGCTCTGGCGGGGCCTGTCTGGCGCTCTGGCGGGCAGTCCCAGGAGAGGAGGGAGGAGCACGAAAGCTGAGGGGTGAGGGGAGGAAGAGGAGAGAGGAGGGAATGAAGGCAAGGAGAGCTGGCGGGAGGGAAAGAGAGACGGAGGGGGGAGGCCCGGGCCAACTGGGCCGTCTTGGAGCGCTCTGGGGCCTCCCGCTCCCGCTCTGTGGCCTAGCTTGGGCCCGTCCTGCGGCTCTCTTGGGCCATCTGGGGCTCCTCCTGGACTATTTTCGGGTTCCCTGGGGCCGTGTTTGGGGCTCTTTTGGGTGCCTCTTCGGCGGTCTCGGGGCGGTCTTGGGGGCGTCTGCGGCCGTCTTCGAGCATTGGAAGCTCGAGAACGCGAGAAAGAGTAAAACATCGAACAAGCCAATGCAACGCAATGATGTGGGCCTCTTTGGGCTCTCTCGGGACGTCTCTCGGAGCTCTCTTGAGCCCTCTTGGAGGCCTTTGGGGCTGTGTGTGTTGCCGTCTTGAGCTCCTCTTGGGCCACTTTGGAATCATCTCGGCCGTCCTGGAGCGCCCTGGGGCCTCCCGCTCCCGCTCTGGGGCCCATCGTGTGCCTCTCCTGGGATTCTCTTAGGCAATTTCGGGCTGTTCTTGGGCAGCCTTCATGCTCTCTGGGGCCGTCTTGGAGCTCTTTTTGGGGCCTCTTCTGCTGTCTTGGGGCGATCTTCGGGGCGTCTTCGGCCACCTCGGATCGCTGGAAGCTTTGAAAAAACAACCGGAAATCAAGGATATGGCCCTCTTCGGGCTCTCTCGGGGCGTCTCTCGGAGCTCTTGGGCCCTCTTGGAGGGCTCTTGGGCTGTATATTGGCCGTGTTGGGCCCATCTGGGGCCACGTTGGGGCCATCAGGGCCGTCTTGGAGCGCCTTGGGGCCTCCCGCTCCCGCTCTGGGGCCCAGCTTGGGCATGTCCTGGGGCTCTCTTGGGCCATCTGATGCTCGTCCCGGACAATTTTCCGGCTCCCTGGGGCGGTATTGGGGCTCTGTTGGAGGCCTCTTCGGCGGTCTTGGGGCGGTCTTGGGGGCGTCGTCGGCTGTCGTGGAGCGTCGGGAGGTCGAAATCTCGAGACACCGAAAAATATGAACAACCAAAAAAACAATGAAAATCAAGGATTTGGGCCTCTTCGGGCTCTCTCGGGACGCCTCTCGGAAGTCTCTTGAGGCCTCTTGGAGGCCTCTTGGGCTGTGTGGTTCCGGTCTGGCACCCACCTGGGGCCGCGTTGGGGCTATCTGGGCTGTCTTGGAGGGGCTTGTCGAAGTTCCCCGGGGGCTTCCTACCAGACCACCCCAACCCAACCCGAAGACCCGAATTTCGGAACCCCACCCCAACCCGACCCCCCCCCCACTGGAAATCGAGGGTAAATCTGAGCCTTCGGGTTGGGTTGGGGTGGTTCGGTGGGTGGTGACCCGGGGGCTTCTGGGAGCGTCTCGGAGCTCTCGGGGGCAGTCTGGGAGCTCCAGGGCCCGCTCTGGGGTGCTCTCTGGGAGAGGCCC
Organism: Prorocentrum cordatum; assembly: GCA_963575745.1. NCBI lineage: Eukaryota > Dinophyceae > Prorocentrales > Prorocentraceae > Prorocentrum > Prorocentrum cordatum. The sequence goes on from CAUYUJ010015982.1 coordinate 427,480, forward strand.
GGGTCCTCCCATGCGCCCTCGGGCCCCGGGCGCCCGGGCCTCGTGCACGGGGATATCTATGTGTATATATATATATACACAGATAGATCGTCTAATCTAATATTAGTCTATAGTATGACATGCTATGATACAGTATAGCATAAAACAATAAGCTATACGGTATAATAATATAATATATAGTATAGTGTGCAATATACGTTAACAGAATCAAACAAAAACATATGCGACCATGAAATATAATATAGTATACTATAACAAAAAAATAATACAATCAAACGTGACGAAATATAATACAATACACCGTAATGTACTATACTATAATACAATACAATATATTAGAACATAACAGACTACGGTTTGTACAATATATATATACACATACATATGTATGTATCGCCTCTCTAGTCTGACTGGTACCACTGCATGTACGATAATGATTTTCTGAAGTACCACTCGTGCAGCCTTCCATATACTAACTATGTTTGTAGTCCTGCGCTCTCTTACCAGGAAGGAAACGAACGTGCTACAACCTGTCACCTGTCAAAACGAGAGCACGCATACCGAGATGACCAGATGGGTGCAAACCGACGTGGCGAACCAACTGGCACTCGAAATCTTATCCGAATTGGACATCAAAATGCAAATCACATTGCGATGGGAATGCAAACCGAACTGCACTTCGGAACGCAATTCCATGCGCAAGCGGAAGTCTAATCCACGTGAAAAGCGAGCCGGCATGCGAACCTAGTCGCAACCAATATCAAAAACGACATACAGCACGAAATTCAACCGCTACATATAGATCGAATCGCGAATGCCTCCCCACCCACCCCCCACCCACCGCCCCGCACCCCGTCAAACCCCACCCCGACAAAACCACCCCCTCCACACACCGACAACACACAACCTGACCACACACAACCTTCTTATGACCCGAAGGGTGCCCGACACTGCCCTAACAAAGTTTTATGCGGTTTGGTGTGATGTTGACATCTCTGGTTCCTCTGAAGATCCCTAGAATGGGCAGGCTGCTTCTGCGCTCCCGCGCAATAATTCGGGCCCCCGCTATTAAGGATTAATGTGTGTTGTTTCAAAACTGGATCGGAAAATACTCTGCCCAATCTATCATGAAAAACGGGGCGTGATGCGCGTCCGCGCGGAGTAACTTCTACTCCGCCCACTCCACCTACTTCGCCAGTCGTCAGTCATGTGCCTGCAGACCACATAAACATAACCCTTGTTGTCACGACGATGTATGCTGTTCGTGATCGATCCAACTATCAAAATATAAATCAACTGTGTCTTCAATTGGACTTGCACAGTTCCGATACCCCGGGACAACCAAGGGACAACTGCACGGGACAAGTGCACGGGACAACCACGTGACAAGCAGCGAAAACAACCACGGGGCAACCCGCGAAACAACCTACGAAACAACCACGGGACAACGCATGGGACAACCCACACGACAACCCATGCGACAACCCGCAGAACAGTCACGGGACAAACCCGCGAACCAACCACGGCACTCCCAAGGTCAGCCCAAGAGACGGCCCCGCGAGACATGGGAGCGGGGTCGTTTCGTCCGGCTTGGCCCTGGGCTTGGCCACCACGTCATCGCCCTCGCACAGCGCAGCGCACCTGGCCCGCGCACACGACATGAAGCCGACGTGACTAAATATATATATATATATATAAATATAAATAAATAAATAAATAAGTGAAATAGATAAATAAATAGAGATAGATATGTGCCTATCCCTCGCTCTCTCTCTCTCTCTCTTCCCCCTCCCTCCCTCCCATCCATCTCCCACCCCCGCCTGGCCGCGCCCCCACTTCCCCACCACACGCCTCCTTCGGGGTGGCAGTGGCCAGGCTGGTGGCATTGATCCTGAGGCGGACAGTGTTGGCGTTCAGCTGCCCGAGGAATGGGAAGAGCGCCCTCTCCAGGTCTTCTGGGACAGAGCGCCTGAGCATCTGAATTGCCTTCAGGCTGTCCTGGTGGAGCCCTCGGAGGCGGAAGCCCGACTCGTGGAAGAACTTCGCCATGATGAAGCGCAATTCCACGTCAGAGGCGGAGGTGCTGTCTTTGACGAACTGGGTGGTCTTCTGCTGGGTCTGATCCAAGAACTTCCGGACGTTCACGTCCACCCTCTTCGTCACGTTGCGGAAGTCCTCCACGAACTCATCGTCCTGCAGCGCCTCCGGCAGGGCGAGGACGACGTCCACCATGTAGCTCATGTTGACGCCCGCAAGGCCACCCAGTGAGTCCTCCAGCAGCTGCTCCGCGCGCGCCGTCATGTCCGTCTTCGCCTGTCGCCGGCTCTCCTTCATCGCACGGCGCTCCTCGGCCTCGGCCATCCTTCAGAGGGCGCCACCCATCCACCCGTCCACCCGCAGCGATGCTGTCGGAGGCTTAGAAGTGGGCACCAACACCAACACCGAGGGTTGCCTCCACCAGGGGAAGGTGATCCTAGCTTTTGGTGTTGGTGGTAATCTTCTGGCCACCTTGCAAGCCCGAATATTACCACCATCACCGAGATCGGGATCATCTCCCCTCGGTGGAGGCACATCGCCGATATTGGTATTGGTGTCAACCTCGAGGCCTCCGATGCTGGGCCGGCCAACCCCGGGCCCAGCAGCGGTGAGTGCGCCAGCTGCTGGTCTGGCCAGGAAGTGGCACATGCACACCGATCCTTGGCCCGGCAATGGGCTGGCCGGGATCAGTGGAACTGCCTGGCTGGTTTTCTTCGCTGTGGTGATACAGTGGAAGCCAGTCCACAAGAAACCTTCCACAAATAACCCAACCCTGAGACCCCAGGACGTCCATTGATTTTTGGTGTGGGAACGTCACGCTTTTCTTAGGAAAACCACCGAAACCCAAAAAGCCCAGGGCACCCTGGAGGCAAGCAGAGTGTTTCTTGGCACGGGCCTCCACTGTATCTTGCTGCTTCCACTCATGGGACAAAGAGCTGCAGATTTCTTGGACCGGCCTTGGACCGTGACGCAGGGGCTGCCAAGGGAGCCACAGCAGATCCAAGAAGTCCGCGCGGGTCGCTTCTGAAGCTGCTCCAAGGGCCCGACAGCACTCCCCCAGACGAAAGAACATACCCAGACCCCTGACGTCGTGATTTCTGCTCGCACCGTGGACCCCGGAGATCTCGACCCACCTCGACCCTCCTCCTCCTCCTCCTCCTCCTCCTCCTCCTCCTCCTCCTCCTCCTCCTCCCCCTCCTCTCCTCCTCCTCCTCCTCCTCCTCCTCCTCCTCCTCCTCCTCCTCCTCCTCCTCCTCCTCCTCCATCTCCTCCCTCCTCCTGCCTCCTCCTCCTCCTCCTCCTCCTCCTCCTCCTCCTGCCTCCTCCTCCTCTCCTCCTCCTCCTCCTCCTCCCTCCCCCCTCCCATTCCCCTCCCCCTCCCCCTCCTCCTCGTCCATTTCGACCTCCTCCAGCTGATCGTGGCGCACAGTCAGCACTGCTGTGCTGAGGCTGTCGGCAGGTACCCCGCGGCGTCCGGAAACCGCCGAAAGCGTGGGAAAACATGCTGCGAAAGCCCCCCTCGGGCTCCTCGTCCAGAGGTCTTCGGGGGCCTCAGGAGGTCTCTGGAGATCCCCCAGGGCGACTGGGGGTCCCTGGACGCCTCCAGCGGTCCCCTGCGGGGGGCTCCGGAGGCACTCGGGAGAAGCAGCCACGCGCGCCCAACAGCGTCGGAGACGTTCAAACACGTGCGATCGACATGTTCTCCAGGCGCAGCAGGTGTGCATGGGCAGAAAGTGCCGATCGCCGAAACCTGTGATCCTCCTCCTCCTCCTGCTCCTCCTCCTCCTCCTCCTCCTCCTCCTCCTCCTCCTCCTCCCTGGCTCAGAGGGCTTGGTGCTCCCCGAGGGCCCCGAGGTCCTCTCGCCCATCAGGATCTTCCTCCGCTTCTCGGTCGCCAGCCTCGGCCAGGCCAGGGGCCAGGGGCGACGGCCCGGCGGGGCACAAGGAGGGGCCGCAGCAGCAAGGGAGCGCGCCAGAAGAAATCGTAGGGCACAGCAGGGCTGGACCTGAACGTTGTTTTTCGTATCGTGTTCGTTTTGTTGTTCGTTATGCCCTGCCTGCTTTCGTGTCCTAACACGGAAAAAACACAACCCAGCAGAAGTCCAGCAGAAAACAGCGTTCAGGTCCGGCCCTGGGGCACAGTACTCGTCGACCTTTGAGGGTTCGAAGGTGCCCCAGAGCTTCCGTGGGTCCCTGGGGGCATCGGGGGATCCGAAGCTCCCGCGGGGCACCTGCTGTCGGGCCGAGTTCTCACCGGATGCTGCTATTGTTGACCCACGTCTGAAGAGACGGACCAGTAAGGAACAATCGGAAGAACAGAAACACAAACTTTCGGAACTCCGCGCGGATTTCCTGGATCGGCCTCTGGACCCCACCACCTGGCGCGTGGAGGGCGCCAGGGGGTCCAGCGCACATCCAAGAAATCGACGCGGAGTTCCGAAAATGTATGCTTACGCAGTTCCCCGAGTATAGAAAGGGGTACACTGGAAGCCAGTCCACAAGAAACCTTCCACAAGAAACCCAAACCTGAGCCCCCAGGACGTCCATCGATTTTTGTTGGTGGGAACGCCGCGCTCTCCATCGCAAAACCATCGAAACCCAAGAAACCGAAGGGCACCCTGGAGGCAAGCAGAGTGTTTCTTGGCATGGGCCCCCACTGTATCTTACTGCTCCCACTCATGGGACAAAAAACTGCGGATTTCTTGGACCGGCCTTGGACCGTGACGCAGGGGCCGCCAAGGGGGCCAGCGCAGATATAAGAAGCCCGCGCGGGTCGCTTCTGAAGCTGCTCTAAGGGCCCGACACCACTTCCCCAGCCGAAAGAACGCACCGACCCCGACGTCGTGATTGCTGCTCGCACCGTGGACCCCGCAGATCTCGACCCATCTCGACCCAAGAAACCCAGGGCACCCTGGAGGCAAGCAGGGTGTTTCTTGGCATGGGCCTCCACTGCAGAAAGGGGCACCATCAGGTCGGCCATGTCCCCCCAACAGGCGAATCTTGGACGAACAATGAATATGCAAAAATACAAAAAATACTCAAAAAATCGTCCCCTGGCTATTTTTGACTACTTTTAGAACACTCCTCCTGTAGAGGGACAGGCCCGAAAGCATAGAATTTGGTCGGGCATGTCCTCCTACAGGCGGATTATGGACAACAAATACAAACTACGAACAAAAAGTCATACACCCAAATGGTCAAAAAACAATTCGTCAAACAATTGTCCCTGGAGTACGTCTTTACTTTGTTTGCATATTCCTCCAACGGAAAGACAGACCCGACTTAAGAGTAGCCTTAAGTCGGGTATGTCCATCTAAAGGAAAAATATTCAAACATAGTCCTAATAATAATAATAATAATAATACTAATAATAATAATACTATGGAGACGATTGCTCCAATACGTTTGACCATGTGGGGGGTATTGTCTGACTTCTAAAATTTGCCGTCCACCTTCTGCCTGTAGGAGGACATGCCCGACCCAGGAGTCGTCCCGGATGGCTTCGCCAGGCCCCCCGAGTAAGAACTCTGGGGCGGTCGCAGCACCTCAGCCTGGGGGCGCGAAGCGCCCCTGGGGCGCCGCTGGAGGCGGCGCCGGGGTGCTGGGACTGCCCCAGGCTGTCCGTGGGGCCTGTGGAGGCCAGGTGGGGCTGCGCAGGGGGGGCCCGTCGCCTCCTCCTCCTCCTCCTCCTCCTCCTCCCGCCAAGCTCCGCAGGATGCTGATCAGGGCAAGGGGCTGGGCAGGGCTCGAAGACGCCCGGGCCGAGGCCGCCTCTGGCCGACCCCCTCAGTTTCTTCGCCGGCCAGCTGGCCGGCACGCCTCAGCTTCTTCATCGCCAGGTTCGCGGCCAGCTTGGCCACGTCCAGCTCCTTCTTCGACACCATGAAGTCCTTCACGGCAAGGACCGGGGCTGCGCACGGACGGCCCCCCCGGGGGGGCACTCCCGCTGGGCATCAACGGGCACCCGGGGTGACACGGGGCGGCCCCACAGACCCTGGCGCCGCCTTCAGCGGCGCCTCCATGGGCGCTCCTCGCCCCAGCGTTGGCTCATGTCGAACGCCATCACAGACTGCCCTGGGGCCCGTTGAGGCCAGCCAAGACTACCTCAGGGGGCCGTCTGAGAGGAACCCTGCGTATTCTGAGCCTTGCCAATCCTTCATCGTCTCCTTCAGGTGCGCCTGCTTCTCCCGGAATATGGCCATCAGCTTCGGGTCGAAGTACGTGGACAAATTGGCCCTGCTCTGGTTCTCATCGACCTTGGGAAAACCAACAAGTACCGATTCCGCTACTCCCCGGACCTCTCCCGTGCAACGTCCTGACCAGAATGTCGAGGCGAATCCAGCGGTGGCGCCGAGGGCCGCCCAGGAGGCCGACAGAGGGGAAAACGGGGGACGGGTAGCGGTATGGGAGCACCTCGAAGAGGAAAAAACGGCATGAGCCTACACTTCTGGCGCTCCGCGCGGCTGTCTTGCATCCGCGCTGGGACCCCTCCCTGGTGCGCGGAGCGTGAGCGCGCCAGGGGCGGCGCCAGAGGCGCCGCCAGGGGGGGTCCAGCGAGGATCCGAGAAATACGCGCGGAGCACCAAAAGCCTACGTTTATGGTGTAGTTTCCTCTTCGAGCACCCCTCCCCCGGGGCCTGCATCTCCGAGGCGTTGCCGGCCCCCTCGGAACTGGCCTTTCAAAAGGGGGTCCAGCTGAAAGAGGGTGGTGCAATAGATTTGGGGCAATTCGATTGCAAGTGTACTGCGCCGGAGAAATGTTTTGCACTGTCTTGCAAGCAAAATGCATTGCACGCGAAAATGCAGCAAGACATCTGCGCCCCCAAAAAATTATCGCGCGCCCCAAATGCATTGCAAACCCCACAGATCTACTGCATCGAGTATATTGCACCACCCCCGTGTCGCTGGACCCCCTTCCGGGCCGGGCGAAAGGGGGGGATAGCAAAAGGGGGGTTTGAGAATCAGCTCACGTAGCTGAGTTTCCCGGCGCCTCCCGGCGCCGGGAGGCGGCCATTTATAGAGGGACGGGCCCGGCGGCGGGGCCGAGACCAGCTGCATGCATGCAGCAGATTTCGTAACCCCCCCTTTCCCTATCCCCCCCCCCCTTCGTTCGGCCCGACCCTTTTGAGTCGACCCGATGGCCGCGGCACCCTCCGACGCATTGGCCGCAGCCCTCTCGGGGGCGTCGGCCGCCAGGGCAGCCTCCGCGGCGGGCGCGCCCTCAGCCTCCGGGGCGGCCTGCGCGGCGGGCGCCTCGGTGTCGTTGCCCGCCAGCTCGCGCGCCAGCTCCTCTCGGCGGCCAGCCCAGGGGGCCGCCCATCGGCGGCCAACCTCCTCCACCTCCTCCTCCTCCTCCTCCTCCTCCTCCTCCTCCTCCTCCTCCTCCTCCTCCTCCTCCTCCTCCTCCTCCTCCTCCTCCTCCTCCTCCTCCTCCTCCTCCTCCTCCTCCTCCTCCTCCTCCTCCTCATCATCATCAGCAGCAGCAGCAGCATCGCATATCATCATCATCATCATCACCATCATCATCAGCAGCAGCTCATCACCATCACCATCATCATCATCATCATCATCATCATCATCATCAGCATCATCATCATCATCATCATCATCATCAGCATCATCATATCATCATCTCATCATTATCATCATCATCATCATCATCATCATCATCATCATCATCATCATCATCATCATCATCATCATCATCATCATCATCATCATCATCCCCCTCCTCCTCCTCCTCCTCCTCCTCCTCCTCCCCCTCCTCCTCCTCCTCCTCCCCCTCCTCTTCCTCCTCCTCCCTCCTCCTCTTCCTCCGGGCCAGCCAGGAAGGGAAGTGGAGAGGAGGCGGGCCTGCTCAGAAGGCTCGGAAGTTCCCTGGCCTTCTGAGAAGAGTTCTAAGACTTCCGCGAAGACACAGAAGACCTCTCAGGGGGCCCTGGGGGCTTTTGAGAAGACCCGCTACCTTCTGAGAGGCCCTCTCCTTCTCACTGCCCCCCCTCGCTCGCCGCCGATCCTCGATGGAGGTCTCGTCGACGGATTCGCCAGCGAGGAAGGCATCGACCTCGCTCGCCATCTCAGCCTGCAGGAGCGCGTCTGCTTCGGAGATCATGGCGCCCGCGGCCATGGACTCATCGTCGTACTGGAGCTGCAGGGCGGAGGCCACAGGCCCCAGGGCGAACAGGGCAAACAGCGCCCTCATCGCCTTCGCCGAGGAAGCTCCGTATGCAAGTGTGATTGACGGCGCGCACGAGGGGATGCTGAGCAGTGACCGGCCGCCCCGGCATTCCTTTATAGACCTGCCACGATATGCTACTAGAACCCAAAGATGTTCTAAGAACAGAAGCCGTACTCTTTGAACATGAGCCCGATGTGTCAAAACAAGACAGTCTCGGCCAGAGATGCTCTTAGAACCTCTCGCGCAGAGCACAAAAGGTTCTTAGAACATTCTCTGGTGGGCCTGTAACCCAGACACCCGACGTCATGATTTTTGTTCATGACGCGGCCCCCAGAGGTCCGGACCCATTCCCCAGGACCGGTTTTTCATCCCGAGTCGTTTTTTGGCGGTCCCGAGGGCCGGGAAGGGCCCCCAAAAGCCAGAGATAGCGAAAAACCTTCCGTCGTGATTTTTGCATGACTCGAGGGGGTCTGGGAAGCAAGCTGGGACGCTTCGCCACTGCTCGCGACGAGGGCGAGGGGGGGGGACCTTTGGAGCAGGGCGCGGGGCCTCTCAGAGGCCCTGCCGCCTCCCGAGCACAGCCTCAGGCCGGCCCCCTTGAGAGGCCCCTGGCATCAGGTCGGGCATCGGCATGCCCTCCTACAGGCGGCTTTGGGAGGAAAATCTACAGATAGTCAAAAACATGCTCAGCAACAGTCAAAAATGGTACCAAACATCGTCCCCAGTATTCTTCGACTAGATTTGAATATTACTCCTGTAGAGGGTGTACAGGCCCGACTGAACCCTGGCACTCGCTTCTTCTCGGCTCTGGAGGCCAAGGTGGCAAAACGATCGTTAAAGATACCGCTGCTTCCCCGAGCGCGCCCTAACCATTCGAGGCGAACCCAGCAGTGGCCACGAAGGCCTGAATCCCGGGAGGCCCCAAAAAGGCGAAAACGGGGCAAGGGTGGAGGTATCGGTGCCTCTTCCTCCTCTGACGGGAGTCGCCCCCTCTCGTAAAATCAGAAACGGGGCAAGGGCAGCGGTAAAAGTGCCTCCTTCCCAGACCCCCGACGTCGTGAATTCTTCATGACGCGGCCCCGAGAGGTCTGGACCTATTCCACAGGACCGGTTCTTCATCCTGAGTCGTTTCTTGATGGTCCCGAGGGCCGGCGAGGGCCCCCAGGGGCCGAAAATAGCGAAAAAACGCCCGTCGTGATTTTTCATGACTCGAGGGGGGTCTGGATCCTCCTCTGACGGGAGTCGCCCCCTCTCGTCCCACTCCCTTCTGGCGCGCGCCGACGAGATGTGACTCCCCTGGCAGGGGCGTGCTGGGCCGCAGGCCAAGCCGCTCGGGCCGGCGCGGCCAGGCGGGAGGGCACCTCAGGGGAGGGGGCAGGTCCCTGAGATCCGACGTGGTCGTCGTCGTCGTCGTCGTCGTCGTCGTCGTCGTCGTCGTCGTCGTCGTCGTCGTCGTCGTCGTCGTCGTCGTCGTCGTCGTCGTCGTCGTGGTCGTCGTCGTCGTCGTCGTCGTCGTCGTCGTCGTCGTCGTCGTCGTCCTCGTCGTCGTCGTCGTGGTCGTCCTCCTCGTCGTGTTCAACGTCGTCGTCGTTGTCCTCGTGGTCGTCGTCGGCGGCGGCGGCGACGTTGTCGAGGTCGTCGCCGTCGTCGCCCCCCTTCAGGGTCGGCGGCACCGCCCGGGAGGTCTTCGCAATCTTGCCCGCACCCTCCGGGCCCACCCCTGCCGCCGTGCAGAGGGCGGGCGGGCGGGCCCTTAGATCTGGCGTTGCAGAAACGTTGCAGCATCGCGAAAAATCACGACCAGAGCCCCGGACCCCATCTTGTGAGGGACCCGGAGCCAGACATGGAGCGAAAACGCCCGTTGTGAAACAATTGCACTCCAGAATCTCAGGGTTCGTCCGCTCCGCACCCGGGACCACTCCGGTACGGGGGGAGGGCGCAGCGAAGGTCTCACTGGCGCGCCGCGTGAGGCCCAGTAGCCAGAGCAAGGGCACTCTACAGGCTGCTGCCCCCGAGAGCCGACGCTGCCAAAAAGTTGCAACATCGCGCAAAATCACGACCAGAGCCCCGGACCCAGAGATCCGAAGATATGATATTTTCAATCTGGCGGTTATTCCTGGATTTCGGCCTCTGGGGCCCGTTATCGGGCCTGGAGGCCATCAGGAATGGATCTGGCACGAAAGAACACCCCTGGGGAAGGGGTCGGGACCTCTGGGGCCGCAGATTGAAAAAAAAAATAGCCCGACGAAAGGCCCAACCAGATGCAGCTCCGAGTACCGCATTGTGGGTACCGCTTTCGGTAGAGCTCCTTATGGGGCCACGAACCGTGTAAGGGGCGTGCCGAATTGAGCGCGGTGCTGCCATGCGAACCCTCCCACTGGAGCCTTCGGTGGAGCATTCGCTGGAGCCACGAGACGTGTGAGGGGCGTGCCGAATTGGGTGCGCTGCTGCCATGCGAACCCTCCCACTGGAGCCTTCGGCGGAACTCCCCTATGGGGCCACGAACATGCGAGGGGTGTGCCGAATTGGGCGCGGTGGTGTCATGCGAACCCTTCCCACTGGAGCCGTCGGTGGAACTCCCTATAGGGCTACGAACCGTGTGAGGGGTGTGCCGAATTGAATGTGGTGGTGACATGCGAACCCTCCCACTCGAGCCTTCGGTGGAGTTCCCTATGGGGCCACGAATCGTGTGAGGGGTGTGCCGAAATGGGCATGCGGTGGGCGGGGAGGGCGCATGCGGGCGCGGCCACTTGGGCCTTCGTTGGAGCTCTCTATGGGGCATGCGGCCACGGGCCGTGTGAGGGGTATGCCAGAATGGACATGCGGTGGGCGGGGAGGGCGCATGCGAACACGGCCACTGGGGCCTTCGGTGAAGCTCTCTAGGGGGCTACGAGCCGTGTGAGCGGTGTTCCGAAATAGGTATGCGGTGGGCGGGGAGAGCGAATGCGGACACGGCCACTGGGGCTTTCGGTGGAGCTGTCTATGGGGCCACGAGCCGTGTGAGGGGTGTGCCGAAATAGGCATGCGGTGGGCGGGGAAGGCGCATGAAGACGCGGCCACTGGGGCCTTCGGTGGAGCTCCCTATGGGGCCACGAACCGTGTGAGGGGCGTGCCGAATTGGGCGCGGTGCTGCCATGCGAACCCTCCCACTGGAGCCTTCGGTGGAGCATTCGCTGGAGCCACGAGACGTGTGAGGGGCGTGCCGAATTGGGTGCGCTGCTGCCATGCGAACCCTCCCACTGGAGCCTTCGGCGGAACTCCCCATGGGGCCACGAACATGCGAGGGGTGTGCTGAATTGGGCGCGGTGGTGTCATGCGAACCCTTCCCACTGGAGCCGTCGGTGGAACTCCCTATAGGGCTACGAACCGTGTGAGGGGTGTGCCGAATTGAATGTGGTGGTGACATGCGAACCCTCCCACTCGAGCCTTCGGTGGAAATCCCTATGGGGCCACGAATCGTGTGAGGGGTGTGCCGAAATGGGCATGCGGTGGGCGGGGAGGGCGCATGCGGGCGCGGCCACTTGGGCCTTCGTTGGAGCTCTCTATGGGGCATGCGGCCACGGGCCGTGTGAGGGGTATGCCAAAATGGACATGCGGTGGGCGGGGAGGGCGCATGCGAACACGGCCACTGGGGCCTTCAGTGGAGCTTCCTAGGGGGCCACGAGCCGTGTGAGGGGTGTTCCGAAATAGGTATGCGGTGGGCGGGGAGGATGAATGCGGACACGGCCACTGGAGCCTTCGGTGGAGCTCCCTATGGGGCCACGAACCGTGTGAGGGGCGTGCCGAATTGGGCGCGGTGCTGCCATGCGAACCCTCCCACTGGAGCCTTCGGTGGGGCATCCTCTGGAGCCAAGAGTCGTGTGAGAGGGTGTACCGAATTGGGCGCGGTGCTTCCATGCGGACCCTCCCACTGGAGCCTTCGATGGAGCATCCTCTGGAGCCACGAGTCGTGTGAGAGGGTGTGCCATGCGAACCCTTCCCACTGGAGCCTTCGGTGGAGCTCCCTATGGGGCCACGAACCGTATGAGCGTGTGAGTGGAGTGCCGAATTGGGCGCGGTGCTGTCATGCGACCCCTCCCACTGGAGCCTTCGGTGGAGCTCCCTATGGGGCTACGAACCGTGGGAGAGGTGTGTCGGCACGGACATGCGGTGGGCGGGAAGGGCGCATGCGGACGCGGCCACTGGGGCCTTCGGTGAGGGGTATGCCAGAATGGACATGCGGTGGGCGGGGAGGACGCATGCGGACGCGGCCACTGGGGCCTTCAAGGGAGCTCCCTCTGCGGCCACGAACCGTGTGAGGAATGTGCCGAAATGGGAGTGCGGAGGGCAGAGGCAAGTAGGGGGAGGAGGGAGGAGGGGGAGGAGGACGAGGAGGAGGAGGAGGAGGAGGAGGAGGAGGGGGAGGAACGCGGGCGCTGTCTCCTCAAAACGAAGACCCAACACAGGATGGTTGGGAATCACACCGGCGGATGATTGGGGACCCCACCTTTCTGCGGCATGCTTTTCGAGCCGCATCGATCTGTGAGGGCCCCCATGGCGCGAATCTGGACGAAAAAATGCCCCGTTTGTGAAACAATCGCAGCGCCATGATCTCAGGGGCCACTCTTTTTTTCGCTACACGGATCTGGCTCTGCGAATGGTCAACTCCAAGACTTTGTTCTCACCAAGCTCGGCCAACATCGCCCTCGCGTTGTATGAGATCCCGTTCACCCGTGGGGCCTCTGGGGGCTCTTACCGGACTGTGGGGCTGTCGAAAAGCGGTCCGGGATGAAACACTGGTCCCGGGGAAAGGGCCGGGACTTCCGGGGACCCCGTAGTGAAAAAAAAAAAAACGGGCACCGCATGTCTGCGTACGTATGGGGGAGCGGGGGGGGGGGGGGGCAGCTCGCGGGGGCGGGTAGCATCGACCTGGCCGATGCATCGGACGAGAAGGCCCCGATAGAGCACCGCCGCTACGGCCAGAGTGGGCCTGGGGCCCTCA
>CAUYUJ010015982.1:440775-453275 GCA_963575745.1 Prorocentrum cordatum
GAGGAGGAGGAGGAGGAGGAGGCGGCGGAGGCGGAGGAGGAGGAGGAGGAGGAGGAGGAGGAGGAGGAGGAGGAGGAGGAGGAGGAGGAGGAGGAGGAGGAGGAGATAGAGGAGGCAGAGGAGGAGCACGGGGAGGTGGAGCGTGGCCGAGGCGAATCACAAACTTCCTGCCTACCCGACCACCTCACGCGCCTCCATCACCATGCTATCGAGATGGGCGCGGGAGAGGAAGTGCCTTCGCCTGCCTCTGGTGGGTAGGCGGGTGGCCAGACGGACAACGTCGATGACCCCTGCCGCTTCGACGGCCGAGAGAAGCAGGGACGGCTGGCGGGCAGCAGTACGATAAGCATGACAGACTGAAACGATAAAGGCGAACGAGCCTCTGCGGAGGCCGAGTGCGAACAGAGGATCGGATGGGGAGAAGAGAATGGAGAGACATAGACGCAACCGATTGGGTGCGGATGCGCTCGATAACATCATGGGATATGGAAAAGGAGTGGGACGGCCTCTGCATCCACTGGTTCGTGATCCAACACCCTAACCAGCTGCGCGGCGCGATTAGGCTCCGCGCCATCGGGGCAACAGTCAAGAGCCACTGCAAGTCCGCCGCATTGTCAAACTCGAAGGAGGAACAGAGGTGCTTCGTCACTCTAGTCCGGATCCGACATGCGGGGCCCCCTCGGACAAATAACGCTCAGTCGAAATTCCCCTGGAATACGCCCTGCCGCCTCGGACGCCGTCGCTCACCCCTGGGGGCGCCAGCGCGAAAAAGGCCGAGCGCCTCGACGCCGCCGCTCTGCAGGGCCAGCGCATATCTTCGAGCCACACAAGCGGGCCGAGCAACCCGGCGACGGACGCCTGCTGGAGAAGGGCGCGGAAGGGGTAGGGAACCCAAGAGAGGCGCGTTCCAACGTCCAGGCAATAGAAGGCGATTTCCAAAAGTCGGGGGCAAGCTTGCCTCCATCCCACCACGCAGCAGGTCCACGCCCGACGACCGCACGACGCAACCTCGCAACCTGGACTTGCCACGCGTTGAGGGCGAGGAGAGCCGAACGCATGAGGGAAGCAGAACAGAGAGACATGGCACTTTTTAACTGCGGACCACCCCGTTCGGCTAGCTGTAGCCACTCGCCGCGGCCCATGCGCTGCTCGGAGCACGCCCGAGTCGGGCGAACAGATGCCGCTCGGAAACTGCGAGCCGCCGCGGGATCGGGAATAGCTGGGCCCTATACCCAAACACGGGGAGCCCGCGCTCGAGGTAGCGGGGGACATTTCTCGAAAAGGATGCGCCAGCTGCAGCAGCGAGGGCCGCGCGCTCCTTGAGCTTGGCCATGAGGGGCCCCCGCTGTTCAAGCAAGGTGCTGCTGGGCCCCAAGCGGACGCCAAGATGCGGAAGGTCGCCGACAATCTCAAACTCGCCCCAAGCCGACTCGGCTCTAGAGAGAACCGCACGAGACGCCTCAGAGTCACGCAGATCTGACACCGGAGCTCCGAGGGGGAACAGCCATGCAGTAAGGCGCCCTCAAGATTAAATCAGCAAGCTTCCACGCTAGACGGAACACCCGAGAAAACACAACGCACCCCCGCCACCGCCAGATCACCGCCCCCCGCATCATCCGCGCAAGCTCGGGTGCAACCTCGCCGTTTGCGACCGATGTTTCGAAACATGTCGTCGAGGCAAGCATTAGTAACAACCGCGCGCAAGGGCCCCGAGAGAGGGCGCCCCTGGAGGGCTCCCGAAAACATCCGATATATCATGCACAGGGCGTGGTCCACCCCGCCATAGCACGGATTGGCAGCATAGAATACTTCAATCGCACGGATGAAGACCCGTAGAAGCCTGCGCGCACGCGCGCACATCACCGCCCACTCCTGCCGAACCGATGGAAACGCCTGCGCGTAATCGCAGGATCAGAAGGAGGGGGGGACATGAGGCTTAAAGACGACAGCATTGAGGCTGGCCAGACGAGCCGAGCTATCGAGGTCCACTTTGCCATCGGCAAAATTACGGCCAGCGATGCGACAAAACCGCGTCGGTATTAGCAGCCCCGACCCTCTGCGCAGCAGGAGTTGCAGCGCGATTCATAGCGGCATCGACGATCTTATTCGCCGCGCTCCTCAGGCCGGGCGGGCGGGCGTCGCGAGCTGCCCGCGCAAGACCCTCGAGAGACTTCGATTTGCCAGCGGCCGGCCTGGGGGGAAAGACGGCAAGAGAGGCAGAAGGAGAGAGGCATGGGCAAGCCTTGCAGAGCCCAGCACATGACTTCACATAGGATTTCAACCCCGCGCCCAGACCGCCAGGCACGGAAGTGGAGCCCGTCAGGCCCAGGAGAGCCGTTGGGCGCCCCCCAAACGAACTGCTCCTGGGGCCGCCGAGTCGAAGGCGGGAGCGACGAGAAGTCCAGACCCATCCCACAGCCGCGACCCTTCAAGCACCAGCCCCCCGACGCTGGGGCGGGACTGGCCTCCTCGAAGATTGGGCCCCAGTATCTGGCAAGCGCCTCGACCGACGCAGACGGCCCAAAACGAACAGTCGGGCGCGCGGGTCTTCAGCCCCGCCAGAGATCCCATCCCCCATCGGCGGCCCTGAGACCGAGGCTAAAAATTTACGGCGAGCGAAAGGATTCCAAAGTTGGGCACGACGACCAGCCGCCTGCTTCCTGCCGAGGGCCCGAGCCCGCCTCCAAGGGCAATTTGATTCCGCGGCGGCTTCCTTCCCGTAGTGCTCGCGTCTCTTCGCGGCCTCCTGTAGCTGGAGGCTCGCGTGGAGATTGCTAAGTCTAGCAGGGCCGACGAGAGCGACGACCCCGCCCTCAGAGACCGCGATGTGCCCGCGGGTGCACGGCGAGCGAGACGAGCATCCTAACGGGCGACCGCGCGAGCTAAGGATCGACTGGCCATCACGCTGGACGCGAGACGACGGGGCTGAGCCTGCAGCTGGAGGCCCCCGACCGCAATGCCAGCTCGCCGACGGCATGGAACTGCCATCTTGAGCTGCTCAGGGGAGCGAGGATCTCAAAATTGGCTTGAGCCTCATACGCCTGGGCCATCTCAGAGAGGAGGGGGTCGGAGTGGAGGTGTAGCGGAAGGGGGCGAGGTCGATGATCCGACCCAGCTGGCGCAGGTCGCCCGGCAAGCGCGATGCCCACCGGCGCGCGGTCGCTCGCGCCCGCCTTAAAGATCTCCCCGGGCCCCCATAAGACGCGCAAAGATTGGGGCCCCCGGAAGCAATGGTCGACCTTCGCACAGGAGCGGACTCCCAAATGCCAACGCGGTGGAAGATCACCCGCGAGCTCGGTGAGGACCCTGAAGATGAAGCGCCAAGCTCTATCCCCATGGCGACCCCCCCTCGCCGCGACCCTGGAGACCCCAGACTCGCGATCCCCGTCACAAATGTTAGAGTTCCCCTGCAGCATAAGACCGAAAGCTAGAGGCTCGCTCCGCACCACCTCGACCTGGGACTTGAAGCGATCTCGAATGCGGCGGATCTCGCCGAGGCTCAAATCCAAATTGTGGACATCATAATGCCAGAGGCGGAAGCCCGAGGAAGTGTTCAAAAATCTCTAGGGCAGGGGCCCTCCCACAGACACCCGCATCAAGAAACGCGGAGGCCTCGACAGGGGCCGAGGAGAAGAGGGGGGGATTAAAGTGGCAATGCCGCCCGCGAACGAAACCCCACAAAGGAAGCCAAAACTTGGTGCGAAAACCCGCTCGCTGGGCAGCTTCCTGCGCGGCTGGAACACCACCGCGGGTCTCCTGAAACGCGAGCATTGTGGGGGGCGAGGAGGCGGGCGAGGCAGCGCGATCGCTCGGTACCTTGAGACACCGAGCACACGCATCAGGACGATAGTGACAGAGAGCCCGACAAGTCGCGAGCGTCGCCGAAGACGAACCACATTTAGCGTCGCCCACTCCACTGCACCTGCACTCTGGAGAATACGCGATCCGCCGCCGAGGCCAGCCGCGCGCGCTCCAGGCCGAGGTCCGACAGAGACGCCACGTTCCAGCGGACCCTCGGCGGGTCACTGGGGTGCACCTCCACCGTCGCCATGGGCCGCCACTGCATGGGGAGCGCCCCCGCCTCTCTGTCCACGAAGATGTCCTTCTGCAAGAGGTTCGCGAGGGGGTTCTTGAGCTGCTCGCAAACCTGCCCCCTGGCGATGTCCTGCTTGGTCTTGTCCACGCCCGCGAAGATCTTCACCGCTCGGTCGCTGGGGAGGACCGTCCGAAACCGTCGCCAACTGCCAGGGCCCTCGCGCAGGCAGGAGCGCGCATGGCGCACGCGCGCCTCTGCCGCGAGGCGCGTCTCGCCCCCGCCGACGCCGCAGCGCAGCGCGAAGTTCTTCGACAGCTGGGGGCCCTCAAAACGGCACTCCCGCCCCAGCTGGCAGTCGCGCGCCTCGAGCCACGGCTGCAGCGCGTCCGCCAGCCCGCTGACCGAGATGGCCTCCTTCGCGTCAATGCCGAAGAGGGCCGACCCCAGTCGGCCGACCTGGTCGCAGGGACCCGCGGCTCTGCACGAGCCAAGTCGAAGACCTTCTCCAGGTGCTCCAACCTCAAGACCAAGTCACTCTGATTGCTCTCCAAAGTTGCCACCTTCTCGTCTGTCGCCGGCAGCTGCGCCATGATCGGACCGAAGCGGGAAGCCACCCTCTTCTCGATGCCGTAGACCAGAGGCTCGGCGCTGCTCGGGATCGAGCGTGGTCAGACAAATTCAACTGAGGCCACCACTCCCTTAGTGTCGCCTTGAACTTGCTGCACTCCTCAGTCTGGATCTCGCGCGCGATCTGGGCAATCGCTGGCCGCATCCAAGGGTCAGCCGCTCCGCCAGCGCCACCGGCCATTCCATCAGCACCACGACGGGGCACAGGAGGAACTGGCAGCGGTTGCTGGGGGCCGACCTCCATCGCAGAGTGAGGTGTGGGGCAGCCACCGACTTCATCATCAGGGAAGAAGGTGCAGGCGAGGTCCAGCTGCCTGAGGATGCTGTCGTCGACCTTGCTGACAGCAGGAGCCTGCTCATCACCAGCGTCTGGACGACGCCCAGAATCATCACGCCGCGGACGAACACCTGCGCCACGACGGAAAGATGGAGGAGGAGACCGCGGCGGGGCGCGGGAGACCGAGTCCACGGCCGAGTCGGAATCATCCGTCTTCTTTGACCTCCTCGGGGTCGCGAGCACATTCTTTCCATCCTTTTCGACCTTCTTCTCCTCCTCACGCTTAGGCCTCCGCCTTGACGAATGAAGGAACTGGAAGCTCCACAGCTTACCCTCACCCTACAAGGCGATGGATGGGCAGAGAGTCGAGATGTTTTGGCGCCCCGTTCCAGATCTGGGCGGACAGGCCGAGCAGCGAAAGCCAGCCGCGGATTAGCAGTGTCCGTGCTCTGCCACGCGCAAACGGCATCTGGAGCCAAAATGGCTGCGGACGGGGAGGATGGGGAGGAGGAGGAGGAGGAGGAGGAGGAGGAGGAGGAGGAGGAGGTGGAGGAGGAGGACGGAGGAGGACGGAGGGCGGACGGAGGGACGAGGAGGAGGAGGAGGAGGAGGAGGAGGAGGAGGAGGAGGAGGAGGAGGAGGAGGAGGAGGAGGAGGAGGAGGAGGAGGAGGAGGAAGGGTCGCCTAAGCCCTTCGGAGAAACCCTGCAGTCCGGAGCTCTGGGGGTCGACGATATGACAAACAAGTCACGGCGTCGGGGGGGGCTGGGCCTGGCGGCACATCGATTTAAGGGAAGGCCCTCGGAGACGGGTCGGGCGTGCTGCTGAGGCAGGGCCTCCTCAGAGGCCTCCGGCGCCCGTTCCGAGGAGGCCTCTGTGTTTTTGCTGGAAAAGTGTTGCCTGTGTTTGTAATTGTTGTTGTTCCTGTTGCTGCTGTTGCTGTTGTTGTTGTTGCTGCTGCTGCTGTTGTTGTTGCTGTTGTTGTTGTTGTTGCTGTTGTTGTTGGTGGTGGTGGCGTTGTCGTTGTTGCAGTTGTTGAACTCTCACTACTGAAGAATAACTATTGTTGATCCCCCTCCGGTGCACATGGTACTTTTCGATTGAAGTGCCCCTCCCGGCGCTCGCACCCTGTTATCCTGCTTCTTTTTTCAAATACATTCTGAATTTAATATTTTTCCTCAAACTGTGCCCCAGGCCCCCCGCGTACAACAACAAAGGCTCCCGCTTGATACGTCCTCGAAATTTACTCCAGTCCCCCCTTCCCGCTTGGGACTTCCTCGCGATTTACTCAAGAATCGCGCTCACGCCCGCGATTTCCTTGCAATTTACTCAGGCGCCACGCTCGTTCAATTCAGGAATCGCGCGTTCGCTGGGGACTTCTTCAAATTTACTTAGGTATCGCTCTCTCGCTGGGAACTTCCTGGCTAATCGCGCAGAGCTCACGATCGATCCGCCCGCTCGCCCCGCCCGTCAGGTCATGCCCTTCGTGGCCCATGCTCGCTCGCGCCTTTCGTGGTCCCTCTCCTTGTAGCCCAGTCGCTGCCCTTCGTGGCCCCGATGCTGCCCTCAGTGGCCCTTCGCTGCCATTTGTGGCCCATATATATATATATATATATATATATATATATATATGTGTATATGTATATGTATATGTATATGTATATAATATATATATATATATATATATATATATATATATATATGTATATATGTATGTATATGTGTATATATATACATACATATACGCCCGACGTGGCCCCCAGCCGCTCGTGCCCTCAGTGTTCCCATTGCTGCCCTTCGTGGCCCCGCTGCTGCCCTCAATGGCCCCCTCGCTGCCCTCTGCTGCCCATACATACGCCCTTCTTGGCCCCCAGTCGCTCGTGCCCTGAGTGGCCCCATTGCTGCCATTCGTGGCCCCAGTGTAGCCCCGTGTGCTCTCTCGGCCTCTCTCTCTCTTTCTTCCCTTTTTTGTGTTCTCTCTCTCTCTCTCTCTCTCATTTCTGATTCCTCGTGCGCTTTTAAGCGCTGCGCCCAACACACGTGGCAGGTCAGGAAGATGTACCCCCCAGAAGGGGGTACGATCGAAGAAGAAGACGGCGGGTATCGGGGGTTTGGGATATACGTGGCGAGGTACGCGCGATCAGGTAAGAGCGAACAGTCTTCAAAACTGGGCCCCTGGCCCCCAGGTTACAACAACAACGGCTACCGCCTGAGACGTCCTTACAATTTAGCCAGGAGCCCCGCTCCCGCCCGAGACTTCCTCGCATTTTATTCAGGAATCGCGCTCTCGATTGGGACTTCCTTACAATGTATTCAGGAATCGCTCTCCCGGCGTTCTGGAGTCGCGCTCTCGCTGGAGATTTGCTTGCAACTTACTGAAGAATGGCCTTGCGTTGGAATTTCCTGCAATTTGCCCAAGCGCCGCGCTTCCGACACCCAGGCACCCAGGAGTCGCGCCCGTTGTGGCCCCATGTGCGTGCCATTCGTGGCCCCGCTGTCGCCATTTGTGTTTCCCCTCATTGTCCTACGTGGCCCAGTTGCTACCATCAGTGGCCCCATAGTTGCCGTCTGTGGCCCCGCATTATCTGCAGTTCGTGGCCCCCGCTCGTTCGCGCTCTTAGTGGCCCCATACGCATTCCATTCGTGTCCCCGCTGTCGCCCTGCCTGGCCTACTTCGTGCCCTTCGTGGCCCTGCTGTCGTTCTCTCTCGCTCTCGCTTTCGCTCGTCGTCGCCGTCGTCGTCGTCGCCGTCGTCTTCGACGTCGTCGTCGTCGTCGTCGTCGTCGTGGTCGGTCCCCTGTCCGTCCCTCTTGGGGTCGGGTCGACGGTCCGCGGCCGCCCCGCCGATCAGCGGTGCCGCTGGCCAGGCCGACGGTCCGCGGCCGCCCGGCCGCTGGTCGGGGCCCGGCCTGTAGGGAAGAAAAGCATACCCCCAGAAGAGGTTCGATCGAAGACGAAGAGGGCGGGTATCGAGGGTTTGGGAAATACGCGTTATTGGACACTCCAGCATATAAGGGCGAACAGTATTTAAATGATTGTTGTCGGTGCTGCTGTTGTTGTTGTTGTTGCTGTTGCTGTTGCTGTTGCTGTTGCTGGTGCTGTTGCTGTTGTTGTTGTTGTTGTTGCTGTTGCTGTTGCTGTTGCTGTTGTTGTTGTAGATGTTGTTGTTGTTGTTGTGATTGTTGTTGTTGTTGTTATTGTTGTGGTTGTTGTTGTTGTTGTTGCTGTTGCTGTTGCTGTTGTTGCTGTTGTTGTTATTGGTGGTGTTCTTGGCGTTGTTGCTGTTGCTGTTGCTGCTGTTGTCGCTGCTGTCCGACGGCCGCGCCCCCTCGCGAACCCCCACCTGCGAAGGCGTACCTCCAGGTAGCGGGCCGTGCCCTTTTCCTGCCCCAGGCAGCGCACGGCAAGACGCCTCGGGGCTGTGCCGTGCTGCGGGGCAGCAGCTCCGCATCCGAGTGGCGGCGCCGGCCCACGCGCCGAGCCTGCAGCGCTTCGTGGCGCAGGCGCTGCGCGGCGGCAGGCGACCTGCCGCGGCACGCGCGGCGGGCCGCCCCTGAGCATGATGGGCCGATGTTCCATCACCACTACCATAGGTAGGAGGAGGAGGAGGAGGAGGAGGAGGAGGAGGAGGAGGAGGAGGAGGGCGAGAAGGAGGAGGAGGAGGAGGACGACGACGAGAAGGAGGAGAAGGAGGAGGAGGAGGAGGAGAACCTCCCCATCCTCCCTCCGCCCCCGTCATGCCTGTGGCAGCGGTTGTGGAAGACTGGCCCATCAAAGCAAGCACGTCGGCAAAGGTGCAGCATTGTGTACCAAACGTCTTCAAACGTCCTCCTGCTCTCGGGGAAGACTCCACGAACCACCGGGCGGCGCGCCGGGGGGGAACGATAGGGGGGCAGGCCTCCACCCTCATCCTCCCTCCTCTATCCCTCTTCCCTCCTCTTGCCCTCCTGCATCCCCCCTCCCTCCTATGTCCCTCCTCCCCCTCCTCCTTCCTCCCTCCTCTATCCCTCCTCCCTCCTTTTATCTCTCCTCCCTCATCCTCTTGCCCTCCTGTCCCTCCTCCCTCCCCTGTCCCTCCTCCATCTTGCCCTCCTGCATCCTCCCCCCCTCCTTCCTGGTTTCCGTCCTTCTTTGCGTCTTTCCTCCTCCAAGGTGTCGCGGCCCGAGATATGGGGTGGCCAGCAGGCGGGCCCGCGCGGAGGAGCAGCTGGCCGAGGTGTCCGGCGCCCGTCGGCCCAGAGAGCGGGGCGTCGGCGGGGCTTCTCGGCAGCCCGCCGGCCTTCCGACAAGTCCCCAGTGTGGCCTCGGAGGAAGCGCCGAAGCGCAGAGAGCTGCTCGGCAGGCCGGAGGCTCTCCGAGCCTTTTGCGGAGCGGGTGCGCGCCAGCACGGATCAGCAGTCTCGGGATATGTCGAGGGGTGAACAGCGCTGGACCTAAACGTTGTTTTCCGTGCTGTTTCTGTTCTGCGTTTCGTTGCGCTCTTCCTGTTGTCCTGTACTTCCCTCCCAAAGCGAAAAAGAAAGCACCGCCGACGTCCAGCACAACAGCGTTTAGGCCCAGCCCTGCCGGGGAGAGCGCCCCCCCGAAACATGGCGCCTGAGCCGACCGCTTCGGCGACGGGGCGCGCCGGTTCTGAACGGGAGCGGGACTCGCCGCTAATCCACGTTGCCTTGTGATCTACGTTCGCGCTCCACCCTCCTCGTGCCCCTCCGACTACCCCCGATCCTCATCATGCCCCTCATCCACATTGTCACCCCACCACATGCCAGGTCATGTCGTTCCTCGTCGTCCGCCTTAGCCGGATGAGTTCCCCCATCGTCCACATGCCCGCCCTCCTCCTATCCTCTACGCCCTAATGCAGATAATCCCCCCTCCTCCTCCTTCTGCCCTCCCCGCCTCCCTCGTTCTCGCGATGCTGACACCGATGTTGCAGCTCGTCCTGGGCCCATTTCCTTCCTTCTACCCTGTCCCATTCATTCCCGGGCCCCTTCGCCACCTCTCCTATCGGACCCCTTCCCTCCCATAGCCCACCATCTACCCCCCCCCCGCGCTTTTGCACTCCCAGACGACGGCCCCCTCCTGGACCAGCTGGGATATCCGCGGAAGCTCCCACCCAGTGACCACTCCGGCGAGCGGCGCGCAACACATGCACAGTTGGAGGCGCGAGCTGTGTATTTCGACCGCGCGCGACGCCCCCCTGAACCAGCCGAAAGAGGAACGTGAAACTTACCGCCCAATCAGCACCACCCGCGAGGGGTACTCTCTGAATACACAGATGGGAACAAGACCTGTGTACACAGATCACACCACGATCTGTGTAAACACTTGACCCTCGCGCGAAAATTCACCGTTGAAGACACCAGCTCTGTACACAGACCACGCCTTGATCTGTGCATATCGAAAAGGTAAACGCTCGCCACCTCGAGAGTACCCAGACTTCGTCAACCCAGAACCGAGGTCCACATGCCCAGCTACGGGGGAATGCAAATACACACTTCCCCGGCCCAGTCGCCCCCGACGGAGCTGCAAATACACGCTTCCCTGGCCCAGGGCGGCCACGGTGAAATGCGGCACCAAAGCGGCCCCCAACGGCCCGAGGACGTCCCAAAATGGCCCCGAGGGACCCCAAAAAAGGCCGCGCAGCAGCCGGGGAAGACGAGAGGTGTCACATGTCATGGGCCAGTCAAAAATCCACGTGTGGCCATACAGACCGCTACGCTGGCATGGGTGCGGACCTTGCCACAGGCACATATACATTTACATGTTAGCGATACAACTGTGCTTGGCGGCCGTGCTGCCTGTGTCTAAATTGCGCCCCGAACGCTTGCATTGGCAATCCCCTACGTTTGGTTGCGCCGCTATGCTCGGATATCGAAAAAGCGGTATACAGCTGACACGGGCACGCGGCACCAGGGCCTTCACTTCTTCCCTTCTCCGAACAAGGACTGAAGACGAGGTAGGACGACGGACGGTGAACATGGAGGCAAAGAGGAATGAGGAATAGTCGGGGAGGTGGAAAGGGGCGCTCTCCCGCCCCAGCCGCGGACGCTTTCGACACCATCCAAGGGGGGGAAGAAAGGAGGGGGACGGAGCAAGGGCGAGGACGACGACGGGAAGCAAACCGTCCTCGGTCCGCATATAGCCATATGCTTGCGATTTGGGTGCGCGCATTTTTTCGAAGCACGTCAAGCCCGACCCATATTGAATTCACTAATCCCTCCAAACTGTGAAAACACTCTGTCCTCTTTACCCCCTCCTATACAACTGCCTCGGAACAGAGGGGCAGTGATTTCCAACTGCCCTCCTTCCCTGGTGAGGGGCAATGACAGGGGGGGCGGGGGGGGACAGGCTCAGGGGGGGAGGGAACATCGACCCGAAATCGATGATACAACGCCGATGGATCGGCGATTGGCCCCCGACAGCGAATCCGCACGGTCCTGGGCCTAGGTGGGCCATCGGGCCCCTGTCGGCGATCCATGGGCGACTGAAGGCCGGTGCGTCTCCCCTGAGCGTTACCCCCCCCCCCAAAACTCCGCGGCGCGCAGAGGGGGGGGGGGCAGGGGGAGCGGGGAAGGCTCCTCAGAAAGAGGCTGCCTTCTCAGAGGGCGCCAGCCCTACATCTGCAGACGAGGCCCGCGCCTTCCAAGATGCAGCCTCCCGCTAGGAAGCCTTCCCCCCTCCCCCTGCCCCCCCCCCCTTGGCGCGTGGCCGACGAGCGTTGCCCCCGGCCCGGGCGCGCCGTCCATCGGCGGAGGCGCACTCCAAATCCCTTAGCAATCGTCCCTCGGGCCGGGCGAAAGGGGGCGATAGCAAAGGGGGGGGTTGAGAATCAGCTCACGTAGCTAACTTTACCGGCGCCTCCCGGCGCCGGTAGGCGCCCATGTATCGAGGAATGGGCCCGGCGGCGGGGCCGAAACCAGCTGCATGCAGCAGATTTCGTAACCCCCCCTTTCCCAACCCCCCCCTTTCGCCCGACCCGAGTCCCCCGGGTCCAGTTCTTTCAGGCGTCTTTTTTGTAACTGGGGGTCCGGTTCATCAGGGAGCTTTCGTTGGCTTGGAGCTGACGGGGTCCGGTGTAGGGCGCCCCGTCGAAGAGGGGGGGTCCGGAATATTAGGTCGCGCTTGGAGGGGGTCCGGTTTTTTGGGGGGGGGGTCATAAGGGATTTGGAATACCTCGACGGCCGGGCCCCCGTCCAGGCCTTCGGCCCGTGGCGCCGCTCGAGCAGCGCGCGGGGCCGCCCCTCCCGACGGCCCAGCGCGTGGCCGCCTGCGCGAGGCCGCCTCGCGTGCCCCAGGCCGGTCAAGGGGGCGAGGAAGGCGCGCGTGGGCAGCTGGCGCCGCGCACCAAAGGGGGGGGGGAGCGGCGCGCAGACGGTGGGCCTCGCGAGAGTTGAGCAGGGACTGACCGTCCCGGCATTCCTGCAGGCCTACCACGGCATGCTCTTGGAACCCAGACATGTTCTAAGAACAGAAGCGATGTTCTTAGAACATTAAGCCCGATCTGTTAAAACACCACAGTCTCAGCCAGAATTGTTCTAAGAACCTTTCGCGCAGACCGCAA
>CAUYUJ010015982.1:458275-461502 GCA_963575745.1 Prorocentrum cordatum
TACCACTACTGCTACTACTACCACTACTACTACTACGGCTACTACTACTACTACTACTACTACCACCACTACTACTACCACTCCGACTACTGCTGCTGCGACTCCGACCCCAGCCACGACTACGACCACGACCACGGATACTGATAGTAGTCGTACTAATGATAACACTACGACTACTACTACTACTACGACTACGACT
The DNA here is from genome assembly GCA_963575745.1 of Prorocentrum cordatum. Taxonomy (NCBI): domain Eukaryota; class Dinophyceae; order Prorocentrales; family Prorocentraceae; genus Prorocentrum; species Prorocentrum cordatum. The sequence continues at coordinate 458,475 of CAUYUJ010015982.1, forward strand.
ACTACTACTACTACTACGACGACGACGACGACGGCTACTACTACTACTACTACTACTACTACTACTGCTACTACTACTACTACTACTACTACTACTGCTGCTGCTGCTACTACTACGATGGCTACGACTATTGCTACTAATACGACCATCACTACTATTATAAGTATTAATACCACTACGACTACCACTACCACGACTGGTACTACTACTCCTACTACCACTACCACCACCACCACCACCACTACTACTACTACTACTACTACGACGACTACTACTAATACTGCTACTGCTACTGCTACTGCTACTGGTACTACTACTACTACTACTACTACTACTACTACTACCACTACTACTACTACTACTCCTACTACTAACTACTACTACTACTAACTACTACTACTACTACTACTACTACTACGGCTGCCACTACTACTACTACTACTACTACTACTACTACTACTACTACTTCGACTACTACTACTACTACTACTACTACTACTACTACTCTACTACTACTACTAATACTACTACTAATACTACTGCTACTGCTAAACTACTACTACTACTACTACATACTACTACTATACTACTACTACTACCACCACGACTACTATCACTACTACTACCACTGCTCCACTGCTACTACTATACTACTACTACTACTACTACTACTACTACTACACACTACTGCTGCTACACTACTACTACTGCGCTACTACTACGACTACTACTACTACTACTACTACTACGACTCTTACTATAGTACTACTACTACTACTACTACTACTACGACTACTACTACTACTACTACTACTACTACTACTACTACTACTACTACTACTACTACTACCTCTACTACTACTACCTCTACTGCTACTACCTCTACTACTACTGCTACGACTACTACTACTACTACTACTACTACTACTACTACCACCACGAGCACTGATACGACTTCGGCTACTACGACGACGACGACAACTACTACTACCACGACAGGTACTACTACTCCTACTACCACTACCACCACTACTACTGCGACTACTACTACTACTTCTACTACTACTACTACTACTACTACTGCTACTACGACTACGACTACCACCACTACTACTACTACTACTACTACTACTACTACTACTACTACTACTACTACTAATACTGCTACTCCAACTACACTACTACTACTACTACTAACTACTACTACTACTAACTACTACTACTTCTACTACTACTACTACTACCACTACTACTACTACTACTACTACTACTACTACTACTACTACTATTACTACTACTACTACTACTGCTACTGCTACTACTACGACGACGGCGACGACGACGAGTACTACTACTACTACTACTACTACTACTACTACTACTACTACCACTACTACTACTACTACCACCACGACTACTACTACTACTACTACTACTACTACTACTACTACTACTACTACTACTACATATACTACTACTACTACTACTACTGCTGCTGCTGCTGCTACTACTACTACTACTGCTGCTACTACTGCTGCTACTGCTGCTTCTACGGCTACTACACATACGGTTAACACCTACCCTGCGACGTACCCAACCCTTTCTATACACGTTGTGGTTACACTCAGGACCACTTAATGCTGACGGGCATGCTGAAAAACCCGCCGTGCGGAAGAAGAGCATCCAGCAGTGACATCAGAAGAGCGCAGCACAAAGAGCAGCGGCAAAGCGTAAGACGTACCTCTGCTGGGCCTCCCAGGAGCCCACAAATATGGCGACAACTGCGCAAATCGCAGCTCCCCCAAGGCGCCGCGAGGTCTCGAGGTGGTCCGCGTGGGGCGTACTTCCGCTGGGCCTCCCAGGAGCCCACGAAAGTGGCGACAGTTGCAAACATCGCAGCCCCCCCCAGGGCGCCGCGAGGTCTCGAGGTGGTCCGCGTGGGACGTACCTCCGCTGGGCCTCCCAGGAGCCCACGAAAGTGGCGACAGTTGCGCAGATCGCCGCTCCCCCAAGGCGCCGCGAGGTCTCGAGGTGGTCCGCGTGGGACGTACCTCCGCTGGGCCTCCCAGGAGCCAACGACAATGGCGACAGTTGCGCAGATCGTACCCCACCCCAGAGCGCCGCGAGGTCTCGAGGTGGCCCGGGTAGGACGTACCTCCAGTGGGCCTCCCAGGAGCCCACGAAAGTGGCGACAATTGCAAACATCGCAGCCCCCCCGGGGCGCCGCGAATTCTCGAGATGGTCCGCGTGGGACGTACCTCCGCTGGGCCTCCCAGGAGCCCACGAAAGTGGCGACAGTTGCGCAGATCGCAGCCCCCCAGGGCGCCGCGAGGTCTCGAGGTGGTCCGCGTGGGACGTACCTCCAGTGAACCTCCCAGGAGCCCGCGAAAGTGGCGACAACTGCGCAGATCGCAGCCACCGGGGCACCGCGAGGTCTCGAGGTGGTCCGCGTAGGACGTACCTCCGCTGGGCCTCCCAGGAGCCCATGAAAGTGGCGACAGTGGCGCAGATCGCAGCTCGACGGCACGAGAGAAGAAGAGAGGGGAACACAGGAGACAGGAGAGGAGGAGGGGAGGAGAGGGGAGGAGGAGGAGGAAGAGGACGGGGCGACCACACTGCTCTATTCAAAACGAATACCCAACCATAGGAGGGTTGGGAATAACCGTAAACATACAACGATCCGAATGATCAAGACATGACAATTTAAATATCACCCATATAAGAATTCCAAATACTACGTTTAACACGTCGCATGAGAATACGAAGCGGGACCTACGAATACTATAAGAACAGCCAAACCAGCCAACATCATATATGGAATACGATGCATAAAGACGACGACTAATACTACTACTACGACAACTACGACTACAACTACAAACTACTACCACCACCACCATCACCACCACCACCACTATTACTATTAGTACTACTGCTACTACTACTACTACTACTACTACTACTACTACTACTACTACTACTACTACGGCTACTACTACTACCACCCACACCACCACCACCACCACCA
>CAUYUJ010015982.1:461602-484102 GCA_963575745.1 Prorocentrum cordatum
ACTACTACTACTACTACGACTACTACATATACTACTACTACTACTACTACTACTACTGCTACTACTACTACTACTACTACTACTACTACTACTACTACTACTACTACTACTACTACTACTACTACTACTACTACTCATACTACTATCAGTACCACGACGACCACTACCACTCAGAACACGAAGAATAACCATACAAAACATTAAGCCAATACTGACACTCTGTATGAGTACATGCGGTGTGATCCTCCGCTGGCCCATGTATTACTGTGAGTGTTCGAGATACGGTAAGCATCGTGCTGATACTAATCAGACTGAGCGGGGCGAGCGGCTATTCACTGTCCCTGTGTGCGTGACAGAAGCGAGGCTCGCGGCGCGGATCCTGTTTGATGTGGTTGCGTTGCGTTGTTGTTGTTGCTGCGGCTGTTGCTGTTGTTGGTGGTGTTGCCGTTGTTGCTGTTGCCGCCGTCCCTCCCGCGGCTCGCCCGCGACCAAAAAAGCGAAGCAACAAACACCCACCCGCGACCCACCCACAACCCACCCGCAACCCACCCGCGACCCAGCCGCGACCCAGCCGCGACCCAACCCGCGACCAACCCCGTAACCCACCCGCGACAAACCCCGCGACCCAACCGCGACCCACCCGCGACCCACCCCCGAACCACCCGCGAATCACCAGCCCATCCGCGACCCACCCGCGACCGACCCACGACCCACCCACGACCCACCCACATTGCGTTAACGAGAGAAATCGGCGCCTGCGGCGGGCTCGTTGTATACGTTGTGTTGTGGGCTTCCTCGGAAGCTCGAAGACTGCCCACGTCCCCACCGCCCCCCATCCCCCACACCCGCGACTGCAGGAGGTTACGTATTTTTAATCTAAGTATTGTTCTTATTTTCCTGCTTCGTCCTTTTCTTACTGGTGTGGGTTTCCTCGCTTGGGGTGGAAGGGAGGAGGTGGAGGAGGAGGAGGAGGAACATCAGCAGCAGAAAGGAGGAGAAAGGTGGAAGAGGAGGAAGAAGGAGGAGGAGGAGGACAAGGAGGAGGAGGAAGAGGAGGAGGAGGGGGAGCAGGATGAGAAGTAGGAGGATGGGCGGCGAGCAGGAGGAGCAAGGATGATGGAGGAGGGGACGTTGTGGAGCGACCCAAAGCCAGGAGGAAACATTATTCCGGCGACGTACCCAACCCCTGCGCAATGCGGGGCAGGAGTAGCTTGGGAGATTTGACGAGAAGGCGGCGACGTGACATGGACGCATAGACTTCTGCGAGCGCACGCCCCCACATCAAGGGAAACACGATGAGTAAATAAGTGAACCCCTGAGTCACTAAGGAAGACGCAAGGTCCAAAAGGAGACGGTGGGCAAGGGGCTTGAAACGTCGGCGGGGCAGCAACAACATGACATGGCCCCCCAAGGACAGCGATGCCCCGCTCACGTCTGCGCAGTGCCGCATTCCGCTGGACCCACCAGCAGCCTTCGAAAGTGGCGAGCCCACCAGCAGCCCTCGGAAGTGGCGACAATTTCGCAGATCGCAGCCCCCAGGGACGGGGAGGTCCGCTCCGACCCGCGCGGTGCCTCACCCCGCTGGACCGACTCACCAGCAGCCCTCGAAAAGGGCGACAATTTCGCAGATCGCAGCCCCCCAGGGACGGGAAGGTCCCGCTCAGATCGGCGCGGTGCCTCACTCCGCTGGGCCAACCAGCAGCCCTCGAAAGTGGCGACAATTTCGCAGATCGCAGCCCCCCAGGGACGGGGAGGTCCCGCTCAAGTCCGCGCGGTGCCTCACTCCGCTGGACCAACCAGCAGCCCTCGAAAGTGGCGACAATTTCGCAGATCGCAGCCCCCACCACAAGGGCGGGGAGGTCCCGCTCAAGTCCGCGCGGTGCCTCACTCCGCTGGACACACCAGTAGCCTTCGAAAGTGGCGACAGTTTCGCAGATCGCAGCCCCCACAAGGGCGGGGAGGTCCCGCTCAGATCCGCGCGGTGCCTCACTCCGCTGGACACACCAGTCGCCTTCGAAAGTGGCGACAGTTTCGCAGATCGCAGCCCCCACAGGGACGGGGAGGTCCCGCTCAGGTCCGCGCGGTGCCTCACACATACCAGCAGCCCTCGAAAGTGGCGACAATTTCGCAGACCGCAGCCCCCTAGGGACGGGGAGGTCCCGCTCAGGTCGGCACGGCAAGAGGAGACAAGAAGGACGGGGGGAGGGACGCGGGAGGCAGGAGACGGGAGGAGGCGGGAGGAGGAGGAGGAGGGAGACGCGACCGCGGTGCTATTCAAAACGAATACCCAACCAAGGAGGATTGGGAACTAAAACAAAAAGCTCCACCGCAGAAACCGCCCCCTCATCCCCAAGATCCCGAAGCGCCCTCGACAATGCCGCACGCTCGCCAGAGTTCCTCGCGGGTGACGGGGCCTGGCCGTCTCGGGGCGATCCCTGTGGTGGGCACGGCGGGGGCAGGTGGGGAGACCTTGGCGGCAAGAGGGTCCCGCTCGGGCTCGCTCAAGCCACGGGGGCCTCCAAGAGTCGTGCTCTTGGGGGAGGCTCGCCCGTGAGGGTGCTTGCCAGCCCTGATTCTCTTCAGCTGGCTCCGAACCCGGAGCGGTCTGGGGTGACCCCTTGCACCCAGTCCTCGGGACTTGCCCTGGCCTGAAATCTTGACCATGGGCACCGCACCGAAGACAGTGCGCAAGGGCCACGCCAATGCACTAAGGGGCATTGGTATCACAACGCACCTGGGCATGACCCTGCACATGCAAGGCGGTGGCGGACACATCGGCCCAGCCCACTCCGCCTCCCCAAGACATTCCCGCCCAAACATCTCCGACGCCACCGCCAACCCCCTCATCGCCACGAGCCCGTGGATCTGGGTCACGCTCAAGCGGCGGCAACTCAACATATTCAGGCACAAGCTGGACTTCGCTGGGATCCAATCCTGGCGTGTCCAACCGAGTTTTGCCAACAGACTGGAAGTGCACCTCGAGCTGGGCAGCCCAGCGGGCTGACTTCTTAGCAAAACACTTGACACCACTGAAAGGTTCACGTCTGCCTCACACACAAAGCATGTCTGACCGCGCCGGCGTTAGCCTACGTGTCGGTAGACTGGTTGGCCCTCTTCCCCCACATTTTTGTTGTCTTGCCACTGAGGACATCAGAGTACGTGCAGCTCGCAGCCGTTTTGGCTGCCGCGAAACATGACGACCCAAAACTGAACCGAAAGGGCACCCACGAATGGGTTCGAGGACATCCCGCAGACGCACCAAAAACCAACGCCACCCCAGAGAACGTCCAATCATAGCCATCGCACACTACGTGAGCATGGAGGACGACGCGTAAGAGGAGGAGGAGGAGGAGGAGGAGGAAGAGGAGGAGGGACGAGGAGGAGGAGGGGAAGGAGGAAGAGGAGGAGTAGGAAGAGGAAGAGAAGAAATAGAAGCAGGAGGAGGAGGAGAGATAAGAGGGAGGAGGAGGAGGAGGAGGAGGAGGAGGAGGAGGAGACGGAGGAGGAAAATCGAGCAGGGACCCTGCCACAGGGGTGTCATGCCGAATTGAGTTCTAGAGAGCGGGCTTCATGGCCCCTGGTCTCGCCGAGCTCTGGCCTCCAAGACCTGGGGCCCCAACGACTGGGCCTGGGCCAGCGAGAGCCCATAGGATGCGAGCGCTTCTGAGATGGCGGGCCTCCTGAGGCCCGTCGCCTGAGGGACCGCGGGGCCCACCCGTTTCGGGCTGGCCTGAAGGGATGCCTCAAAATCCCCCGCATACCTTCAGCTCTCCCGAAGGAGGGGGGCAAGGTCACCGAGCACGCCATTCCCCTTCTTGGGGTAGCGTTCCACAGAAAGGACGGCGCTACGAATCGCGGGGGCGGAATCTAGTGGCCCGTCAGGGCGACAACCTACGAGGCCGCGCCCACGATCGTCTGACGCATCGCCTGCGCAGCGCGAGCAACCAAAACTGGCGAGCCCGCCGCGCGCTCGCCTGCGGGCCGCGCCCCCTCCGATGGGAAGACGGGCGCGGCCAAATGGCGATGGCTCCTCGCGCGCCACGGGGGCAGGCCAGCTGCGGCAGCCGCTCCGCCATGGCCCTGGGCCCGGAGGGCCGCGCCCGCCGCGGCCGCGGGACGGCGCCGCGCAGCCCGCGCTGGCACCCTGGGCGGCGGCTGCCGCTGGCGGCTGGGCCCAAGCCGCCTCGCGGGGGTCGCCTGGCCGACCTCGGCCTGGCGCCGCCGCGGCCCGACGGGCCGCACCCGCTTGCGGCGGCCCAAGCGCCGCAGGAGAAGCCGTCTCGTCTGCCTCCATGCGCGGGCCCCCAGCTCCACCTCGGTCGCCGCCCTCGCTGTCGGGCCGCCGCTGGGCGGGCAGTTCGCGGCGCGCGCCGCCGCGCTGGGCACGTCCATGCCGCGCGTCTGGTCGTCGTGGGGGTCGCCAAACTCTGGCGGAAGCTCGCCAAAAGCAACCACCTTCAACGCCTCGGCGCCAATGCTGTCACGCACGTTTAGCTCAATCAGCATCGCCTCCTGCAGCCCCGCATAAGGTGCTGCAAGCTTGGCGATGTGGGAGCAAGCCGCCCAGCGTCTGGATGTCCTAGATGTGAGCCCTGGCCAAGACGGCCCCTGCGTTGGCCTGCTCGTCGGCCTTTCGGTCGCCGTTAAGCCGCGCGTGGGCAATGGGCCCCCTCGGGCACTGCAGCCAGGCCAAAGGTGGGCCGTGACCCTGGTGATCTGCACGCCCTTCAGCTCGACGGCCCCGTCCGTCCAGAGGCGAGCCCGCTGCGCCTCGGGCCCCGCGGCCCAATGCGGGGCGGGGGCACAGCGGGAGGTGGCCAGGCAGTCGACATGCAGCTTGTAGCCGCCACCGTGGATCTTGTCCGTCAGCATCTCCCCCGCGTAGTCCTCTCCATCCCGCGGTAGTTTTTTAGGCGCTGCTTCGAGCGGCGCTGCGCCCCATGCCGCTGCGACGAAGTGCACGTTGGAATCGTGGGTAATGACCGCCCAGCCCGCCGCGCGAAGCGCTGGGAAATTCTGGTCGAAGTCCGAGCCGCCGACGAAAACGAGCCAGCCACGGCCCATGAAGGGGCCCAGCTGGGGCCGCGACGCAGCGCACCTGAACTCCACGCCCCCGCCGCGCTCTAGCCGCTGGAAGAACTCGGCCCCATCTGGGACAGGGCCGCTGGCGAGGAGGTCGAAAGGGAACTCTAGCTCCTTGACCTTCTCAACCGACAACTTGAAGTCGGGGCCTCGGGGCCCACCGCGTCGCGGCGCCAGGCCGCATGCGCATCGCGCGCGCAGCGCCTGCGATGCAGCGAGCCATTAGTGCTGCCACAAAGCTGGCGCTTCGTCGGGATGGAAAGGCCCCGAGCTCCCACGCGGGCCTGGCACTAGACGTTCTGGATGAGTCCCCGTAGAGCCCTCCGTTGATGTGGACCCCTTTTCGGCCGATTGCTGGCGCAACCGCTGCATGGCGGGCCTCCACAGAGGGCCCATGCCCCAAGCGAACATGCCAGGGCCCTGGCGGCATACCTCCTCCACTCAAATGGCCCCCCTGCGCTCCGGCATCAAGAACTTCCCGAAGAAAGCGGGACAGGACCGATGCGCGTCGCGCGCGTTGCCGCCGGCGTCATGGACGGCGCAGGGGCCGCCGCCTTCGGAGCCCCGGTCGACGCGACAAAGCGCGATGACAAGGGCCGAGATGGAGCCCTTCACCAGTCTCCAGGGGAGCGGGGCCCGAGCCGCGCGCTGGCCCTTGGCGAAAGCACGCGCTGGTCACCCCTTCAGTATTGAGGCCAGCCCATGCCACATCAACGTAGGACATGGCGGCCTGCATGGTGGCGATGACCAGCGGGTCCCGGCGCCACCCTTTCCAATGCGATGGGCTGGCTAGCCCCAGCGAGGGCCCCTTGGACAAGCGGCCTCGAGACATGACTTCGCCGGCCCTCAGCTGACTCACGGGCCTGTCGGGAAAACGCACGATGGCCGAGCCTCACGCGGCCTTGGCAGCGGGGCCTGCCCTGGAGACTCTGCCCCGAGGGGCCTCAGGTCTGAAGAGCCTCGTGAGCTTGCGGCCCTGCGCCTTGGCCATGTCCTCCCTGCCCGAGGAGACTGCTACTCTCGCGCAAGAGCCTGCAATAGCGTTGCCGCCGAGATGACGGCGGGCGTCGACGATGCCGGCGCTGTTGGGGCCTCAGCCATCCTACTACATGAACCTCGATCTTGAGCGCCGCGAAGGTGGCCAGCGCCTTCCGTCTCTTCTTGCTGACGGGGAGGCTGACCTCGGCGAGCTTGGAGTTGGGCGCTCGGCATGCAGCGGCCAACTGCGCGGCCGCCACGCGGCGCGAGCCTGCCGCGCGGCCGACGCGTCGCCCGCCAGCGCGAAGGCCCTGGCCACCAGGGCCGCCAAGGTTGCTGCTCGCAGCGCCGAGAGGAGCAGCAGCTTGGCCAAGGCGGCAGCAGAGGAACAGCCAGAGACCACCGCGCCGTCGACCGCGATGACGCGGCTGAGGGCGGCGCCGATTCGCGCGCGGCGCGGCGCCAGGCGGGCGCAGCTCCGTGCCTTCAGCAAGCCCTCGTCAACTTTCCTGGCCTCGCCCGCGATGCGCAGCTCATCGCGGCCGATGTGCTTGCATTACATGGAGAGGTCCTCGTAGAGAGAGAGAGAGAGAGAGAGAGAGAGAGAGAGAGAGAGAGAGAGAGAGAGAGAGAGAGAGAGAGAGAGAGAGCCAGCCTCCATGAGAGTCTCCTTGGCGCGGGCAAAGCGCGCGTCGTGGACCCGGGAGGCTCCGTCGCGGCCCCTGTCCGAAGATGTGCCCCAGAACGGCTGCTGGTCTATGGCGCACCCCCGGCGGGGGCGCTCTGTCTGCCTGATGCGCGACCAGAGCCTGGCCACCACGGGCATCAGGCAAATTGGCCGTTGGCCTCCGTCTGGTTTCGGCCAGAGGACCATCGCCGCCGCCCAGAGCTCGTCGCAGCGCGGCGACCTCTCTCAGGCGCCCAGGGTGTCCGCCAGCTCCAGCAGCAGCTTCGGGTGAAAGTTGCCCTGGCCAAGGCCCGCCCGCTTCTTGAATGGCTTCGCCGCGTTCTGGGCATTTGCAATGGCCGCGGGCGGGAGCGCCCAGACAGCCCCCCGCCGCGCGGGGCGCCAGCGCCCGGCGCGGGCTGGATTGGCCCACTGGGGCAGCCAGTCGCCGAGCACCTTGGCCAGCGCCGCCTGGCCCACAGGCGCCGCGGGCCTCTCGCGGCCGTCGCCCGGCACCGCCGCGGGCTCCGAGCGGGCGTTCTCGATGACCTCGCGGGCCAGCGAACCCGACCTCTTGGAGGCTTCCTCCGCGCAGGTCCCCCACCGGGCCTTGCTGCCGTGGATGTCAGCTTTGGCATCCTGCTCGATGGCGATCTGCATCGCGGTCAAGAAGGCGGCCCCCGAGGCGAGATCCCCTGCCAGATGGGCTCGAGCTTGCCGTCGTTAAACACGTCGACGCCTTCGGCCTGAAGGCGACGACATGGCCCCAGCGGCGTTGGGCCAGCTGGCGCAGTGAGAGCCTGCATTGCGTGATGGGCGAGGCTCTGCCCGTTCGGTTGGCCCGTTGCTCCGCCCCCAGGGGGGTCTGGATGGCGCGGGGGGCCCTGAGTCGGCGAGCCCACGCAGCGAAACCAAGACTGCCTCGGCCTGGCCCAGCCAGGTGCCCACCGCCGCGCAGGCGTCTACGCCGCCACTGCTCGGCCATAGCATGGCCTGAATGTCTGAGTTCCTCCGGCGCAGCGCGCCGTCGTCAGCCTTGAAGTCAGGGCCGAAGACCTGCGGGATGCGCTGGGCCTGGACCACCCCCAGCAAGCTAGCCGGGTCAAGGTGGCCACCGCGCGCGGGCCTGGCGGCGCGTCGAGGTGGGCCCCCACTGCCTGGGCCAACGTCTCGAGCTCCGTGGAGACCAGAACGTAGTCGCACTCCTTGTCGTCGCGTCTGGCCATGCCAGAGCCCGCCACTAAAGCCCCCAGACGTTCTGGCCTTGCTGGACGTTGGAGCCCACTGGCCTCGACGTTGCAGCCGCCGCCAATGATGAAAGGCACCTCCACGTGAGCACACCCGGATTAATAATCAGGAAACGCGCCCAGGTTGGCCCCTTCGAGGCCGGCCCCGCCCTGCAGGTGGAGCGACGCGATGGCGATCGCGGCGCCCTTTCCCAGCGAGATGCGCCCAAGAACCACGCGGTGCTGGAGGCCGCGCCGCGCTGCGAACGGCTGGGCCGAACCCTGGGGGCGGCCGGAGATGACGTCGACGGCCTAGGACACAGCGCGAGCAGCGCCCCCCGCGCGCGGGGCCCCAACGCACGACAGATGGGGGGCGGCCCCGTCCACCCACCCGTGGGCCTGGCCCTCGGCGACGTCGCTGGCAAACCGCGCCTCCTGGATGAGCATCGCGCGCGAGGCCATGCCTGTGCGCAACAGCTGCCCGCAGGTGCTGGCCGCCACGCCCCAAATAATCCCGTTGGAGGTCGCGAAGAACAGGGGCCCTCGGAGGCGGCCCCGCGCTGGAACAGGTTGACGAGAGGCGCCTCGGGACGAGCTCGACCAGAGAGGGCCTCTGCACGTCGGCGGAGGCGACCGTCGACGCCGGCGCAATGAGGCCCCGTGACGGACCGCTGGTGGCCAGCAGCCCCGTGCCCCACAGAGTGCCCCAGAGGAGCAGATGGTCTTCTGAGGAGGCCGCGCAGCGGCCAGCGTCAGCCCCCAGGACGGCCCACATCGGGGCCACGCCTCACCCCCGCCTGCTCGATTGCGGCAGCTGCGGGCTGTGTTCCTGGCCAAGGCCCTGGGTTCGGAAAAAATCTGACCCCGACGGGGGGTCGTGGCGACTCGGCGCGGCGGTGAGCCCAGCCGCATGGGCCAAAAGAGGGGCACTGTGCAGCTCGGGAGGCGTCGAGGCCTGCTGTCGTCGCGCTGCGCGTCCCAGTAGCCAGTGGTTCCTCCGCGTAGTTGGCGAACCGGCTGCAGAGCCAGCCAGGGGTGGAAGGCTCGCTGATGGGGCCGAACCATCCGACCGCCACCGATTCGGGACGAGCGTCTCCTCTTCCACTCCGACCTCTCCTGGTTGAACCTGTGGCCCATGCTGGCAGAGGCGGAGAATGTTCCTGCATCCGCCGCCTGACCTCGGCCAAATCGCCAAGCTTGGTGATGAGCCCGTGCTACCATGTCACTACGCCATAGCCACGTAGGTTTTCCAGTTGATGGATCAGCCTCTTCCTGCCATCAAACCCTCTGGCCCATTCTGCGGTGCAGATCTGCTGGGCCAAGCGGAATCAGTCCTGGTCGAAACCGTCGTAGAAGGGCGCGAAGATGGGGATCGCGAGGTGGCTGAACACGCACGGAGCGCATGCCGCCATTCAGACCTCTCACTGACAGCCTCCGAGGATCGCAACCCATTGTCAGCCCCAGCGGCCGAACCTCCGAACTACCCTATGCCTCTCTGCGAGCGCGTGTTCGTAATCCTCTACAGGACCCATCCACTGCGTGCCGGGGCTGTTCCTCAAGAGGCCGAGGGGGGCGACGGTCATGCCATCGTATGGCGGCTGTACGGATCTACTGCACGTTCTGGGTCCTCGTGCTCTTGGCCTCGTAGTCGCGCTCATGTGGGCGGTCGAGCTCTTGCTGTTGGCTCTGTCGGCTGCGCCAACAACCTTGTCAAGCCTTGTCGCACATGCGTATTGCTGCCTCCATATGCTTTGTCGTAGAGGGAAGGGTAGGCGCGCAGGACGGCAAAAAGGTGTATGGCACGCACCAGTGCCTGAAGTAGAGCTCAGCCGGCCATGGGGGCATGAGGTTGTTGTTAAGCCCTCGCCGCAGTATGCGGCTGAGCAGCAGCGCGTCTACGGGCCATACGCCCTTGCAGAATGCCATGGGGTTCGTCGCGTAGAATTACAGGTGGTGGTCCCAGGTAAAAAGAGCAGCCACTGCGGTCTAGCAGGCGGAATAGCCAATGGGTGGGATAAATTCCATCGCTCTCCTCCCAACAATGCCCGTCATGACCAACAGGGCTTACGTCACCAAAAGGGCCACTGGAGAACTCGATGGGACTTAAAGATCCATCTTCTGACTAATAGATGTGCTGCACGGTGTTACTTGCGCTCTGGGGGGAGGAGGAGGAGGATGAGGAGAAGGAGGAGGAGGAGGACGAAGAGGATGAGGAGGAGGAAGAGGAAAATGATGAGGAGGATGAGGACCACCGTAAACCCAAGACGCATCAACGATGTTGCAAAACAATCCTCCCTCTGAGCTCCCTCTCCCAATGCCCATACAAGGTTCATTTCCACTGAGGGAAGTGCCTCGTTGGGAAACAACCATCTGAAGACCCTGAAGCATGTCAAAACGCCATTCACGGAAGTCCAACGCCACGGTTTAACCTGACTGCTACGTCGACGAGCCTGAATCGTACCGAAACATAACTCCTAGGACTTCAACACCGCGAATCAACTGAACTGTTGCACTTTCACAATCATGAATCCCGACTGTGCGCGGCGCTAAGGCTAAAACCACAGCTTGAAAACCAAACGCCCTCAATCCGTGGCGCTCTATCAAATTTATAATACGACTGCACGCAGCGCTAAGGCGAGAGCACATCTTGAAAACCGCTCGCTCTCAATGCGAGAAGCTCTTGCAACATTTTAAAAAGGAATGAACGCGGCCCTAAGGCGAGAGCCACATTTTGAAAACCACCCCTCCATTTGTGAAACTGTTGACATTGTTCAAGTTTCAGCGTCATTAATGGGGAGGAAGTCTCAGGCGAAACGCCCGGCCCGCCCTTTACAACCGGTCTCGGGGCGCGACAGGGCAGAATCATTGTTAAGGAAAACGAATGGAGAGGAGGAGGATGGGGAGGGGGAGGAGGAGGAGGAGGAGGAGGAGGAGGAGGAGGAGGAGGAGGAGGAGAAGGACGAGGTGCAGGGGGGGAAGGAGGAGGGGGGAGGATGGATCGGAAGCGAGAAGCGCTCACGGCAAGCGCACGGGGAGGACGGCGGCGCGGGCGCGGCACTCGGCCCGCCCCCTGGGGCGCCGCCAGCTGCAGCGCAGGGGCGGCGCCCTACTGGCAGCAGAACGGCCAGCCCGCCGAGGGCCCGATGGCCCGCTCGACACCCTCGTCGAGCACCTCCAGGACTAGGAAAATCGGGCACGCACTACTCAGAGGAGGAACAGGCACCCATACTTTGACCCGTGCCTCGTCTTCGCCTGTTTGGGCCTCGTTGGAGGCCCTCGTCGCCACGACTGGGTTCGCCTTCAGTTCCTGGCTAGAACGCACCCTGGAAGGGGTCAGGGGAGAAGCAGTATTGGTAACCCTTGCTTCGGATGACCGCGGGGCTCTCTAAGTGGAAAGACGTGCTAGAAGTGGATGACAAGGTGGCTTACAGATGGCCCAACATGGCCTGTCCAGGCAAACTGGGCTCCGCCCACGTAGCGGAGTGAGCGAACCCACCCAAGCCACTCGGGGCACTCGTAGCCCACGCATATATCTAGGTTAGGGCAGCTATCGCCCACCCTAGCATCCACTAAGAACCCCCTAGCACTTGGCAGCCCCCGCGGTGATTCAAGTAACCCCCGTCAGCACAAACCCGGGGCGGTCGGGGCCACGTCGCGAAGCCTGGTCGGCTGCCTCGCAGCTCCCACACCCGGGCCAGCGGAAAGCGGACAGTGAGAGCCGGCCCTACGCGGCTCCCGAACGTCGGCTACATCCAAGAGTGACCTTGGGCAAGATCGACCTTTGGTGCGCGGACTAACGGGGCGCAAGGTGGCCAAATCCAAGCGCTCGAGCAGCCGCTATCGCATCGCGCTCAGCGATACGGGGTACCCCGATGAGCCCGCACCGAAGGTCACTCTGGCGAAGTGTCACTCTTGCGTCGAGCCGAACACTCGGGTACGCCGGATTGGATGGGCTGACTCCCGTGAGCGCTGACCCCCGTTGCGTGAGCCCCGAGAGAAAGATGTGCCCCTCGCGGATTTCTCCGACCTGTGCCAGACCCCCCTACCCTGGCGGCGCCTCCGCCGCCGCCCCTCGCGCGCGGAGCGCGCCAGAACGAGAGCGGGGGCCAGCGCCGGTTCAAGAACTCCGCGCGGACATTCGAGAGTTCAAGGTCGGGAAATTTTGCTCCGCGTGTCGCGGCAGCGGCCCCGCCGTGCCATGCGAGTGGATAGCGTGCCGCTCCGCTCTGCGGGGCGGGAGGTGAGGAAAGGATGCGGACGTTGACGCTTGGGGACCGGGACGTGGACAGCGCGTCGCGCCGAGGCGTGGTGGGCAGAGACTGGCAGGGCGAAACGTTAAGCCCAAAACTCTTGACCGTATGCGTATGCCGGCTTTTCTAAAGTTAGAAAAATTTTCTAACTTTTTTAGAAAAGGTAGAAAAGTTTAGAAAATTAGTTGTTATGCGTTTGTTTTAAACAAACGCATAACAAACTTTTTTGGCGCTCCGCGACGCTTCCTTGGATCCGCGCCGGACCCCCTCCCTGGCGCGCGGAGCACGCCAGGGGCGGCGCAGGAGGCGAGACCAGGGCGGCCCGGCTCGTCTCCCAGAAATCCGAGCGGAGCGCCAAAAGTTTCTGTTTATGCCGCGCTCTGTTTCTCCAGAACCCCGACGCCACGATTTTTTCAGCATGCGACCCCCAGAGGTCCGGACCTATTCGCCGGGACCGGTTTTTCATCCCGAGTCGGCTTTTGACGGCCCCGAGGGCCGTTAAGGGCCCCGAGAGGCCGAAAATCTGGAAAAACCTTCCGTCGTGATTTTGTCATGACTGGAGGGGGTCTGGGCCTCTGGCACAGCCGGCATACTCACACGGTCAGGAGCTCTGGCTCAACGGTGCCGGCACCGCTGCTCCAGGCGCGCAGGCTGGTGCAACGCGCGGCCACCGTGGGCCCGCCCCTACCACGAGAGCCCCAAGCTGATCTCAGGCTGCTCACCCGGCACCTCGAGGGCCACATCCCAGGAAGAGTCTCGAGCGCCCAGAAAAAAAAAGTATCGAAACGGTGCCGGACGAGTTTGGCCTCCCAGGGCCCGACGCGTGATGCTCGAAACTCTCTGTGGCGGTGAAGGCGAAAGTACCTTCAGAAGAAGAACAAAAACACATAAACATAAACATTTGGCGCTCCACGCGGATTTCTTGGATCCGCGCTGGACCCCCCCTCCCTGGCGCGCGGAGCGCGTCAGGGGCGGCGCTGGAGGCGCCGCCAGGGGGGTCCCAGCGCGGATCCAAGAAATCCGGGCGGAGCGCCAAAAGTTTTGCTTATGTGTGTTCTTCTTCGAAGGGTGGAACATCATAACCCTATTTTTCTTATACGTTGTTCTCCTTCGGGCCTCCGCCTGCGCGGCCGGCACGAAGGCGGTGCACTGGCGCCCCGCGCACCGCACCCTGGCGGCCCCGGTCGCCTCCTCGGCCCCGTCCTCCTGCAGGGCAGCACACAAAAGTCTGCGGCACGCCGCCGTGCTGGAGGTCACCAGAGCCTTGCTCTGAGACGCACGGAGACATACCAACAATTACTAGATGTCCTCCTCGGAGGCGCGCTTCCGACCCGAACATATGGTCGGAGGTGAGATGGTGAGATCGAAGTGGAACGGAGGGCCCCCCTACCGGGAAATCGGTTTCGGTCTCGTGTTCGTGCGTGCCGTGCGTGCGGGCGAGGCGAAGCTGCGTGGGCGGGCGAGAAGAAAATCTCCTCCAGCTGAGGCGCGGCTGGACCAAATGATTCCTTTCCGGAGGCCGGAGGCCCGCGGTGTTCCGCCGGTGTCCCGCCTCCGGCTGAGGCGCGGCCGGACCAAATGATTCCTTTCCGAGGGCCGGTGACCCGCGGTGTCCGGCCGGTGTCCCGTCGGTGTCCCGATGAAGATGATGATGATGATGATGATGATGATGATGATGATGATGATGATGATGATGATGACGACGACGGTGATGATGAAGATGATGATGATGATGATGATGATGATGTCGATGATGTTGATGATGAGATTGATGGTGATGATTGTGATGATGATGGTGTCCCGATGATGATGATGATGATGATGATGATGATGATGATGATGATGATGATGATCATGATGATGATGATGATGATGTTGATGATGATGATGTTGACGATGTTGATGGTGATGATGGTGTCCCGATGATGATGTTGATGATGCTGATGCACATGATGATGTTGGTAATGATAAGATGATGAGGACAGAATGATGATGAAGATGATGATGATGATGATGGCGTCCTGGTAATGATAATGATGGTGATGACGATGATGATGATGATGATGAGATTGATGGTGATGCTGTTGATGATGATGGTGGTGATGATGATGGTGTCCCGATGATGATGTGGTTGATGACGATGATGACGATGATGGTGACCCGATGATGGTGATGATGTTGACGATGCTGCTGATGATGATGATGATGATGATAATGATTTTGATGATGGTGGCCCGATGATGGTGATGATGATGTCGATGATGATGATGAGGATGGTGTCCCGATGATGGTGATGATGATGGTGATCATGATCATGGTTTCGATGATGATGGTGCCCCGATGATGATCATGATGATGTTGCTGATGATGACGGTGTCCTGGTGATGATGATGTTGATGATGTTGTTCATGATGATGATGAGATGATAATGATGGTGACGGTGATGTTCCGATGATGATGATGATGGTGTCTCGAAGTTGATGGTGATGATGATGATGGTGACAATGATGGTGTCCCGATGGTGATGATGGTGGTGATGCTATTGATGATGATGGTGATGGGGTGATGATGATGATGGTGTCCCTATGATAAATATGATGATGATGATCTTGATGACGCTGATGACGATGATGTTGATGATGATGATGACGATGATGATGATGATGACGTTGATTGTGAGATCGATTGTGATATCGATAGTGAGATCGATAGTGAGACCGAATGTGAGATCGATTGTGAGATCGATTGTGAGATCGATTGTGAGATCGATAGTGAGATCGATTGTGAGAGCAATAGTCAGATCGATTGCGAGATCGATCGAATGAATTAGATCGAGTGAGATCGATTGTGAGATCGATCGAGTGAGATCGATCGAGCGAGACCGATAGTGAGATCGATAGTGAGACCGATCGAGTGAGACGTTGGTTCCTCCCCCCCAGGACCTCCTTATCACCCGAAGGGTGGTCGTATAGGTACACCCATCTCATAGTATATCGTTTCCCGGGCGGTGTGGCCAGAAAGCGCGCGCTACGACGCATATACTTCAAGAGTTCTCGGTGCGCGCGGCGCCCCTGGAGGGGCGACACACATGTAGTATCAGTATGTTGGGGTGACGACGATACTCCACGAGCGTGAGGTCGGGCATGTCCTCCTGCAGGCAGATGTTCTAAGAAAATTGAAAATACTGCTAGATAGAAGGCAGATCACGAGAGATCGTTCCCAAACAGTGTCCTCACTGTTCCGGAAGATTCCTCCTGCAGAGGGGCATGCCCGACCTAAGCCTTACTCCACGAGCGATAGGTCGGGCATGTCCTCCGACAGGAGGATGTTCGAAGAAAGCCGTACTCATGTATGTCCAAGAAAGTACACAGAGAGGGGCACGAAGGATCGCTCCCAGACTGTCTCGTTACTGTTCTTGGAGATTCCTCCTGTAGAGGGACACGCCCGCCTTTGAGCCTTGCTCTGGCGGTGGACAAACCTCTCTTTAGCAGGCCACCCTCTAGTGAAAACAACCTAAAACCGAAGCCGACGGACCTGGACCCGCAAAAAGGACGGCCGCGACGCCCTCTCGCGAATTGAGAACGGCCAATTCGCTCATCGACGTGTCAGGGCCGATTGCTCCACGAGCGGCGAACAGATCCGCATCCGCGCCCTCGCAGTCTGGACTCCGCGAGGCGCGCTCCCGCGAGGCGCGGCCGCACGGGTGCGCCCCGCGCAGGGGCGCCCGCGCAAAAAACGCGCCCCGTGCCCGCGGGGCCGCGGCCCGCGAGGCCGCGGCTACAGTTAGGTCGGGCATGTCTGAGGGGGCCCAGGGACACACAAATAGATGCACACACAAATCCCAGGATTCCTTAATTTTCCCCATATTTTCTGGGTTTTCGTCTTCCCCCCCACTTCCCATATTTTCCTGTATTTTCTGGGGAGTCGACGATGAAGTGTGTCTGTGTGTTTTTTCTCTCCTGAATGTCCTCTTGCAATGGGACTTGGCACGAACAAGTGGAAATAGTCACACAAACAAAAACTTCAAGATGGCGATGGTCACAAAAATCGCCCCAGGCTATGTTTTGACCCTTTTTGAATCTGCCTCCTGTAGGGGGACATGCCCGACTCAAGGCCACAGGGATCCTGTCCGCCCACGACAGGCCTCGAAGGGACACCACCGCGTCGAACGAATAAGAAAGGATGAGCACGCCGACGGGCCCCCAACAGCCGCGCATCACCGATGCTCGCTTCTCCCCCCGCCGACCTCCGAGTCGGCCGCCGCCGCCGCCGCCGAGGCCGCCAGCGCGTCGAGCAACTGCTCCTTGGTGACGACGCCCGTGGCCTTCCTGCCACGGCGCTTCGGGGCGGCCAGGATCGTCGGGAGCTCCCGCGCCTCCTGCTCGGCGTGGAAGCGCACGTTCTGCTGGCGCGCCGGGTCAGAGTGCTCCCCTGCGCTGTCCTCGTCGTGGCAGGACGAGAAGGAGAGGAGGAGGAGGAGGAGGAGGAGGAGGAGGAGGAGGAGGAGGAGGAGGAGGAGGAGGAGGAAGGGAGGAGGAGGAGGAGGAGGAGGAGGAGGGGGAAAGGAGGAGGAGGAGGAGGAAGACCAGGAGGAGGAGGAGGACGACGAGGAGGATGAGGAGGAGATCAGGGCCTCGACCAACTGCTCCCTCGTGGCGACCCCCGTGGATTTCCTGCCCACCGGTTCCAGAAGCGGCCTCGCGTAGCCAGGCTCTCGGGCGCTCTGCGGGGCCGCCATCTTGACCCTCTTGCCCGGCGCCACTGGGGCCTTCCCGGGACAGTCGCCCTGCGCGTCGTCGCCCTCGCTGTCGTCGTCCGCCTCCTGCTGCAGCTTCGCCAGCAGCTGCTGCTTGGTGGGAGCCCCCGTGGCCTTCCTGTCCACCCTCTTTGGGGCCAGCTGGGGCACGCTGGACTCGCTAGCGGCCTCCGACACAACGATCGTGACCCTCTTACCGTGGGTATCTGCGGCACGGTTGGAGCCGTCGTCGCCCTCGCTGTCGTCGTCGTCCTCCTGCTGCAGCTTCGCCAGCAGCTGCTCTTTGGTGGGGACGCCTGTGGCCTTCCTGCCCTTCCTCTGTGGGGCCAGCTGGGGCCCGCCAGACTCGCCTGCGGCCTCCGGCACCACGATCGTCACCCTCTTACCGTGAGTATCTGCGGCGTGGTCGCCTGGCGCGTCGTCGCCGTCGCTGTCGTCATCCTCCTGCAGCAAACTCGCCAGCAGCTGCTGCTTGGTGGGAACGCCTGTGGCCTTCCTGCCCACCCTCTTTGGGGCCAGCTGGGGCACGCTGGACTCGCTAGCGGCCTCCGACGCCACGATCGTGACCCTCTTACCATGGGTATCTGCGGCACGGTTGGAGCCGTCGTCGCCCTCGCTGTCGTCGTCCGCCTCCTGCTGCAGCTTCGCCAGCAGCTGCTGCTTGGTGGGGACGCCGGTGGCCTTCCTGCTGTTCCGCTGTGGGGCCAGCTGGGGCAGGCTGGACTCGCTAGCGGCCTCCGACACCACGATCGTGACCCTCTTACTGCGAGTATCTGCGGCGTGGTCGCCCTGCGCGTTGTCGCCCTCGCTGTCGTCGTCCGCCTCCTGCTGCAGCTTCGCCAGCAGCTGCTGCTTGGTGGGGACGCCGGTGGCCTTCCTGCCCTTCCTCTGTGGGACCAGCTGGGACCCGCCGGACTCGCCTGCGGCCTCCGGCCCCACGATCGTCACCCTCTTACTGTGAGTATCTGCGGCACGGTTGGAGCCGTCGTCGCCGCCGCTGTCGTCGTCGTCCTCCTGCTGCAGCTTCGCCAGCAGCTGCTGCTTGGTGGGGACGCCTGTGGCCTTCCTGCCCTTCCTCTTTGGGGCCAGCAGTGGCACGCTGGACTCGCCTGCGCGCTCCGGCACCACGATCGTCACCCTCTTACCGTGCGAATCGGCGGCGTGGTCGGAGCTGTAGCCCTGCGCGTCGTCGCCCTCGCTGTCGTCGTCGTCCTCCTGCTGCAGCTTCGCCAGCAGCTGCTGCTTGGTGGGGACGCCGGTGGCCTTCCTGCCCCTACGTTTTGAGGGGCCGACAACCTCGGCTGGCTGGTTCGCATCACCGTCGGGCGCTCGCGTGCCGAACTTCACGCTGGTGTCGAACTTCACGCTCTTCCGCTCCCCCTCCACTGGGCTGGCCTGGCCCGCGCGCGCGCGGACCCCCTGGCAGGCGCCCATCGCGCTGCTGGCGAAGAGGAGTTCCTCTGCAATCTCGGGGGGCTCTGGTCGGCAAGCGTCGGGGCCAGCTTCTTGGGACAAAAGGTCGACTGCATACATATTCATCACATCCCCCCATCCCCCCAACCCCGCTGTTCCTCCTCATCAGCATCCCTCCGCCCTTTCCGCCTACCCGTGCTCCCCACCTCCTGTGCTCCACCTCCTCCTCCTCCTCCTGCTCCTCCTCCTCCTCTGGCGGGCTGGGCTGCAGCGCAAGTGCGACTCCCAGATAGCGTGCGCAGCCCCACCCTTGCCCTCGAACACCAGATGTGTTGGATTCGCATGCGTATCTTTAGATCGTCTCTTGACGCAATGGAGGCCGAAGATCAGGTCCGTGAGTCCAAACAGTCTAGTCATAGGATGGGCAGGCATAGACGTGGGGGTAGGAGTGGTCGCCGTGGACCTCGTGGCGAGAGCCAGGTTGAAGGAGCCGCCATCCCTCCTGGTTTTGGGCCCCCCCGTCTTGGTGCCGCCGCTGCCGCCGCCGGCTGACAGTATGGTCTCGTTTGTCGGATCCAGCCACCAGCTCGACGAGACTGGTCGTCGGTGTCCTCGTTGCCGTGGATCCGCTTCGATTTCTCTGACGCGAGCCTGGAGGCAGTCCAGTTGTTTCAACCCTGTGATATTGGATGACGTGTTTTGTGGGCTTCCTGGGGGTGCGAGAGTACACATTGCTGGGGGGTGGGTCGACCCCTCCCACACCATGCGGTTGCATCAGACCCTGAATATCTAGTTCTGCGCGTGCTGTGGTATGTATTGGGATCAGCAGCTTTTGTGCCTGGGGAAGGGGTGCACGAATCAGGTCACCCCAACCCGTGCCGAGTATTTGAATCGTCTCGAGCGGGGGCTATTCCGTAAGGTCTTTAGTAAGGCATAGCTCATGCGTAAGGCTGGGGCGCATAAGGGGTACCCATGAGAGATGCATTGACTTCGTCCTGGAGCTCCTGATTTCCTGAACTCCTCATGCTCCTCCTCCTCCTCCTCCTCCTCCTCCTCCTCCTCCTCTTGATCCTCATCCTCATCCTCATCCTCATCCTCATCAGCATCAGCATCAGCATCAGCAGCATCAGCATCAGCAGCATCAGCATCAGCATCAGCATCAGCATCATCATCATCATCATCATCATCATCATCATCATCATCATCATCATCATCATCATCAGCATCAGCATCAGCATCATCATCAACATCAACATCAACATCAACATCATCATCATCATCATCATCATCATCATCATCATCATCATCATCAGCAGCATCAGCATCAGCATCAGCATCAGCATCAGCATCAGCATCATCATCATCAGCCTCAGCATCAGCAGCATCAGCATCAGCATCAACATCAGCATCAGCATCAGCATCAGCATCAGTATCAGCATCAGCATCAGCATCAGCATCAGCATCATCATCAGCATCATCAGCATCACATCATCATCATCATCATCATCATCATCATCATCATCATCATCATCATCATCATCATCATCATCATCATCATCATCATCATCATCATCATCATCATCATCATTATCTGCCGTTTCTTCATCCTCTTCCGCGTCCCACCTTTTCCTCACCCACTACCCACCCTCCCCCCCACACCCCTCACTGACGTATCAGCGCGAAAATGCACTTTCCACGTCGGCGCCGCTCCCAGGGGCGACGGCGGGGAGCGCGATGGTGTCGGGCCCCATCGGGGGCCCGAAATCGGGCCAAAATCTGCGCTAGCGCCCAGCACCACCTCCAACACCCAGAAAACAGTTGAGAACGGCACGTACTCTCAATTCCGTAATCGGGGGGGGGGGTCTGATACCCGCCAGGCGGGCCTTCTCACCCCCCCCAAACTAGCCATGAAAGGGCGAACTGTTGACCAGACCCCCCCGAATCCTCCAAGACAGCTCAAATCAGGCCCCACCCGAATGTGACCCACCCCACTTTATTATGGAATCCGGGGTAGACATTCCCAAGATCGCCCCTGAGGCTGGGGGGGGAGATCGGAGTGGAACGGGGGAAATCGGTTTTGACTTCGTTGCGTGCGAGGCGAAGCTGCATACGGCACCCCTAAACATGAAACAACTGCAACACATCACAGAACCGGTCCGAACACAGCGCGAACGGGAACCCCACAACGAAACAAAACACGGGCACCGAAACGTAAGCAAAAAACACGTCGCTCACGAGAACGACCAACAAAAACATGCCCCCAGCGCCTTTTACATTATCAGAGGGCGACGAGATGGACGCAGGGGACGACGAGACGCGAAGGCGGCGGGAAGCGCATCCTCGCCTTCTCGTCGTTGTCGTCCTCGTCCTCGTCCTCGTCTTCGTCGTCGTCGTCGTCGTCGTCGTCGTCGTCGTCGTCATCGTTGTCGTCGTCGTCCTCGTCGTCGTCGTCGTCGTCGTCGTCGTCGTCGTCGTCGTCGTCGTCCCGAGGACGACGGCAACGGACGGGGCGCCAGGCCCCGCCCCGGCGGCCTCGGGCTCCGCCGGCGGAGCCTCCGCCGCCGTCGCCTCCTCGGCCTCCGCCGCGGGCTCCTGGGCGAGGGGGCCGGAGGCGGGAACCGAGCTGCGCGCGCTCGCGAAAGGCCTGACCCCCATGCGGTCGGGGATTCTCGGGGATGGCGTGTCACCACGACGGCCTCGGCGGCACGCCATTCCCTGGCCAGCGGACAGCATCAGCATCATAAGTATCAGCAGCATCAGCATCGTCGTCATCATCATCATCATCATCATCATCAAAATCATTAACATCATCATCATCATCATCATCAGCAGCAGCAGCATCATCTTCGTCAGCATCAGCAGCAGCAGCATTATCATCTTCGTCAGCATCAGCATCATCAGCATCATCATCATCACCATCATCAGCATTCGCATCATCATCATGATCGTCGTCGTCGTCATCATCATCATCATCATCATCATCATCATCATGGTCGCCATCAGCATCATCATCAGCATCAGCATCAGCATCATCATCATGAGCATTGCAAGCATCATCATCATCGTCATCATCATCATCATCTTCATCTTCATCTTCATCATCATCGGCATAAGCATCATCATCAGCATCGTAACCAGCATCAGCATCATCATCGTTAGCATCAGTATCATTATCATGACTACCATCATCATCATCACCATCACCATCAGCGTCATCATCGTCATCATCAACGTAAGCATCACCATCACCATCATCACCATCATCACCAGCATCAGCATCAGCATCAGCATCAGCATCATCATCATCATCATCATCATCATTTGCATTATCATCTGCGTCATCAGCACCATCATCACCTGCATCATCATCATCATCATCACCAGCATCAGCAGCAGCATCAACCGCATCATCAGGAGCAGCATCATCAACATCAGCATTAGTATCAGCACCATCATCATCATGATAACCATCACCATTATTAGCATCATCGTTATCATCATCATCACCACCAACATCATCACCAGCAGCATGATCATCATCAGCAGCATGATCAGCATCATCAGCATCATCCTCATCATCATCCTCACATTATCATCATCAGCAGCGGCAGCAACATCGTCATCATCCTCATCATAACCGTCTTCGTCGTCGTCGATCCTCTTCCTCCTCCTCCTCCTCCTCCTCCTCCTCCTCTTCCTCCTCCTCCCCCTCGCTCCTCGCGCTTCCCCTGTCCCCGCGGAGGCCCGCCGCCGCAGCCCCCCCCGCGGCCCCGCCTCGCGCTCGGGGCCGTCCTGCCACCTCTCGTTCCTGCCGCCCCTCCACGGACTCTATCGTGTGGTCTCGTCGTCGTCCTTCTCTTGCCCCTCTTGCCACGGGGTTCCTCTCCGCTGGTGAGAGCAGTGCGCGTCGATCGTCGTACAAAGTCCCCCCCACGACTCCGACCCGTCGTCTTCTTTTTCGTCGTCTCTCTGTCGCATTGGGAAGGATGTCTCCGCTGCGGTGGTTCCAGCCACGTTGCTGCTGACGTTTCCGCGGGCGTGATCTTGTATATTGCGGCGCCATGGCATTCCCGTCACAAGCTTGGGCATTTTCCGCTGGGCACGTCAGAAAATGAATATCATATGTTC
>CAUYUJ010015982.1:491602-510154 GCA_963575745.1 Prorocentrum cordatum
TCGCTCTCGCTCCTTCTCTCTCTCTCTCTCTCTCAATTTCGCTCTTTCGTTCTCTCTCTCTTTCTCTCTCTCTCTCTCTCTCTCTCTCTCCGTGTATGTAAACATACATGTATGCACAAAGCTTTATCGTTGTCTCTCTCGCTCTCTGGTTATCTATATGTACATGTGTATATATTTATATATTTATATATAATGCAGCGATTATGGTTTCCCTCTCCTCTCTCTCTCTCTCTCGCTCTCTCTCTCTCTCTCTCTCTCTCTCTGTACGTATATACATATGTACCTATACGACCACCCTGCGGGTGATAAGGAGGTTGGGGGGAGGGGGCCAACAATGGATCTCACGATCGATCTCAGTATCGGTCTCATTATCGACCTCACTATCGGTCTTATTATCGGTCTCATTATCGATTTCACTATCGATCTCATTATCGATATCACTGTCGATCTCACCACGGGACACCACGGGACAACGACGGGACACCGGCGGGACACCAGCGGGGCACCAGCGGGACAATGGCGGGACACCGCGCGCCACCAGTTGCCGGGCGGAGAACCTTTTGGTCCGGCCGCGGCCCAGCCACAACGGGACACCGGCGGGACACCAGCGGGACACCAGCAGGACACCGGCGGGACACCGCGCGCCACGGGTTGCCGGCGGAGAACCTTTTGGTCCAGCCGCGGCCCAGCCACAGGAGAATTTCCTCTCCCCCGCCCGCGCAGCTTCGCCTCGCCCGCACGCGCGGCACGAACACGAAACCGAAATCGATTTCCCAGTAGGGGGGATCTCCGTTCCACTTCGATCTCACCCCCCAACCTCCAATATAGATATGTGTGTTTCGTATTTTTGTTTCCCGTGTGTATAGATGACTATGTGTACACATGCGCACATGAATGTATCAGCCTGCGTGAACGCCAACCACCGTGCTTCTAACAATGTGTGTAGTGCACTCTTGCGTGTTGTAATACATGTGGTGCGTTCCATGTGGTACTATAGGCGTGGTGCGCAATATGTCCTGCGCAGCCGGCGTGGTGCATATATATATATATATATAGATATGTATATATGTGGTGTGGAAGAAAGCTGTGCAATCGACGTTGTAAAATCGATGTAGAACCATCTGCGCGGTGCAAGATATGATGTGCAGTTCTCCAATGCTGAACCTGAGATTGTCCTATCCTTTGCTCGCGCAAACATCCCACCCACCCACCCGCAGTTTGGCTTGCAAACCCCATGCGGAAGTGATTGCGAGAAGTGTTTGGTGTTGGCTGGTGCATCTCTGCAGCCGCGCTAGCCCGCGCATGCTCGCGCGCGCAGCGGCCAGCTAGTTTGGCGCGACCGACGCGAAGGCGGTGGCGCTGACCGCTCGGCACATCCCAGCGGGCACTGCGGTGCGAGTCGGCAACTTGGGCGGGCGCGGCATCATGGCAACGTCGACAACGGTAGACACAATGATGATAATAGCGATGCTGGCGGCGATGCTAACAGCGACGACGGGGCAGCCAGTGACGGCGCCGATGCTGATCACGCCGGCGACGATGACGGCGTCTTCGCGTCGGAGATGGAGGTGTTGGAAGGAGTTCGACATGCGCGCGCGGTAGACGCGCGACAGTGGCCCGCATGGTACTATTTAACACGGATCGTGTCAACCCAGCACGTGCGCAAGGGCGTTCCAACGATTTCAACATGCGCGCGCGAAGCCCGTGTGGTAGAATTTTACGAAATTGTTGGAAGACGTATGGTTCTCTAAAGAATTCACGAGAGCGCGCGCATTCTTTTGTTGAAAATCCGTGTTGCGAAACCCTGTGGTTTTCAATGTTGTTTGGACGCTCGATTTTGAACTCCTTCCAAAACCAAAGGTTTTTGAAGGATTTCGGCATGCGCGCGCGACGACGCGCGCGTGTGCACGTCGTTCTGTATGTTCCAAAGGATTCGCGAAACAAGTGTTATGTTAGGATAAAAAATTCCACCGTATCATATGTTTGCAAGGGAACCGAGGGGGCGATACTGGTTTGGCTGGGATCGACCAGTAGGATCGACATTGGGTCATAATCGGATGTGTTTTGCATCGGTTCCCGGGGGATCGATAAGTCCGGGGGGGAGGGGGGCAGAACCTATTTTTTCAAGAAAGGAGAATAGATGTGGAAGCACCCATGCTGCGCAATCTATGGGGTGCAATCAATCACTTGCTCAACTTGAAGCATTCCTCTCGACTGCTCGTGCAAACATCCCACCCTCTCTACCGCAACTTGGTCGCAAGACCTCTTAAGACCGTGACGGTAGGTACCAAATGGCACTTGGCAACGACACCGACGCCGACGACGGGCGACGACGAAATAGGAGGGACGACGACGAGACGCCGACGACGGACGACGACGACGACGACGACGAGGGAGGAGGAAGGACGACCGCGGCGACAACGACGACGGAAACGACGACGATGCCAAAGGGGACGACGACGACGACGAGGAAAGACAGAGGACGACGACGGCGGCGACGACGACGACAAGGAAGGAGGGAGGACGGCGACGACGACGACAAGGCAAGAACGCGCACGCATGCTTTTTTTGAAAACCCGTGTTGCGAAACTCTGTTTTTGTATGTTTGTTGGACACTCGATTTTGACATCTTTCCGAAACCGAGAGTTTTTGAAAGATTTCGGCACGCGCGCGCGACGACGCGCGCATGTGCACTTCGTCCTATTCGTTTGCAGAAGATTCTCGCGCCTGCACGCGCGCGAGGGCGTTCGAACGATTTCGACATGCACGCGCGAAGCCCGTTTGGTAGCATGTTCTGAAAACCGTGAGAAACAGCTGTCGTTTGCTTTAGGAATTCGCAAGAGCGCGCATAAGCTTCTTTTTGAAAATCAGTGTTGCGAAACCCTGTGTGTTTATATGTTTTTTGGACAGTCGATTTTGAAATCCTTCCGACAGCTAGGGTTTTGAATGATTTCGGCATGCGCGGCCGACGACGCGCGCGTGTGCACGTCGTCCCATTTTGTTGCAAGAGATTATCGAATTTGTTATAAGCCAGTGCGCGCGCATAGTATTTGTTGCAGAAGATTGCGGGGGGGGCCAATACCGGCCCTTCTGGGATAGTGTAAATTCACTTTTTTTAGGATGGACAGTGGGTCAGAATCCGATGTGTCTTGCATCGATTCCCGGGATCGTTAACTCCGGGGGGGAGGGTGGTAGGACACATTTCCTTGTTAGAAAGGACAATCGGCATTGTGCAATAGACTTGCTGCAAGATGCGTAGTGCAATAGTTGTATTGCAATCTATGCTGTGAAATCTATGTGGTAAAATTGCTGATGTGCATCATGTACGATGTAACAATGTTGTGCAAGAGCTGTGATGTGATATCTGTGATGCAATGTATGTGGTGCGATCTATGTTGTGCAACCTATGCGGTGCAATCTATGTTGTGCAACATGTGTAGAAACATCAGTGTGGAGGAACCTGCGCGGCAAGATGTGGTTCGCAATACGTAGGGTGCAACACATGCGGCGCAAAGTGTGCAACGAGGAGGCGACGGGGCGGCGACGGGCCGGCGACGGCGACAACATACGGCAGCTACACAGCCACCAGACCGACGAGCACGCCTAGACGACGGGCTGCGACGAGGCGGTGACGGGGCAGCGACGGCGGCCACATAGCCGCCAGACCAACAGCCAGGCCCACACGACGGGTGGCGACGAGGCGGCGACGGGGCGGCGACGGCGGTCACATAGCCGCCGGACCAGCAGCCAGGCCCAGTTCCTTAGACCATCAGTTAGAGACCCTAAATGCAAGCAAAGTTTGGGGAACGTGTATAAACGAAGATTCACACACAGATGAAGAGAGAGATCCGGTCTCTCTCTCTCTCTCTCTTTCTCTCTCTGTCTCTCTCTCTCTCTCTCTCTCCTTCTCTCTATCTCTTTCTCTACCTCTCTCTATATATATATGTATGTAAATATGTATATACAAACACGTGTGCATATATATATATATATATATATTCAAGTGGCACGTGTGTGCCCAGGCTCATACAAAAAACTGAAGGGGCGTTTGAAGCAGGAGTGAAATGCAACATCGAAGTCGCACTCGAGCGCAAGTGGGGTTGCCACACCTTGCGATGTGTGTACCAGGACCCCCCAGGAAGCCTCAGGAGGCCCGACTTGGATACCAGAAGAGGCTCCAGGAGGCCCCAGGATTGTGAGTGTTGTGCGTGTGTGTGTGTGTGTGTGTGATGTATGCTTTGTGTGGTGCGTGCTTTTTGTGTGTTGTAGGTGTTGTGTGTGTGTGTATGTTTGTCTAGCGTGTGATGTGTTGGGCGTGATTTGTGTCTCTGTGTGCATGTAGTTCTGAAGCCCCAGGAGGCCCCAGGAAGCCCCAGGCGGCCTCAGGAGGCCCCAGGAGACCCCAGGAGGCTTCAGGAGGCCCCAAGAGGCTCCAGGAGGCCGCAGGAGGCCCCAGGAGGCCCCAGGAGGTTTCAGGAGACCCCCAGGAGGCTCCGAGGCGGGGTCTGGGGTGCCAGAAGGTTCAGAAAGCCCCAGGAGGCCCCAGGAGGTTCCAGGAGACCCCCAGGAGGCTCCGAGGCGGGGTCTGGGGCTCGATTTTGGAAAGATTGTTCAAGCGAAACCGCCATTCCCTGAGAATCGGGGTCACAATTATTGAAATTACCATGTGTGTTTGAAGGTTTTATGTTAAAATGTTGAAATTCCCATGTGGTTTTGGACCCTGACGTCACGATCTGCGTGAGGGGTGCCACCGATTTTCAGAATTTCGAGGATGTCCCGAGCGAAACGCCCAGACAAAATCGCGGACGCGCGCGCATTAATCGCATCTGAGCTCTACTCCCTCGGAGAGGTGCGTATGAGAATACATGTGTATATATATGCAGTTCTCCATACTCCTCTCTCTCGCTCTCTTTCTCTCTCTTTCTCTGTCTCTCTCTTTCTGTGCCCACTTGCCTGTCGTTTTTTCCATCGCCCAAATCGCCATGAAGATGGAGGAGGACGAGTGGTAGGGAATGGTGGAGGTAGAGGAGAGAGAGGGAGGGGATGGATTGGGGGCCGATGGAAATACTACGTTGCTTCGGCAAACCAAGAGCCTCACTGATACATCGATCACAATTAAGCAGAATCAGCCTCACTCCGAGTACGTATACAACGTGCTGGAGGGATAGAAGTCAAATTCACTGGCACAGAGGGCCAACGGCGTGTTAGAACCTAAAGCCAGCACGGGAACGGCAAGAGCGGACAGAGCAAAATTGCCCCGAAATGGCTCATGGTACCGCTCGCTGTTCGAAGCCTTGGTTTCAGGAGCTATTTACGTCACTGCTTGCTCTTCGGAGCCTTGGCGTCCAGAACTTTTCACTGCGTTATCCCCAGGATATCAAAGAGGCCCGAAGGAAGCAGTCCAGTTCCCACGTTCATCCTGCGAGGCAGCCCAGTCCCTGCACCTACGACGGATGACAGCCCGGTCACGACACCCAGGCAGCCCGGTCACTACACCCAGGGGCTGTCTTCTGCCCTCCGCCTACTTCCTGTACCTGGCGACTTTTACAACTACGACGATCATTAACATAATAATCATCATCATCATCATCAACACCATCATCAGCATCATCATCAGCATCAGCATCATCATCATCATCAGCAGCATCAACCTTATCGTATCACCATCACCAACAACAGCATCAGTATCATCAGCATCATCAGCATCATCAGCATCATCGTCATCAACAACATCAGCATTAGCATCATCAGCATAATCAGCGATATCAGTATCATCATCAACAACATCATCATCCTCAGCGGCATCATGAGCAGCAGCAGCATCATGAGCATCAGCATCAAGAGCATCATCATCAGCAGCAGCACCAGTATCGTAAGCTTATTCAGCATCATCATCAGCAACATCTTCACCATCAGCAGCAGCATACGCATCCTCATCGTCAGCATCATCAATATCAGCATTAACATCTGCACCAATCACAGCAACAGCATCAGCAGCATCAGCAGTGTCATTGCCACCAACAATAATCAACAACCACATCATCAACAACAACAACAACAAGCACATCAACATAGTAAGCCTCACAATCACCAGCAACATCCGTCATCATCGTCATCAGCATCATCAGCACCATCATCAGTATCAGCACCATCATCATCACCAGCATCCTCATCATCAGCATCATCATCAGCATCACCATCGTCATCGCCATCGTCATCAACATCATCGCCGTCAGCATCAGAAGAACTAGCCCGAGATGGTTCATGGTACCGTTCACTCTTTGGAGCCTTGGTGTTAAGAGCTTGTCACGTCATTGTGAGCTCTTGGGAGCCTGGGCGTCAAAGCTGCGTCCGTCACTGGGCCGTCTGGGGGCAGGAGCCTTGGCGTCAAAGCTTTGACCGTCGCTGTGCCGTAGTGAGGCCCGAGGGCCACACCACCGTCCATGGTTCGGAGCCCTGGTGTTTAGAGTTTGTTACGCGATGGAAGAAATATTCAGCAAGAACCTTGCGAAACTCATTGAACTGGGCGTCTCCAGGCCTTCGTGAGGGTCCTTTGGGGACCCTCTTGGGCCGCCTTTGGGCCATCGGTGGCCGTGCTGGGCCCTTTGGGGCCCGTCTTGGGTGGCTTTGGCCGCCTTGGGGTTCTCTTGGGGGCCTGTTGGGGCTCTCTGGGGCCGTCTTGGGACCCTCGTGGGCCGTTTTGGGGCCGTCTTGCCAAGAGCGCCCCAAGAGGGACCAAGAGCGCCCCAGGAGCGCGGGTCAATGCGTGTCATGCCCTGGAAAGCCCCTGATACGTTGCCAAGACACCCCCGAGATGGCCGATTATAGTACAAGACAGCCTGACGGACACCAAGACGGCCCAATATAGCAGAAAAAAACATGCCATCAGAGGCTCCCACGATGCAACAACCGTGGAACCTCATGCGTGTGGTTGCTGATGGTTTGTCGTTCGCCTCTACGGCCCCAACGGGCGTCTAGGGTCCCAGGGGGGGCAAACGAGCCTCACGAAGGCCCTAAGAGAGCACCGAGACCTCCCCAAGAAGACCTTTGGATGACCGACGCAAGGTGGCCCAAGAACGGCCTAAGAGCGCAGGTCCATCGGGAACAGGCCTCAAGATGCCCCAGAAAGAATCCCTAGACGACGCAAGTTGGTGAGATGGTGGCCCCGAGGTGGCAAGAGATAGCGCAGAGCCAAACGGATCACAAAGACATCTCAAGATGGCCGAATATGCGCCCCGCGGAAGCCCCCGGGAATGCCTAAGTGCTTGGGAACTTTCCGATATCCGCAAACACACTGGCAAATGGCACAGATGATACCGTATGAGACGGTGGATTGCGCGAAGCGGTCGGATGACTGGTAGCAGAAGCCCCGGCAGCATGCAGCGCTAAACATAATGTGCTTAAGCATTGGCCGCATCTACTGGGACAGCTCTTTGCCCGTCAGTCTTGGATAACGAATCAGTGTTTATCGGGGATGTGCGCTCCTCCTTCTCCTCCTCCTCCTGCTCCTCCTCCTCCTCCTCTTCCGACCCCTCCCACCAACTCTGCATCCTCCTTCTTCTTCACGCACTCCCTCCCCCCCAGCGCGGGTCGCCTGCTCCTCCTCCTCCTCCTCTCCTCCTCTTCACCTTCGCAAACACCACCGCGTCCTTCTTCATCCGCCTCATCGGCAGCGTCGTCCCTCCTCCTCCCCCTTCCCCTCCTCTCCCCACTCCTCCCACTTCCTCTTCCTCCTCCTCATCCTCCTCCTCCTCATATTCCTCCTCCTCTTCCTCCTCCTAACTCCCCTCGTCCTCCTCCTCCTCCTCCTCCTCCTGCTCCTCCTCCCCCTGCAGATCCTTTTCCTCGTCAGTCTCTGTCTCCTCCTTCCCATCTTCCTCTCCCCCTCCTCCGCCTTCTGCCTCCTCCTCCTCCTCCTCCTCCTCAGCATCATCATCATCAGCATCATCGTCATCAGCATCAGCATCAGCATCAGCATCAGCATCAGCATCATCATCATCATCATCATCATCATCATCATCATCATCATCAGCATCATCATCATCATCATCATCATCAGCATCATCACCACCACCAGCATCATCGTCATCATCATCGTCATCGTCATCGTCAGCATCATCATCATCATCATCATCAGCATCATCAGCAACATCGCCAACATCAACATCATCATCATCACCGTCGCCATCACCATCATCATCATCATCATCATCATCATCACTTTCACCATCACCATCATCATCATCATCATCATCATCAGTATCAGCATCATCAGCACCATCATTAGCATCATCAGCATGATCACCATCATCATCAGCATCATCCGCATTATCATAAGAATTAGCATCGTCATCATCAAAAGCATCATCATCGTCATATCGTCATCATGATCACAACCAGCATCATTATCATCGGCATCATCATCGTCATCGTCATCGTCATCGTCATCCTCATCATCATCACCATCACCATCACCATCATCCTCATCCTCATCCTCATCATCATCCTCATCATCCTGATCATCATCCTCATCAGTATCATCATCACCATCACCACCACCATCATCATCATCACCATCATCATCACCACCACCATCATCATCATCATTATCATCATCATCATCACCAGCACCACCATCACCCTCACCACCACCACCACCATCATCATTATCATAATCATCATCATCACCACCACCACCACCCTCACCACCACCACCATCATCATCATCAGCATCATCATCATCCTCATCCTCATCATCATCACCACCACCACCACCACCCTTACCACCACAACCATCACCACCATCATTATCATCATCATCATCATCAGCATCATCATCATCTCCACCACCACCCTCACCACCACCACCACCATCATCATCATCATCATCATCACCATCACCACCACCTCACCACCACCACCACCATCACCATCACCATCACCATCAGCATCAGCATCAGCATCAGCATCAGCATCAGCATCATCAGCATCAGCATCAGCATCAGCATCAGCATCAGCATCAGCATCATCATCATCATCATCATCATCATCATCATCATCATCATCATCATCATCATCATCATCATCATCATCATCATCATCATCATCATCATCATCATCATCATCATCATCATCATCATCATCATCATCATCATCATCATCATCATCATCATCATCATCATCATCATCATCCCGCGCCGCGCTCTCCTTCTCCCCCTCCCGCCGCGGTTCCACCTCCTCCCCCCCCCTCGCTCCCCCCCCCCACCCCACCCCCCTGCCCCGCCCTCCTGCTCCCTCCCCCCCCTCCCCCCCACCCGCACAGACCGGGCCAGGGCACCGCCGGCCGGCGGGGTGCGGCCAGCGGCCCAGACCAACACGCCGTGGGCCGCGGCGGCTTCGGCCCGGCAGAGCGCAGGCTTCAATCTCTCTCGCTCGGCAGCGCAGAGGGACGCCTGCCTCGACCCCATACAGACAGCCTACCTACGCGGGCGGGGATTGTCCCCGAAGACGGTCTGCAGCTTGCCCGACGTCCACTGGACGGACTGCGACACCTCGGCGGCGCGCCGAGGGGGGCAAGGCAGAGGGGGCCGCCCTTCTCAGAAGGCGGCGGGGTTTCTCGAAAGCTCTCGAGTCGCCGGAGTAACCATCTGTGGCCGTCGAGATCCGGCGGCGCGAAAAGATGGCAACTGCGCGAAGGAATCACCACGGGAGCCGTCGACCCCATCTGTCTGCTGCACGTTTCGAGCCAGATCGGTCTGTGAGGCTCCCGGGGCCCGCAACCGGGCAAAATCGCCGGGTGTGGAAAATCGGCAACGCCCAGATCTCAGGGTTCGGCGGGGCTCCTGAAGGCACCCCACAAATGCAGAACTCTTTGCATGTCTCGCAATACCCATCGGTCGGAAGAAGCAGGTAGAAGCATGAAGTAGGAAGGCGTTGAAAATATATTGGGTGTCCGCACGCCCCCTGAGGAGGACGAAAAAAGGTGAAGCCACTCGATCATTGAAAGAGGAAGGCGCTTAAAGTATGCTGGAATCTGGGGAACCAAAAAGACCTACTTCCAACGACCGATGGGTACCAACGCACGCGTGTATGTCTGCAGGAGGCTCTGGCCTCGCCCACCAGGTCCCAGCAGGCACGCGCAGCTGTCCGCTGTGGTGGCTCGTTCGCTCGTTCGTTCCAGGCGGCTTCGCAGACGGCGAGAGGGGCTCTCAGAGGTCCCGCTGTGCCTTCCGAGAAGGCCTACCCCCTCCGCCTTTGTGTACGGAGATAGATAACCGAAGGGCCGAACCGTCCGTCCGAAGGAGATCCATAGGCAGAGGAAGGGTGACAGCGATAGTAAGGTTTCATCCCTCGCAGCTGTCCAGCCACTTATGACTGCGTATCTCCGGTATCTGAGCCGAGAGGGGCAACTGTAGACCCAGACCCCCGACGTCATGATTTCTGTCATAACGTCGACCCCCAGAGGTCTCGACCCATTGCCCGGGACCGGTTTCTCGTCCAGAGTCGGTTTTGACGGCCCGGTGAGGG
The DNA here is from genome assembly GCA_963575745.1 of Prorocentrum cordatum. Lineage (NCBI taxonomy): Eukaryota > Dinophyceae > Prorocentrales > Prorocentraceae > Prorocentrum > Prorocentrum cordatum. The sequence continues at coordinate 502,130 of CAUYUJ010015982.1, forward strand.
CCCCCAAAGGCCGAAAGTAACGAACAACCTCCAGTCGTGATTCTTTTATGACTTACCAACACCAACCTGGAAACGCAACGACTCAAAACAACACACACACACACACATCAAACAACAAACAAGAAACAGACACATACACAAATGCCCTCAGCGTTTGTGTTAACAGCGAAGGCCGCATCTCAGTATCCAGACTGCGAGGACATGGGTAATTCTGAATGCGTCCGTCGCTCGTGGGCGCCTGCTGCATCTCAGCCCTGGCGTTCATGACCACGCCCGCGAGCACGATCAGGACGACGCCGACCATGCCGAGGCCCAGGTACGCGTAAACACCCACCTCCTTCAGCACGGGCTGCAGGCTCCCGGTGAACCACATGACAGCCAGGCCTGGGGGGACGAACGGGTACCGATACCGCTGCTCCCCGGACCTCTCCTGGGGCGCGTTCTGACCAGCATGTCGAGGAGAATCCAGCCCTGGCGACGAGAGCTGCCCGGGACGAGCAGCGGCATCGGTGCACTTTGCTCCTCTGAAGGCCTCCGCCCCACAGGACGACGACGACGGTCGCCGTGGCGCACAGCTGGGCGCTGCAGAAGACCCCACAGCACTCGGCGCAGCCGTCGAACGCGTCGGCCACCGCGCTGGCCTGCACCGGAGGGCCCGGCGGCTGCCCGCGCGCGAGGCGTGCGCGCTGCCTCTGCGCGAGGTGCCTATGGTGCGCGACCTTCAGGGCGCAGAGGCACAGGCCCGCGCAGAGGAGGACCATGCCGAGGCAGATGGCCGCAATCGCCAGGGCCTTGTGCTTCTGGGCCGGGAGCTGGATCTCCGGGGTGCCGCCGTGGCTCGTGGCGTTGCCGCCCGTGGCGTTGGCCGCGGCGCTCCTCGTGCCGTTCAGGAGGCGCCGCAGCTCGGCGTTCTGGCGCTGAAGCCTGACCTGGGGGGGGGGGAAAGAGTACAGTGTGTCGGCCTGGCCGAAGAGACGATAAATCAGGAATGAAGCCCCATTTTGTTCCAAGCAAGTCTTCGAGGTCCGAAGGAACACCAGGGGGGCTCGCCGCCAAAAAAGTAGCGGGACGTCTGCAAACCGAAGGAACGACCGAGCCCCTTTTGAAAAATAAGTGTTCCTTATTCAAGCCGGATCCTGTACCGACACCGCCACGCCAGGGACCTCTCTGGTGGCGCGTGATGCCCAGGACTGCGAGGCGAATCCAGCCGTGGTGGCGAGGGATGGGCAGCGGCATCGTCATGCTCTCCTCGCCCGTCGCCGTCGCCGTCGTCGTCGTATCCGTCGTCATCGTCGTCGCCGTCGCCGTCGCCGCCGCAACCGCCGCCGTCCCCGCCGCCGACGCCGCCGCCGTCGTCGTCGTCGTCGTCGTCGTCGTCGTCGTCGTCGTCGTCGTCGTCGTCGTCGTCGTGGTCGTCGTCCGTCGTCCGCAGCGGCATCGGCATCTTCTCCTCGCCCGAGGCCTGCTCCTCGAGCAGCGATGCACCGGTGGCATGCGCCTCAACCAGCTCGTGCAGGAGCTCGGCGTTCTGCAGCTGAAGCAGGGCGCCCTCGGCGGCCGCGTCGTCGTCTTCGTCGCCGCCGTCGTCGCCGTCATCGTGGGCGTCGCCGCCGTCGCCGCCGTCGGCGTCGTCGTCGTCATCGTCGTCGCCGCCGTCGTCGTCCGTCGTCGCCGTCGCCGCCGCCGCTGGGCCGACGCCGCGGCGACGTCGTCGCAGCCACCGCCACCGCCGTCGTCGTCGTCGTTGTCGTCGTCGTCGTCGTCGCCGTCGTCGCCGTCGTCTGTCCATCGCACCTCGGGCGGCGGCGCCCTGGCGAGGCCCTCCTGCAGCAGCGCGGCGTCCTCTTGAGCAGGGACCGACCGCCCCGGCATGCCTACAGACCTAGAAAGGTTCGCAGAGCAAAATAATACTCTGAGAACAAAACCAGTGTTCCTGGATTTAAAGAAGTAAGAGCCCAAGACGGGCTCAGCCAGAAATGTTCTGAGAACACTTCTTGCATACCACTTTGGGAGGCCTATAGGCAAGCCAGGACACTTCGCAACTGCTCGAGTCCTCGGGCGGCCACGGGCCCTCCTCAGAGGCCTTATGGATAGGGTCGGATGAGATGGGGTCGGAGGATCGCGCCGCATCGCCAATGCACCGGCGATGCATCGGCGATGCAGCGGGGATGCACCGGCGACGCATCAGCGACGTCGACGTGAAGCAAATCGGGCCCCACAGCGGGCCGCATCGGCGATGCATCGGTGATGCGGCGCAATCCTCCGACCCCATCTACTCCGACCCGTCTAGGAGGCCTAGACGATGTTCTGGCCCTGTACTGAAATTTGCATAGGAAAGCGGATCCTGGTGTATACGGGACCCTGCTTTTTCATTTTTTCGCAGTTTCCTCGGAAACTGGAACAAACAAGTAAACACGACACCACCCCGACGTCGTCCCCGACCCTCAAGAAAGTCCAGGGATGGAACAACAGCCCGCCTCTGGAAGTGTATATGCTCCGGTTTCCGATCCGATATGGGCAAGCCAGGACGCTTCCCAAACCCCCCGACGTCATGACTAATTCATGACGCGACCCCGAGAGGTCCGGACCCACTCCCAGGGACCGGTTTTCATCCCGAATCAGTTTTTGACGGCCCCGACCGAGGCCCAGTGAGGGCCCCCAGAGGCCGAAAATAACAAACAACTGTCCACCGCATTTTTGTTCTGAACCCGAAGAGTTCTGAGTTCGCGATACAAGCAAGCCAGAACGCTTCACCACTGCTCGAGTCCTCGGGCAGCCAAGGGCCCTCCTTGGGGAAACCGAAAGATAGCGATACCGCTACTCCCCAGACCTCTCCCGTGGTGCGTTCTGACCAGGATTTCGGGGCGAATCCAGCGGTGGCGACGAGGGCCTCCGAGGAGGCCCAAACAAGGGGAAGACGAGGGAGGGGTAGAGGTAACCCCATGCCGCGGATAATAAACACCCAGGGATAATAAAGTTCGGGGTTTTCGGGGAGATAATAAAAGTTGCCCGCCAGAGCCAGCATAAAGAGATATCAAGAGGAAAAAGCCCAAGATATCTTGAGGATCCTTGGTCTTTGGTCCTCTATGGGACATCCTCAACAATGATTTGCCTCGGTTGAGACATCCTCAACGAGGAGGAGAAAGAGCAAGAGGAGGAGAGAAGAACGAGGAAGCAAAAATCCAAAGTTCAAAACTTATTAGATTTAATTTGTAAGCCCTTAATGGAACATAAAGTTTTCATCTGCTCGGGTAGGGGTAGCTCATGTGCTTAGTTTTCCCTGGATAATCATACCCAGCGATAAACAAGTTCAGGGGGCCAGGGAGACAAGAAGAAAAAAAAATAGAAAGAGAAATATAAAGAAAGAAGAAAAGGAAGAGGAGAAGGATGAGAAGGAGGAAGAGCAGGAGAAGCAGAGCAGGAGGTAGAAGCAACAATCCAATGTTGAAAACTTAGTATATTTAATTTGTAAACGCTTAAAGAAAATTGAAATGTTCATCTGCTCGTGTAGGGTAGCTCATGTGCTTAGTTTTCCCAGGATAACCAACCCAAGCGATAAACAAGTTCAGGGCGCCAGAGGGAGGAGGAGAAAGAAAGACAGAGAGAGAGAGAGACAGAGACAGAGAGAGAGAGAGAGAAACAGAACGCAGCACAAAGAAAAAGAGAGAAAGAGATAGAGAGAGAGAGAGAGAAAAAAAAGAAGAAGAGAGAGCGAGAGAGAGAGAGAGAGAAATAAATAGTAAGAGAGAAATAGAAAGAAAAAACGTGTTCGTTTCGCTTGATGTTGTTATCTCAACATGAGAAGGAAGTAACCTCGATGGCGAACTTTCCCAGTGATAATGAAGTTTGGCCTCCGCGCCCTCCGCCTATCTTTGAAACCCTTCTAGGCCGACGATCAAAAAACTCTAACGACTTAAGGGGGGGTACTTTATTATCCGCGGCATGGGGTTACCCATCGGTCGGAAGAAGTAGGTCGAAGCATGAAATAGGAAGGCGCTGAAAGTAGATTGGGGGTCCGCCGTGTCCGCCCGCCCCCGATCGTTGAAGCAGGAAGGCACTTCTAAAGCAGATTGGGATCTGGGAGACTCCACAAATGCCCACTTGCAACGACCGATGGGTATGGGCACATTTCCCTCCTCACATGCTCCTGTCCTCTTGAGCAGGGACCGACCGTCCCGGCATTCCCGTAGGCCCACCACGAAATGTTCTTAGAACCCAGAAGTGTTCTTAGAACAAAATCAATGTTAGTAGAACAAAGACCGGATGTGCTAAAACAAGACAGCCCCAGCCAGAAATGTTCTAAGAACAGTTCGTGGAGACCAAAAAAGAGGTTCCTAGAACATTCTGGGGTAGGCCTGCAGGCGAGCCAGGACGCTTCGACTGCTCGACTTTCCCTCCTCTCGTGCTCGAGTCCTCGGGCGGCCACGGGCCCTCCTCCGGCCCGAGCACCACGGGCTCCACCACGGCCGGAAGCGGCCCCGCCTCCGCCGCCGGCGGCCACGCCGCCGCGGCGGGCTCGGCGCCCGGCGGCGCGGCGGCGCCGCGGCGGGCCGCGGGGCCCGGCCGTGCGCCCGCGGGGGCGGCCCGTCGCTCCTGAGCGAGCTTGGTCGACCCCCAAGCCCAGACCCCCCCGCGCTGCGGAAAGAGCACGACGGGGGGGCTCTTCACTGCTTTCAGCCTCGGGGGGCCCTCACGGGGCCTCGGGGGGCCGTCAGGAGTCGACTCGGGAGGAGAAGCCGGTGCCGGGGAAGGGGTCTCCAGACCTCTGGGGGTCGCGGCATGGAAAAGTCAGGACGTCGGGGGTCTGGGGAGGGAGCTCGGTCGACCCAAAAGGGGGTCCAGCTCAAAGGGGGTGGTGCAACAAATTTGGGACTAGTGTGTTACAAGTGTACTGCGCCGGAGAACTGTGCTGCATTGTACTGCAACTGATGCATTGCACGCGAAAGGCCAGCAATACATTTGGGCACCGGAATGTATTGCACGTCCCAAGTCAACTTCAACCCCACAAATCCATTGCACCAAATCTTTTGCACCGCGCCCTTTTCGCTGGACCCCCTTTTGGATCAACCAAAAAAGACCGACAAACACAATGAATCGTCGATCCCCAGGAAACTTGGGGAAAATACTGCAGGTTTGCGCGGCGATGACGTCTAGGTTGGTTGCTGACACCACGTCGATCGTTCAACCTTGAACCGATCGCGGCCCCGATCATTCCAGGTTGAATTCCGTCTGGTCCAGCGGTGTCACCGTGTCCCTCGGTGCTGCCGCGTCGCAGAATTCAACCTTTAACTCCTTCGCCGGCATCGCCAGCGCGCAATCGCCGCATGGACCTACCGTATGGGAAGTGGAGGGGAAGACGGAACTCCATAGAATATGGGACAATGGAGGAAATCCTAGGAAATTGTGTCCACTCCTGGGCCCCTTCACTGAAGAAGGAGGATCCGGGCGTCTGAGGCAACTCCTGCTCGGATCGCCGCGGGGGTTGCTAGGGGGTTATAAGTTCGAATGGGAAATTGAATGAAGAAATGATTTACCCCCAAAGTTGTTTGTTCGTCGAGCTTACGAGCAGTGCGTATAATGTTCTTAGATATACGGAGCAGTCTACGCATTTCTTCGCTGGTTCGACGGAACAAGTAAGGTACATCAAATATGTAGTCGATCCCCTACTCGCCAAATAGATGCGAAGGTGGGTCATATCGGGCCGAACCTAGTCTCTATGTGGGCCCACAGTGCCCTGAATGGCCTGAGTGGGTTTCGGAGCCTACTTAGCCTGGATCCTTACCCCCATAAGCCACCTAGGGCGCTTCCAACTCAAACATAAATCATGCTGGACCATCTAATGAGTCACCTTGCCATCCGCTTATAATCCCCCTTTCCACTTAGCAACCCCCGCGGTCATCCCAATGGGAGGTCTTCGTCAGAGCGGTTAATGGCTATAGCTAAAGTCGGGTTTTGAGGCCACAGAGATTAGGCCGAATATGAGACAGGGGCTGAGCAAGAAGGCCATAAGTGGACGTAGGCCAGATTGAACGGGATTGAACCACGCTTCAACGGAATTCAGCCTGATTCGGCCAGTTTTAGACCAGGGATATACCAGCGTCAATGCTGAATTCAACCTCCCATGAGCTGCTGCCGAATGGGGAGAGACTCGGCAAATCTGTACACATTAGCGATTCGCTACAGGGTCGTCGTTGTCGTGAGTAAAGACCAAAGAAGATGGCCACAACGGGGGCGGGAGGAGGCATAGAACGCCTACAGTCAAAAATGCGAATAAGAAAATTATCAATTAAGCGCGCTGGGCCAGCTTTTCAGAAGTGTATTAAGGAAACGCTAGGCCAACCTTTGGAGCCAGGAGCGTACACTACTCATTTCTAGGATCCAAGGCTACCAATTCCCGTAAGAAGCGGAGCCAGCGTTCCGGCAAGTTGGTTAAGAAACGCTGGCCCAGCTTTCTGGGGGGAAATTTCTCAATCATCAGCGGGACCGTAGTCCGGCAATCGTTTCGCCTCAGACTTCCCCACAATTTCTTCGGAAACCGTGCTCTCGCATCAGTGCAGGCTGCATGTGTCGTACGAACGCCCGCGGTCCCAGGTAAACCATACACTAAGGTCAGGTCGGGCATGTTCCCCCACGGGCGGATTTTGGACGAAAAGTTACAAGTACCCGGAAAGAGTCAAAACATAATCAAACATACTAAAAACCATAGTCGTCCCCAGACTCTGTTTTTACTATGTTTGAAGATTCCTCCCGTAGAGGGACAGGCCCGACTTAACACTAAGATGCAAATATGGCCGTGGTTCCGCCCGTCGGAGTGCACGCTTTTACCTAACAGCGAAGACTGATAGGTTTCTAGTGGGGTCAAAAGAGAGCATCATGACTCCCCAGGGGGGTCTGGGCAGATGCCAGACGGGTGCCCCGGGAATCCGGGGACTGCTTTTTTGACGATCGAACAACACGCACCCATACCCATAGAGGGGACGGAGGAAGCTATGGGTGCGTGTTGTCGGATGGGGGTCCCCGCTCGAACGGGAGCTTCCCCCAGGGTCCGACAACTCGCACCCATACCCATAGCCAGTTCCCCTCCTTTCGACCCTTCTATGGGTATGGGTGTGAGTTGTTCGCTCGTCATTTTTTAACCAATAGTAGCGCGCTTCGTGGTCTTCGAGTTCCCAGAACTCCATTCCTGGGCATGATTTTGAATACCCGGAGCCAACTGTAGGCCACTTCGTGGTCTTCGAGTTCCCAGAACTCCACTCCTGGACATGATTTTGAATGCCCGGAGCCAACTGTAGGCCACTTCGTGGTCTTCGAGTTCCCAGAACTCCATTCCTGGGCATGATTTTGAATGCCGGGAGCCAACTGTAGGCTACTTCGTGGTCTTCGAGTTCCCAGAACTCCATTCCTGGGCATGATTTTGAATGCCCGGAGCCAACTGTAGGCTACTTCGTGTTCTTCGAGTTCCCAGAATTCAATTTCCCGGGCCACATTTTGAATGCTGATGCAGGCTGAGGCTGGGGCTGATGCAAGCTGATGCTGAGGCAGGCTGAGGCTGAGGCCGAGGCTGAAGGCAGACTGAGGCTGAGGCTGAGGCAGGCTGAGGCTGCGGCTGAGGCAGGCTGAGGGTGAGGCTGAGGCAGGCTGATGCTGAGGCTGAGGCTGAGGCTGAGGCTGAGGCTGAGGCAGGCTGAGGCTGAGGCAGACTGAGGCTGAGGCTGAGGCAGGCTGAGGCTGAGGCAGGCTCAGGCTGAGGCTGAGGCTGAGGCAGGCTGAGGCTGAGGCAGGCTGAGGCTGAGGCTGGCGCTGATGCAGGCTGAGGCTGAGGCAGGCTGAGGCTGAGGCCGAGGCTGAAGGCAGACTGAGGCTGAGGCTGAAGCAGGTTGAGGCTGAGGCTGAGGCAGGCTAAGGCTGAGGCTGCGGCAGGCTGATGCTGAGGCAGGCTGAGGCTGAGGCTGAGGCAGGCTGAGGCTGAGGCTGAGGCAGGCTGAGGCTGCGGCTGAGGCAGGCTGATGCTGAGGCAGGCTGAGG
>CAUYUJ010015982.1:510254-542754 GCA_963575745.1 Prorocentrum cordatum
AGAGATCGCCGAAAGATCGCCCAAGAGGCCTCCAAGACAGCCAAGATGACCTTCAAGACGCCCACGTGTTCCCCGAAGGCTGTCCAAACCGATTCGGGGAACACATGGTCCGATGGCTTGGTGGCCAAGATGGCCCAGGATGGACTCCAAGATGGTCCAAGATGGCCTCCAAGTCCGCCCAAGGTGGTCCAAGACAGCCTCCACGACGGCCCAAGAGAGTCCAAGACGGCCCAAGACGGCCCAAGAGGCCCCCCAGAGGCCTCCCAGACGGCCAAAGAGGCCTCCCAGAGGTCCTCCCAGAGGGCCCGGAGAGGCCAAAATCATTGATTTTCTTAAAATTGTCGAAGGATTTTGGAATGTGCTTCTTCTCGGCATTCCGACAGCCCAAGACGGCCCAAGAGGCCCCCAAGATCGCCCAAAAGGCCCCCGAGAGGGCCCCATGACGGCCCAAGTGGCCTCCAAGATGGCCCCAAGAGGGCCCCAAGACGGCCCCGCAGCGCCCCAAGAGGGTCACCCGTTGGCCCAGAAAGGCCCCCAAGACGGCTCCCGACGGCGCCAGACGTGCCAGGAACCCACCAAGATGGCTGAAGTTGGCTCGAAGCTGGCCCAAAAGGGCCCAAGAGGCCCCCAAGAGGGCCTCCAGGAAGACCAGAAAAGGTCAAAAACATTGATTATCCTAAGGTTCTTCACGGATTTTGACATTTCCTTCTTTTCGGCCGTCCGACGGCCCGAGACGGCCCCAGAGCCCCCAAAGATCGCCGAAAGATCGCCCAAGAGGTCTCCAAGACGGCCAAGATGACCTTCAAGATGCCCACATGTTCCCCGAAGGCTTTCCAAACCCATTCGGGGACCAGGTCCGATGGCTTGGCAGGTCTGGCCTCAACGTTCGGCCACATAGGCGCTTCCACAAAGGCAGGGGGCGGCGGTGATTCGCCGTAGGCGTCTTAGATCCGCCGCCCCCTGTCGATTCATCGCAGGGGTGCCTGGCGTGATAAACCCTTTCGGTTTTGGTTTTGGTTCTTTTTCCAAAAGAACTCCCCCTGGGGCTTCGGCCCGTCCCGCCGGCCACCCAGAAACGTGCCCAATCCGGAAAAAATCCTCCAAGACTGCTCAAGATAGCCTCCAAGAAGGCCGTGTTGGCCCAAGACGGCTTCCAAGATGGTCCAAGATGGCCTCCAAGTCCGCCCAAGAGAGGAGGAGGTGCCTCCAAAATCGTTAATTCCTCCTTAATTCCCCTTAGATTTTGAAAGATTTTTCGTATTTGCTCCTTTTCGGCTTCCGACGACCCAAGACGGCCCAAGAGGCCCCCAAGATCGCCCCCAGAGCGCCCAAGTGGCCTCCAAGATGGCCTCGGGACTGCCCAAGAGGCCTCCAAGACGGCCCCAAGAGGACACAGAGACGACCCAAGATGCCTCCAAGACGCCCAAGATGGCCTCCAAGACGGCCCTGGAGCACCCCAAGAGGGCCCCAAGTCGGCCCAGAAAGGCTCCCCAAACGGCTTCCGACGGCGTCGGGCGGGCCAGGAGCCCACCAAGATGGCCGAAGTTGGCTCGAAGCTGGCCCAAGACGGCCCAAGAGGCCTCCAAGAGGGCCTCCAGGAAGGCCAGAAAAGGTCAAAAACATTGATTTTCCTTGGGTTCTTCACGGAGTTTGACATTTCCTTATTTTCGGCCTTCCGACGGCCCGATACAGCCCCAGAGCCCCCAAAGATCGCCCAACGATCGCCCAAGAGGCCTCCAAGATGGCCCCAGAACGGCCCAAGAGGCCCCCAAGACGGCCCCAATAGGCCCCCTTAAGACGGCCGAGGCTTTTAAGACGCCCAAGATGGCCTCCAAGACGGCCCTGGAGCATTCCAAGAGGGCCCCAAGTCGGCCCAGAGTGGCCACCCAAACGGCTTCCGACGGCGTCGGACAGGCCAGGAGTCCACCAAAACGGCCGAACATGGCCCTAAGATGGCCCAAGACGGCCCAAGAGGCCTCCAAGAGGGCCTCCAGGAAGGCCCGAAAAGGCCAAAATCAGGTATTTCCCATGAGTTTTGAAGGATTCTGGCATTTGCTTTTTTCTGCCTTCCGACGACCCGAGACGGCCCAAGAGGCCCCAAAGATCGCCCAAGAGGCCCACGACGGCACCCTAAGGCCCCCAGGACGGCCCAAGAGGCCTCCAAGACGCTCAAGATGGCCTCCAAGACGGCCTAAGAGCCCTCCAAGATGTCCTCCAAGAAAGCCCCAAAGGATCAAAATGGCCTCCAGACGGCCAAGATGACTTTCAAGATGCCCACGTGTTCCCCGAAGGCTTTCCGAACCGATTCGGGGAACACATGGTCCGACAGCTTGGCAGGTCTGGCCACAACGTTCGGCCACATAGGCGCTTCCACAAAGGCAGGGGGCGGCGGTGATTCGCCGCAGGCGTCTTAGATCCGTCGCCCCCTGTCGATTCATCGCAGGGTTGCCTGGCGTGCCAGACTATATGGGTTTTGGTTTTGGTTCTTTTTCCAAAAGAACTCTCCCAGCGGGTTTCGGCCCAAGATGCCTCCAAAACGGCCCAAGATGTCCCCAAGACAGCCTCAGATAGCCCAACAGGCCCGCAAGAGGCCTCCAAGACGGCCCAAGAGCCCTCCAAGACGTCCTCCAGGAGGGCCCGACGAGGCCAAAATCATTGGTTTTCCTGAGGTTTTTGAAGGATTTTGGCCCAGGCCCCCAAAAGGGCCCCTATGACGGCCCAAGTGGCCTCCAAGACGGCCCCAAGAGGGCCCCAAGACGGCCCAAGAGGCCTCCAACACGCCCAAGATGGCCTCCAAGACGCCCAAGATGGCCTCCAAGACGGCCCCGAAGCGCCCCAAGAGGGCCCCAAGTCGGCCCAGAAAGGCCCCCAAGACGGCTCCCGACGTCGTCAGACGTGCCAGGAACCCACCAAGATGGCCGAAGTTGGCTCGAAGCTGGCCCGAGACGGCCCAAGAGGCCCCCAAGAGGGCCTCCAGGAAGGCCACAAGAGGCCCAACACATTGATTGCCCTAGTGTGTTTTGACGGATTTTAATATTTCCTTCTTTTCGGCCTTCCGACGGCCCGAGACGACCCAATAGCCCCCGAAGATCGCCGAAATATCGCCCAAGAGGCCTCCAAGATGGCCCCAGAACGGCCCAAGAGGGCCCCAAGCCAGCCCCAAGAGGCCCCCAAGACCGCACAGGAGGCCTTTAAGACGCCCAAGATGGGCCTCCAAGACGGCCCTGGAGCATTCCAAGAGGGCCCCAAGTCGGCCCATAGAGGCCCCCCAAACGGCTTCCGACGGCGTCAGACTGACCAGGAGCCCACCAAGACGGCCGAACATGGCCCTAAGATGGCCCAAGACGGCCCAAAAGGCCTCCAAGAGCGCCTCCAGGAAGGCCCGAAAAGGCCACAATCATTGATTTTCCATATGTTTCTGAAGGATTGTGGCATTTGTTTTTTTCTGCCTTCCGACGGCCCGAGACGGCCCAAGTGCCCCCAAAGGTCGCCCAAGAGGCCCAAGACACGGCCCCAAGAGGCTCCCAAGACGGCCCAAGAGGTCCCCAAGACGCTCAAGATGGCCTCCAAGACGGCCCAAGAGCCCTCCAAGACGTCCTCCAAGAAGGCCCGAAAGGGTCAAAATGGCCCCCAGACGGCCAAGATGACCTTCAAGATGCCCACGAGTTCCCCGAAGGCTTTCCAAACCGATTCGGGGAACACATGGTCCGATGGCTTGGCAGGTCTGGCCTCAACGTTTGGCCACATAGGCGTTTCCAAAAAGGCAAGTGGCGGCGGTGATTCGCCGTAGGCGTCTTCGATCCGCCGCCCCCTGTTGCTTGCAACAGGGGTGCCTGGCGTGCCAAATTCGCCGGCCCAACGGGCCAGAGGCGTGCTCAACAATATTTCTAGTTCGCGCGCGCGGGGCGGGCCCTGGGGGTCCCCGGACGAAAAGCACCCCGGCAAGGTCCCAGCAAGGTCCCGGCAGACTCCCGGCAGACTCCCGGCAGACTCCCGGCAAGGTCCCTTGTCGGAGCCCAGGAGGGCTCCAAACGGTCCAAGAGAGGCCCGAGAAGCCCTCCAGACGGTCCACGAGAGCCAGGAGACGCCGAAATATCACTCCCAAACGCCTGCGATGGCCTCAAGACGGCCCAACAGGCCTTCAAGACGCCCCAAGAGGTCCCTAAGCGGCGTCCCAAGAGGGCTCCCACTAGCAAAAATCGTCTCACTCCCTTTGGGAAACGTGCAATTTTTACATATCCGCCCTTCGTCTTTCACACCTTTCAAGGCGGTCCAAGAGGCCCCCAAGATCACCCCAAAACGGCCCGAGAGACCCTCAAGACCGCTCAAAGACGGCCCAAGAGCGCTCCAAGAAGGCCCAAGAAACCCTCAAGAACTCTCTTTCGGAGCCCAGGAGGGCTCCAAATCGGTCCAAGAGGGGCCCGAGAAGCCCTCCAGACGGTCCAAGAGAGCCGGGAGACGCCGAAATATCACTCCCAAGCGCCTACGATGGCCTCAAGACGGCCCAACAGGCCTTCAAGACGCCCCAAGGGGTCCCTAAGAGGTCCCTCAGCGGCGTCCCAAGAGGGCTCCCACTAGCAAAAATCGTATCACTCCCTTTGGAAAACGTACATGTTTAACATATCCGCCTCTTCGTCTTTCACACCTTTCAAGGCGGCCCAAGAGGCCCCCATGATCACCCCAAAACAGCCCGAGAGACCCTCAAGACCGCTCAAAGACGGCCCAAGAGCGCTCCAAGAAGGCCCAAGAAACCCTCCAGAACTCTCTGTCGGAACCCAGGAGAGCTCCAAATCGGTCCAAGAGGGGCCCGAAAAGCCCTCCAGACGGTCCAAGAGAGCCGGGAGACGCCGAAATATCACTCCCAAACGCCTGCGATGGCCTCGAGACGGCCCAACAGGTCTTCAAGACGCTCCAAGAGGTCCCTAAGCGGCGCCCCAAGAGGGCTCCCACTAGCAAAAATCGTCCCATTCCCTAAGGAAAACAGACATGTTTAACATATATGCCTCTTCGTCTTTCACACCTTTCAAGGCGGTCCAAGAGGCCCCCAAGATCACCCCAAAACGGCCCGAGAGACCCTCAAGACCGCTCAAAGACGGCCCAAGAGCGCTCCAAGAAGGCCCAAGAAACCCTCAAGAACTCTCTGTCGGAGCCCAGGAGAGCTCCAAATCGGCCCAAGAGGGGCCCGAAAAGCCCTCCAGACGGTCCAAGAGAGCCGGGAGACGCCGAAATATCACTCCCAAACGCCTGCGATGGCCTCAAGACGGCCCAACAGGTCTTCAAGACGCCCCAAGAGGTCCCTAAGCGGCGTCCCAAGAGGGCTCCCACAAGCAAAAATCGCCCCATTCCCTAAGGAAAACAGACATGTTTAACATATCTGCCTCTTCGTCTTTCACACCTTTCAAGGCGGTCCAAGAGGCCCCCAAGATCACCCCAAGACGGCCCGAGAGACCCTCAAGACCGCTCAAAGACGGCCCAAGAGCGCTCCAAGAAGGCCCAAGAAACCCTCAAGAACTCTTTTTCGGAGCCCAGGAGGGCTCCAAATCGGTCCAAGAGGGGCCCGAAAAGCCCTCCAGACGGTCCAAGAGAGCCGGGAGACGCCGAAATATCACTCCCAAACGCCTACGATGGCCTCAAGACGGCCCAACAGGCCTTCAAGACGCTCCAAGAGGTCCCTAAGCGGCGTCCCAAGAGGGCTCCCACAAGCAAAAATCGCCCCATTCCCTAAGGAAAACAGACATGTTTAACATATCTGCCTCTTCGTCTTTCACGCCTTTCAAGGCGGTCCAAGAGGCCCCCAAGATCACCCCAAGACGGCCCGAGAGACCCTCAAGACCGCTCAAAGACGGCCCAAGAGCGCTCCAAGAAGGCCCAAGAAACCCTGAAGACGGTCCAAGAGGCCCCAAGACGGCCCCATGACTGAGGTCCAGAGGGGCAACCTGCACGGAAATTTTAAGCCCCCCGCCCAAACACGCCCCCGAAAGGCCCCTATAAGCCCCCAAACAGCCCCACGAAGCCCCCAAGAGAGCCCCAAGAGGCGCCCAAAATGGCGCAAGAAAGCCCCAAGAGGCCCCCAAGAGACCCCCAGGAAGCTCCCAGGAGGCCCCCGAGAGGCCAGGCCCCCCCCCCAAAAAGAGACCACCAAGAGGGCCCACCCAAAGCCATACACGAGGCCTCCCAGAGTTCCCAAGAAGCTCCCACGAAGCTTCCAAGGGCTCCCAAGACCCCACGAGGCCTCCAAGAGCTCCCGAGAAGCTTCCCAGAAGCCTCCAAGGGCTCCCAAGAGTGTCACAAGTACTCCCAAAGCGGGGACGGAGTGAAGCGCAGGAAACGAAAGCGGATGAAGACAAGGGCGAACCCTCAGGAACCCCGACAACATACAGGAATCCCTGCAAAACTCCGAGGAGGAGCCCCAAGAGGCCTAAACAGAAGCCCCAAGAAGCCCCCCGACGGCCCCCAAGAGCCCTCAAAACTGCCTCCAAAGAAACCCTCGAAAGGCCTGCCACGATATCCCAAAGAACATCCAAGAGGACTCTGACCTACAACCCAGGCACGGTGGCGGCATGGGCCGAAAGCCACTAGATCCGCCGCCCCCTGCTTGCAGGGGTGCACGGCGTGCTGGACGAGCTGTTAGGTTTTGGTTTTGGTTCTTTTTCCAAAAGAACTCCCCAGTGGGCTCCGGCCCGTCCCGCCGGGGTCCCGGGAGGAAGCCGAAAACACCTCAATCCGGAAAAAAATCCTCCAAAAAACGGCCGTTTCGCTCGGGACATCCTCAAAAAATCGCGAAGATGGCCCAAGATGGCCTCCAAGTCCGCCCGAGATGGTCCAAGACGGCCTCCAAAACGGCCCAAGAGAGTCCAAGACGGCCCAAGACGGCCCAAGAGGCCCCCCAGAGGCCTCCCAGACGGCCCAAGAGGCCTCCAAGAGGTCCTCCAGGAGAGTCCGAAGAGGCCAAAATCATTGATTTTCCATTGGTTTTTGAAGGATTTTGGCATTTGCGCCTTTTCGGCTCTCCGACGGCTCAAGACGGCCCAAGAAGCCCCCAAGATCGCCCAAGAGGCCCCCAAGAGAGCCCCCTGATGGCCCAAGTGGCCTCCAAGATGGCCCCTAGAGGGCCCCAAGACCCAAGAGGCCTCCAACACGCCCAAGATGGCCTCCAAGACGCCCAAGATGGCCTCCAAGACGGCCCTGGAGCATTCCAAGCGGGCCCCAAGTCGGCCCATAGAGGCCCCCCAAACGGCTTCCGACGGCTTCAGACGTGCCAGGAACCCACCAAGATGGCCGAAGTTGGCTCGAAGCTGGCCCGAGACGGCCCAAAAAGCCCCAAAGATCGCCCAAAGCTTGCCCAAGAGGCCTCCAAGACGGCCAAGATGACCTTCAAGATGCCCACGTGTTCCCCGAAGGCTTTCCAAACCGATTCGGGGAACACGTGGTCCGATAGCTTGGCAGGTCTGGCCTCAACGTTCGGCCACATAGGCGCTTCCAAAAAGGCAGGGGGCGGCGGTGATTCGCCGCAGGCGTCTTCGATCCGCCGCCCCTCTGCTTGCAGGGGTGCACGGCGTGCTGGACGTTTCAGGTTTTGGTTTTGGCTCTTTTTCTAAAAGAACTCCCCAGTGGGTTTCGGCCCGCCCCGCCGGCCACCCGCAAATTGCCCAAAACCCATCTCCCAATGCCCAAAAACGGCCGTTTCGCTCGGGACATCCTCAAAAAAACGCGAAGATGGCCCAAGGTGGCCTCCAAGTCCGCCCGAGATGGTCCAAGACGGCCTCCAAAACGGCCCAAGAGAGTCCAAGACGGCCCAAGACAGCCCAAGAGGCCCCCCAGAGGCCTCCCAGACGGCCCAAGAGGCCTCCAAGAGGTCCTCCAGGAGAGTCCGAAGAGGCCAAAATCATTGATTTTCCCTTGGTTTTTGAAGGATTTTGGCATTTGCGCCTTTTCGGCTCTCCGACGGCTCAAGACGGCCCAAGAAGCCCCCAAGATCGCCCAAGAGGCCCCCAAGAGAGCCCCATGATGGCCCAAGTGGCCTCCAAGATGGCCCCTAGAGGGCCCCAAGAGGGCCCAAGAGGCCTCCAACACGCCCAAGATGGCCTCCCAATGGCCTCCTGGAGCATTCCAAGACGGCCCTGGAGGCCCATAAGAGGCCCCCCAAAAGTCGGCCCATAGAGGCCCCCCAAACGGCTTCCGACGGCTTCAGACGTGCCAGGAACCCACCAAGATGGCCGAAGTTGGCTCGAAGCTGGCCCGAGACGGCCCAAAAAGCCCCAAAGATCGCCCAAAGCTTACCCAAGAGGCCTCCAAGACGGCCAAGATGACCTTCAAGATGCCCACGTGTTCCCCGAAGGCTTTCCAAACCGATTCGGGGAACGCGTGGTCCGATAGCTTGGCAGGTCTGGCCTCAACGTTCGGCCACATAGGCGCTTCCAAAAAGGCAGGGGGCGGCGGTGATTCGCCGTAGGCGTCTTCGATAGCCACCTCGTAAGACATTAGAGGCCGAAGCCCCCACAACAAGCTCCAAACAAACTGCTTCATCCCCATGCGTTCTGCCGCAACGCCTCTGGAAAACGACCGCGCCCCACCAGCGCCGCCTGGCTCGCGACCGCGCAAGCAAACGCCCGCGATGGCACAATACGGGCCGGCGGAATGAGCGAAGCGATTCAATTATATGGCTTTTGGTTTTGGTTCTTTTCCAAAAGAACTCCCCCTGGGGCTTCGGCCCGTCCCGCCGGGGCCCCGGGAAACCCATCTGACAATCCTTCTGTTGCCCCAAGATTGCCAAAGATGGCCTCCAAGACGGCCAAGATGGCCCAGGATGGTTTCCAAGATGCCTCCAAGACGACCCAGATGGCCTAGAAGAGGGCTAAGATGGCTCCAAAATGCACCCAAGACGGCCCAAGATGGCCTCAAGATGGTCTAAGACGGCCCAACAGGCCCGCAAGAGGCCTCCAAGACGGCCCAAGAGGTCTCCAAGAGGTCCTCCAGGAAGGCCCGACGAGGCCAAAATCATTGATTGTCCTTAGGTTTTTGAAGGATTCTGGCAATTGCGCCTCTTCAGCATTCCGACGGCCCAAGACGGCCCAAGAGACTCCCAAGATCGCCCAAGAGGCCCCCATGATGGCCCAAGTGGCCTCCAAGACGGCCCCAAGAGGGCCCCAAGACGGCCCAAGAGGCCTCCAACACGCCCAAGATGGCCTCCAAGACGCCCAAGATGGCCTCCAAGACGGCCCCGAAGCGCCCCAAGAGGGCCCCAAGTCGGCCCCGAAAGGCCCCCAAGACGGCTCCCGACGGCGTCAGACGTGCCAGGAACCCACCAAGATGGCCGAAGTTGGCTCGAAGCTAGCCCAAGACGGCCCAAGAGGCCCCCAAGAGGGCCTCCAGGAAGGCCAGAAGAGGCCAACAGCTTTAATGTTCCTACGGTTTTTGACTGATTTTGACGGTTGCTTCTTTTCGGCCTTCCGACGGCCCGAGACGGCCCAAGAGCCCCCAAAGGTCACCGAAAGATCGCCCAAGAGGACTCCAAGATGGCCCCAGAACGGCCAAAGAGGGCCCCAAGACAGCCCCAAGAGGCCCCCAAGACGGCACAGGAGGCCTTTAAGACGCCCAAGATGGCCTCCAAGAAGGCCCTGGAGCATTCCAAGAAGGCCCCAAGTCGGCCCATAGAGGCCCCCCAAACGGCTTCCGACGGCGTCAGACTGACCAGGAGCCCACCAAGACGGCCGAACATGGCCCTAAGATGACCCAAGACGGCCCAAGAGGCCTCCAAGAGCGCCTCCAGGAAGGCCCGAAAAGGCCACAATCATTGATTTTCCATCTGTTTCTGAAGGATTGTGGCATTTGCTTTTTGTTCTGCCTTCCGACGGCCCGAGACGGCCCAAGTGCCCCCAAAGATCGCCCAAGAGGCCCAAGACACGGCCCCAAGAGGCCCCCAAGACGGCCCAAGAGGTCTCCAAGACGCTCAAGATGGCCTCCAAGACGGCCCAAGAGCCTCCAAGACGTCCTCCAAGAAGGCCCGAAAGGGTCAAAATGGCCTCCAGACGGCCACGATGACCTTCAAGATGCCCACGTGTTCCCCGAAGGCTTTCCAAACCGATTCGGGGAACACATGGTCCGATAGCTTGGCAGGTCTGGCCTCAGCGTTCGGCCACATAGGCGCTTCAAAAAAGGCAGGGGGCGGCGGTGATTCGCCGTAGGCGTCTTCGATATCCCACGGCCCTTGCTCATGACCACGCTGGCGGTGGCGTTCCTTGGCCTGGCGCTGCCAGTACTGGACGTTGCTCCGCGAGCGTGGCTTTGTGAGAAAGCCGTGGCCGCTGCAGGCGCCGTCGTGAGGCCCACGGTGGTCATCGACGGGCGGCAGTCCAAGGCTCGGAATGTACGACTGGGGCGGGTTCGTGTGGTGACGACCTGCGCGTTGGTTTCTGACAATTGGTGGCTCGTTCCACCTTGAACGATCAACTGCTTTTCGATCGCCATGTCGCTCCATGTTGGTCGATTCTGGGCCATCGGCGGCGTTCAACAGTGACCGCCGGCGGCGGGATCGTCGCCACGTCGACACGACGCGAGCCTACCGCACGGCATGGCGATGGACGGCGCGTGCCTTCTCTGCGGCGAGCGTGGCACGCTGCTCCGCGGGCACCGTGACTGCCCGCGCTGGCCACCCCTCCCGACTACCTTTAGCGGGCGAGGAACGATTTAAAATAAACTTCTCCTCCGTCGTGGACGGAAGCCCCCAAGAGGCTCGCAAGAGGCCCCAAGAGGCCCCTAAGAGTGCCCCAGAGGCCCCCAAGAGGCCCCAGGAGGTTCCAAAAATACCGCCAAGAGGACCCCGAGAGGCCCCCCAAGAGACCCCGAGCAGCCTCCCAAACAGGCGTCTTGTCCACGATCAAGTTTGGTCCCAAAATGCCCCAAGAAGCGATCGGGAGACATCCTCCTCCTCCTCCTCCTCCTCCTCCTCCTCCACCTCCACCTCCTCCTCCTCCTCCTCCTCCTCCTCCTCCTCCTCCTTCTCACTCGCCACGAGCATCCCTGACGATTCTGACCCACAACGCACGAACAACGGTGGAATGGGTTCCAGGCGCTCTTCAATGCTCCCAAGATGCGTCCCAGATGCCTAACATGGCTTCCAAGACGGACCTTGGAGGCCACCAAAACCGACAAGATGGCCGAATCTGCCTCCAAGACAGCCGAAGAGGCCCCAAAGAAGCCCCAACATCGCTCCCAGAGGTCCCGCAATATGGCCCACAGAGACAACAGTATGTGTTTCCCCATGTCCTAAAATGGGGTTATTGTTATTACTTGGACGCCTCCTGATCTTTCCTCCTCTTCTTCTCCTTCTCCTCCTCCTCATCCTCCTCATACCCAGGCTTACTCATACACAAACTTACTCATACCCAGGCTTCTTCATGACACAGTAAGCTCACACCCACTCAAATCCATACCCAATCATAGTCATACACATTCCCACTCGTACTCGTGTACATTATTTGCGCTTGCTTGTTTCCTCCCGTTTGGACATACTCATGCTCAGGTATACTCAGACCCGGACTTCCTCATACACAAACTTACGAATACTCAAACCTACTCATACTTAGACTCACTCATACTCGGACTTACTCATTCTGAGACTCACTCATACCCAGACTTACTCATACCCAGACTCGATCCCAGGCGTACTCATACGCAGACTCACTCCTACTCAGACGTGCTCATTCTCAGACCTTCTCATTGTCAGACTTACTCAACACACAGCATATTGTCAGGATGTCTCAGGCGGGGCGATGGTTTCAGCATCTCCAAGGGGAGCCGCCAGGGGTGTTTGCACTGCCCCGTTCGCAACAATTTTGCTCAAGCGGTTTGCCTGTGTTATGTTTCAACATCCTTGGCTATCAGAGCAGATTCTGAGGATGTCTCAAGCGGGGCGCTGGTCTCAGCACCCCCAAGGGGAGCCGCCAGGGGTGTTTCCACAGTCCCGGTCGCAACAATTTGGTTGGAATCTCAAGCGGTTTGCCTGTTTTCTGTTTCAGCATCCTTGGCTGTCAGAGCAGATTATGAGGATGTCTGAGGCGGGGCGGTGGTTTCAGCAACCCCAAGGGGAGCCGCCAGGGGTGTTTCCAGTGTCCCGTTCGCAACAATGTTGTGGGGACATCTCAGTCGGTGTGCCTGTTTTCTGTCTCAACATCCTTGGCTATCAGAGCAGATTTTGAGGACGTTTCATGCGGGGCGCTGGCTTCAGCACCCCCAAGGGGAGCCGCCAGGGGTGTTTTCTCGGTCCCGTTCGTGGCCGTTTTGTGGGGATGTCTCTAGCGGTTTGCTAGTTTCCTGTTTTTGCGTTGGTCCCGAGTGGTTCTCCCCGCTGCGTGCGGCGGTCAAGGAGGAGTGGCTGGGTGTCGCTGGCGCAGAGCCTGTGTCACCGTGGGGTGTTGTTTTCTCTCCCCGTGGTGTTTTCCAGTGTTGCCGTCGTCAGCGGGGAAGGGAACTTGAGAACGTTCACTGTCCCGCGTGCGTTTTGGTCTGGGGAGGGAACTTGAAAAAATCATTCTCTAGCTGCGGGAGAGGGGACTTGAAAAGGTGCACTTTCCCGACGTTGGTCGAACTGGAGAGGGGACTTGAAAAAGTTCACCCTTCAGGCGAGGGAGAGGGAATGTGACAAGGTTCACTCTCTCTCTCGCGTGGCCGGACTGAAGGGGGAACTTGAGAAAGGTTCAACCTTCAGTCGCGGGGAAGGGAATTTGCAAAGGTTCACTTCCCTGGATGAGATCGAACTGGAGAGGGAACTTCGAAAGGTTCACTCCCCAGGCGGGGGAGAGGGAACTTGAAAAGGTTCACTTTCCCTCTTGTGAGTGAGAATGATGACAAAGTGAAGGAGCTCCGCGCAGGGCGCCTTGTGGCGGAGCACTTATTCGGAGCTCACACAGGCGGCGCCGCGTCAGAAGATCGAACTGAAGCAAGCTCAAGAAGCAGCGCTCGAGGTCAACGCAGAGGAAGACCACATGGAGGAAACTGCGCGGCCGAAGCGCCGACTCAGAGGCAAACGGCCGCCAGGGGCCT
Source organism: Prorocentrum cordatum (assembly GCA_963575745.1). Taxonomy (NCBI): domain Eukaryota; class Dinophyceae; order Prorocentrales; family Prorocentraceae; genus Prorocentrum; species Prorocentrum cordatum. The sequence goes on from CAUYUJ010015982.1 coordinate 523,296, forward strand.
CATTCGACAGCGAAGGCGCCTACGTGACACCGAGCGCTTTCATCCGGCATCTCATGGCGGAGCTACCCTCGAACAAGCGGCTGAATCGGCGACAGACGCTGTTCATGGTGATGTTCGCGGAAGCCTACGACAAGGCCTGGGAGGAAGATGAAAACAACGTGCCGCCCGATCAGCGAATGCCCACGCAGCTGCTGCTCCTGGGCGCTGGGGGCACCGGCAAGACGCACGTGGTGCAGCACTTGGCGTTCAGGGCACGGGAATACATTTGGCCCAACGAGACGCCCGAGTTCCCGTCAATGCTGGTGGTAGCGTCTTCCAATGCCCTTGCGAAGAATATCTCTACCGCCGAATGGAGAGCGCGGACTCTGCACAACGCTGCAAGAATGCGCGTCCAAGAGATGGTCAACGCGAAGATGCGGCCTGGCAACAATGCGCAGGCGCTCGAGGTGCGGTGGAGGAACGTGAAAGTGCTCGTCATCGAAGAGGCGAGCATGGTGTCTGCCGCAAACTACAACAGGCTGGGCTTCCGCGCCATGCGCGGGCGCACCAAGTCCCACGATGTCTCGGAGGGCAACTGTAAGAAGCAAGGGTGCAGCTTTGGTAGGTGCCCGATCGTCATCCACCTGGGCGAGTTCCTGCAGTTGACACCGACTGCGCAGCTCAGCCTCGCGACAGATCCAAGCGAGAGAGACGAGGGCGGCAACTGCGTGCGTTCGGAGCCGCCTTCGCTTGATATTCAGAACGCCCTCAGCGTCTTCAAGACGACCACCTGTGTCATCGAGCCCCAGGGAACGAAGCGCTTCGTCAAGGGCGATCCCCTCATAGAGCTCCTGAGCTGCATGCGGCAGGGCAAACTGTTCCCCGACCCTGTCTGGCGGGCCTTCGAGGCGCGGCTCGCGGAGGACAGCCGCCCCGACGCGAGCCCAGAGCTGGACCCGCGACACGCGCGGAAGGAGTTCCTCGAGGGCTACGGCTTGCCCATGCACTGGGAACCTCTGGCCCGCTGGATCGCCAAGCGCGCGGCGCGACGCCCGCGCGCTCGAGGCGCCGTTGGTTTTCCTGCAGGCTGCCGACACATGCGAAACCATCAAAGACAAGGGGTCGTACTCCAAGATGCTGAGCGTCGCCAGCATGTACAACGCGGGCCGCATGCACGGCGCGCTGCACGCCCACGCGGGGATGCGGGTTCGTTTCGCTGGCAAGTTCAATGGCAAATACAGCTTGGTCCAGGAGCAACGGGCCACGATCGCCGACTTCGTTTTCCACGAGGACGACCAGATAAACTACAACAGCGCGGGCCCCGGCGAGCTCTTCAGGCCGCGCCGCTCGCCCACTGGCATCTGGTTGCAGGTTGGCGATTTCACGGAAGCGCCCACGTGGAAAGATTTCATGGACTACGTGGGCAAAGATGAAAAGATTGCTCGCGGCCTCTTCTGCACGCCCCTGATGGAGACGGCCTTCACCTGGGAGGCTTCGCCCGCGGCGCGCAGCGTGAAGCGGTTTGGTTCCATGCTCGCGCACGCGCACTACCTGGCGACGACTGCCTCGCAAGGGCAGACGACACGCGCTGTAGTGACCATTGACTGCGCGCGCCAGGCGCCTCAGAGGCGACAAGGCATCAACGATGACACTCGGCGGCTGAACCTCTACGTGATGTTCTCCCGCGCAACTCGGATGGCGGACACGTTGCTGGCGCGGCCGCCGCCTCGTTGGTTTTTGGATGGAAAGAGGCCCGCCAGTGTCATTGAAACGCGCTTTTCGACGCTTCGCGGCGTCTGAGGACTCGACGGTGGCGAGAGCCGCCCTACTTGCTGGGGAGCACGGCATCACGCTGCCAGAGGAAGAGTGACGGCCCGTATTCTTTCTGGCCCGATGCCCAGTGCGGACTGCATTTTTTGTTGCCCAGATCCCTGTGCCGGGCACTGCAAAGCCCGACGCCCAGTGCAGACGGCTGTTTGCTTTTTTTCTTTGTTTTGTCTGTCTCCGCGCTCAGCTATTCCCATGCCTTCGCACCGAACCAAACCTGGTCTGATTCCAAGTGCGGACGGCCAACGACGAGCGCATTCACTTCGCCGCTTCACCCTACAATTCTCTTATGCGCTCAACCAAGCACAGCCCGATGCCAAGTGCGAACGGCACTCCGCGTGAACTCATTACTGCGTTCTCCCACTCGGCGTTCCCATCTTAGCGTGGACGGCGCAAGCGAACGACCTCTGCCACGGTGGTTCGGACGCAGTGCCAATGAATTCTTTGCTTTGACAAAGCAGATGCGCTGATATATGCTTGCGGATGAACATATACAGGTGTTGGATGTACAGCCGAGCTGCGCGCGCGTGTGCTCGTCGCTCACGTAGACGCGCTCTCAACACAAATCTATCATAGACAGATGCTCACCATAGCACTACCCTACAATATAATATGCACATATGGTTCATATGGCTAGATGCTCATGCAAATACCCTTATTGCAATACCACCTTTTAAACATGCACATATGGGGAGCTCCACGCAGTGAGTAGTTTCACGCTATCCCCTTTTTTCCATGTGTCTCCATGTCTTTCAGAATGTGTTCTTCAATGCTTTTCACGCTATCGCTTCTTCGAACGTCCGAAGCTCCAAGACGGCCACAGGGATCCCCAAGACCGCCCCGAGACGGCCCAAGTGGTTCCCCAGAAAGTCCCAAGAAATCTCGAGACGGTTCCGAAACGGTCCAAGAAGCGCGCCCCGAAACGGCCCCAAGACAGGCCCAAGAGGGGGAACACGAACCGACAAGTCGAGCCTTGCGCCCGAAGAGGCCCCCAGGAAGCCCCAAAAGGCTTCCAAGGCGCGCAAGATGGGCCGGCGGAACGAGCGAAGCGATCAAATTAACTTCTCCGCCGTCGGGGACGCCTGCCCCCCGGGCGGCTGCAAAGCTTAGACCCCACGGTGCCACGTTGGGCTACAAACCTTCCAGCCGCCCTGGATCAGGCGGGAATGCTCTCTGCGACCGTCCTGACAGCCTCCCGGACCCATCTTGAGCTGTCTGGCCGCCTTCTTGGTACCGTATTTCGCCCATCTGGGGGGCCCCCTTAGAGCCTCCAGGGGCTCTTCCAGGAGCCGCAAAAAAACGACTGCTCGTTCCCCCTTCCTGTTTCCATCGTTCACCCCAAGTCGCCGCACTTGACCCATTCCGGCTCCTTTTTGGGCCCCTCTGGAGGTCCCCCTGGGGCGAACACGACGGTGTTTTTGAGCTTCTCCAGCCTCTCTGCAGCCGTCCTAGCATCAGGGTCATGTGAAAGACACTCCTCGGCGCGCTTTCTGGGACGAGCCCGACGGTTTTTGTTCAGTTCCTCTAGCCTCTCTGCGGCCGTCCTGGCCTCAAGGTCATACGACACAGAGCTCGCTGCTTTCACTTCCTCCAGCCTCTCTGCGGCCGTCCTGGCCTCAGGGTCACAATTACGACAGAGAGCTCGCTGAGGAGCCCAATGTCCTCTCCATAGGTCCCCACGAGGCCTGCAAGTGGGAGCACCAGCACCAGCAGCAGTGCCAGCACCGGCCGCCGCTCCCACAGAGTCTCCAGGATCCAAACATGGTGGGGCGGCGGTGTCTGCCCCCTCAGAGGCGTTCAATCAAATAAACTTCTCCGCCGTCGAAGACGCCTGCCCCCCGGGCGGCTGCGAAGCTTATACCCCCACGGTGCCACGTTGGGCTACAAACTTTCCAGCCGCCCTGGACCAGGCGTCCCCGACGGCGGAAAAGCTTAGGTTGTCGTCCCCGGATACCTGCCAAGCCACCCCCACCCAACCCGAAGTCGCCGCTGGGCCTGTCAAGTTCCAGCGCGGGGGCTTTCCGGAACATTGAAAAGTACAGCGGAACCTGTACAGCCTCCAACCCGAAAGTTGGGGCAACCTGAGGCCTTTGGGTTGGGTTGGGCTGCTTTGGAAGTAAGGTTGGAGCACGACCGAGGTTAGCAGAAGGAGGGTTCAGAGCAGGAAAACACGCGGCATAACCAGACGGGCGGGTCGGGTGGGCGGGCCCTAACGAGCGGGTCGGGCGGGCGGGCCCAGACGGCCGGGTCGAGCGGGCGGGTCGCTGAAGCGTCAGTCTTGCATGAATCGCGCGGAAGTCCCGAGCGATAGCGCGATTCCTAAGTGAATCGTGAAGAAGTCTAAAGCGAGAGCGTGATTCCCAAAGTGTCGAGGGCGCAGCGTCTCAATAAATTGCAAGGATGTCCCACGCGAGAGCGCGATTCGTGCATACATTGTGAGGAAGTCAATTGCGAGACCACGATTCCTGCATAAACTGTGAGGGAGTATCCAGCGGGAGTCGCTCTTGTTGTAAACAAGGGCCCACCAACCCAGTCTGAGGCGCAAGACTCCCCCTCGCAAAAAGCCGGGTGCGAGCCCCAGGAGCGGCACTTCAGTAAAAAAGAACACGGTGCACTGGAGAGAGGGGGATCAACAATAATTATTCATAAGGACTGACAGTTCTACAAGAAACGACGAGCTGGAGAGGCAGGACGACAGGGGAGAGCGGGTGCGACGCGAGGGGGGGAGAGTACGAGGACGAGACGGGGCACGAGCTGCCCTGCCCTCCTTCGCGGACTTGGCCATCTCCTTGGACAGGTGCTTCTTGTACGCCTCTCGGCGGACGGCGGCACCAGGGCTGGGGGGCACTCGTCCCGAGGAGGGAGGGAGGAGGAGGAGGAGGAGGAGGAGGAAGGAGGAAGGAGGAGGAGGAGGAGGAGGAGAGGAGAGAGGAGTATGAGGAGGAGGAGGAGGAGGAGGAGGAGGAGGAGGAGAGGAGGAGGAGGAGGAGGAGGGGGAGACACAGCGTCGGGAGCAAAGGTTCGTCGATGCGGTGAGCTTGGAAGGCGAGGGAGCGCAACGCACGAGCAGCGAGGCAAGCGGCCGATCTGCCGTGGGGCGGTCGGCGGTGATCACGAGGGGGAGAAAGAGGAGGAGGAGGAGGAGGAGGAGGAGGAGGAGGAGGAGGAGGGGGAGGAGGAGGAGAGGAGGAGGAGGAGGAGGAGGAGGAGGAGGAGGAGGAGGGCCTGGGCAGTGGTTGGCACCCACGGGGAGAAGAGTTAGTTCGAGCCTGTCCCTCTACAGGAAGAATATTCAAAAATAGTAAGAAATAGTCGGGGACGGTTTTTCGAGTATGTTTGAACATGTTTTGGGCATTGTTTGACTATTTTTACTTTTGTTGTCCACAATCCGCCTGTAGGTGGACAGGCCCGACCTAAGAGAAGAGCCAATGCGCTCAAAATCGGTCCCAGGACACCTTCCAGAGTCCACCTGGTGCAGTCTTTCATACTGGATCCGTCTTTGACGGCCCCAGGGCGCGCAAAGGGCCAGAGGCCGAACAAAAAAAAGCCTTCCCGAACTCGGAAACTTTGGCCTTGCCCCCACCCCCTTCCCGCTCACAGGAAACAATGCTGGGCCACTTCCCAGACCCCCTCGAGCCATGAAAAATCACAACGCGAGGGTGCTCGCTATTCTCGGCCTCTGGGGGCCCTCCCTCACCGGGCCTCGCGGCCGTCAAAAAACGATTCAGGATGAAGAACCGGTCCTGGGGAATGGGTCTGGACCTCTGGGGGTCGCGCCATGAGAAAATCATGACGTCGGGGGTCTGGGCTCAGACCACCAGCCGGCTCCAACGAGCGCCGAGGCCCTCGCGCTGCACTGCCCCCCAGCGGGCTCGCCGGGGAGGAAAGGGCCGCGCCTACGCCCGCGTTGCAGTGGAGAGCCGTGTCGCCCCGAGCCCCGCCGACCCCACGCTTGCCGCTTGCCTATGAGAGCGGCGCAGTTTTCTCTGTGGTTCAAAAACGGGGTCCTGAGGGACGGGGTCCCATGGACCCCAAGGTTGAGCAGGGACCGACTGTCCCGGCATTCCTATAGTCCTACCACGAAATGTTCTTAGAACCCAGAAATGGTCTAAGAACAAAAACCATGTTCTTAGAACATAAACCCGATGTGCTAAATCAAGACAGCCTCAGCCAGGAATGTTCTGAGAACATTTCGTGCAAACCACAACAGAATATTGTAACATGTTTTGGTGGGACTATAAGCGAGCAAGGACGCTCCGCCACTGCTAGACAAGGGTGGATTTGCATAGTTTGAGGCACCTCGTCCTCAGGACCCCATCCCTCAGGACCCCATTTTTTTGGATCACCAATTTTTGTTGCGTCTTCACGCTGGCTTCTCGGCGCGTCCAAGCCTCAGGATGCATTCCAGCGGCTGCGCCTCGCCGCGGGCGTTCTGGGGGTGCCGGGATCGCCCCGAACGGCCCGAACGGCCGCATGAGAGCCGAGCAATGACCCGAAAGCCAGGGGGCACGTGAGACCCCATGACATGACCCAGACCGTAAGCGAAACAAGCCTAGGAATGGCGCCTGTGCACCGAACCGTGCGTGGACTCCCTTCAAGCCCCGCTCCAACGCGGTACGGTGCATAATCGGTCGGCCCCGAGGGCTGAGAAGCTGTGCGCCGTACCGTTCCCGGGTCGAGGGTCGGCCACGACTCAGGAGAGGCGAGCGCGGTGTACGCTGCACACAGGTCGTCGGCGGAGTTCCGAAACGATCTCTGCTCGCGCGCCGCTGCTCCGAACGCAGACTCGTCGGCTAATTACCTCTTCCCGGATGTGGGGACCCTCACAGGTACCGATACCGCTACACCTCGTCCCCCTCCTGGGGTGCGTTCTGACCAGAATTTCGATGCAAATCCAGCGGTGGCGACGAGGGCCGCCCAGGAGGCCGACAAAAGGGCAAAACGAGGGGTATGGGTACCTTTTTCCTCCTTTGAGGATGACGGCGTGCCCTGCGCGCAGACTCTCAAAGGCAACCGCTGCTCCCACACGTCGGCTATACGCAAGAGTGGCCCTGGGTGAGAGTGACCTTTGGTGTGCCGTTTTGGGGGGACTGCGGGACGACCAAATACAAGCGCGCAAGACGCTACTATCACATCTCGCTCGGCGATCGGGAGACCCCAATGGGCCCACACCAGAGGTCACTCCAGCGAAGGGTCACGCTTACGTGTGGTCGGAGGAGAGAGCCCCGCCGGCCCGCGACCGCCCCAGCCTAAGGGGGCCGCCAGCCCCGCCCCTGTGGCAGCGAGCCCGCACACCCAGAGGGCGCGGCAGCAGCAGAAGGAGCGAGTGGGAAGGGGGGAGGGGGAAGGGAGGAGGAGGAGGAGGAGGAGGAGGAGGAGGAGGAGGAGAAGGCGTTTGGCCCAGGTGCAGGCCGAGCCTTAGGCGTGCCTGTGCAAGGCCGCGAAGAAGGATATTGTATCTTCCTCTTTTCTTCTCAGCACTTTCCTTTTATCACTGTACTTACCACGGCGCGTGAGCCGCGCTGGCATCGGCGCGCCAGAGAGCGCCGACATCGAGTGAGGGTCCTGCTATCGTTATACAAAGCCCAGTCCCTATTAAGAAGGCACCACAGTTCGCCCCATGTTGTGAAGATGCCTACAGGACCTGGTCATATTTGGGACTGTGCATGTGGACGGTATGTACGGGGGCACCATTGGGCATGTCTATGTGGTCGAAACTATGAGCAGCGTGTCAGAGGGAAAACACCCCAACGTCAGCAACAGCAACACTCACGACGACCACATAGTCGCCCAAGGAGGGAAGGCCAGAATGACTTCCATGAGCAGGATCGAAAAGGGATCCGTCAAGAGCAAGAGGAGATCAAGAGGTTTCTGGGCAGAGTAGTCACGATGAAGAGGTCTGAAGCGGTCACATCTGTGCAGTTTCTCGGGTACGAACAGGTGCCAGCTGATATCCCAGGCATCAAGGCCTACAAGGCCAAAACTAAGCAGCGTATGTTCGAGATAGCCCGCCTGATCATCGTTGCCAGCAGGGCGGGAACAGTGGATCAAAATCACTACATCAAGGAGGTGGCCTGTCTGAAATACATGATGAGCACTACGGAGAGATTGGTAGATCAGCTGGCGGACCTGAAAATCAAGAGGGACAAATGCCATATGTACTTGAAGACCATGATGGCCAAGATCAATGAGATGCAAATCCAGTATCGAGACGCGGAGAAGGACCTAGCCGAGTGGAAGGCAGCCATCGACGAACTGGAGGAGCTTGAGGATTTCATGGTGGGAGAAGAAGATGAGGCCATGACGGGGGACAACGCAAATATGGGGGCCCGATCAGCACCAGTACCGCCCCCACCGCCACCGACGACCTGTCCAACAGCAATGGGCATGAATATGCATGGGGCTTTCGCCCCACAGGGAATACAGCAACAGCAGCAGCAGCAGTTCCCACCGATGCCGCCTCAGCCCTATCAGCCCGACATGGAGATCAAGCAACTGTCTGAGATGGTCAAAATGCTGTGCCAGCGCCAGTCATACAATGATACCAGAATGGATACGATCATGACTCACTTGCAGCAGCAGACAAGTACGAGTGCGACGAATCATGCAGAGAGTGGTGTACCAAATTCTCCATCAAGTACCCCAGCAGCGCAGCCTTGTCCACCAACGCCGATCGGAGGTACAGCGACACCAGTGCGGAGTGAGGGCAGGGGCAGCACCCAGGCCCCAGTGATGGTGGAGGTGAGCGCCTCGCCCACGGAGATCGCCGAGGACCCGTACGGCATGCAGGCTAAGGCTGAGGCCAAAGATGAGGAGATGGAGGAGATCAAAGGGCCCTGTGATATGAGCGCCCCTTTTTTGGCACCGACCCAGCCTTTTCTTCCCGGGGCCCTCTCGCAGGAGGATCCGCTTCTGCTGCCGGTGGGGGGGGGGTCCCAAGGAGATAAACAGCCCACCCAGGAAAGAAGCCAGGACTGCCTAAGAGTGGTACGCTTTGGGAATAGTTTTGTTAGGACCTACAGGCCTGGTGACAATACCCCTCTCTTGGGTCATTATACTCCTCTCCACTCCTCCACCACGGCCAGGTCATGCATGAAAGGTGCTAGATCCAGGGAGAGAGATCAGCCCGACGCTAAGGTTCTTGATAGTAGAGCATTCACTGCACACACCAGCAACAGGTATGTTGCGACTGACACTGATCCGCCAGTGGGGATCCATAGGCGTAGATCGGTCGGTCTGAATGAGGGGGGAGGTGACGGTCGAGGAGGGGGATTCGATCGTGCTTCGACCAGCCTACATCCGCGCTACGCCAACAATAGGTATGCGCCCCTTTTTGATTTAGACTCAGATCCGCAGGAAGCAGAGGATGAGCAGGACATGGGGCAAATGTCCGAATAGTTTCACTGAGACACTCTGCCTGGGTCGGAAGGCGGAGAAGCGCCAGCTAAGTGTACAAACAATTCCAGTGCCGTGTCTCCCCCCTAGATGCACAGTTATGGTGCCCGTTTGAGCGGGGCCCGACCGTCCTGGAACTCGTCCTCTCTGTTCCTCCTATGCCCTGGGTCGTTTCCCTTCCTGAGGGGGTCCCCGTGGTGTCTTCTTGGGCCTTGGGGTTGTGTCCTGTGAGAGATGCTGCAATGGGGGAAGTTGCCTACTTCACCGATGGGTCCCTTAGGCATGGGGAAGACGACTCTGGGGCTTGGGCTATAGTCAAGGTTGCTACTGATGAGTTGGGGGTCTCATACCAGGGAGTGTGGGCAGCACCTTTCAACACCTCATTCCTCACCTCCAGAGCGAGGGGATGTCTAGACAGCACGGACATCGAGTGTGCAGCAGTGGCGTGGGCCCTCATGGCGGTCATCAGTGACGCCGAGCACCCGCCGACCACGATCCACACAGACTCGCTCAACGTCTGCAACTACTTAGACGGCAGCACTTCGGTTCGGGATGATAACGTAATTGCACGCATGTTGCAGATAATACATGATATTGCGCTACCAGTTGCCAGATCCAGGTGGCCCGACCTAGGGAAAGAGCCCATCCGAGTCCTGCATATCAAGGGTCACGAGGGGCACCCCTGGAATTCCTTGGCAGACCACCTTGCCAATCTCGTGGGGCTCGACAAGTGGGGCCGTGCTTTGTGTCCCCTGTGTGGGCGGAGGCCACAAAGTACGATGCATATCGTGAGTGGGAGTGGCTCGACAGGCCCTCGCAGCAGACCCTTGAAGCCTTCCCAGTTCTTGAGGATAAGGGCCTAAGGGCACCTCCTGTTTACGGCTCTGCCGAGGATCTAGGACACCGTCCCCCACTGAGAACTAGCAAGGCTACCCACGTTCTGGATTTAAAAGTTGCTACCTTCAATGCGAAGAGTGCGGCCGCTGCCAAGCGTAGAGGGCGCAGAGGTAAAATGCGCTTCGCTAGGAACCTGGCCATTAAGGCTCAATTCGACTCTGAAGGGATTTTGCTGACAGGTGTCCAGGAAGCGAGAAACCCGCGAGGTGCGTACTGTTCAGGGGCGTTGTTCGTTATATCGTCTGGTCGCCAAGCCAATGAGCTAGGTTGTGAGTTATGGGTGGATCTTAAGTTAGCATACGGACAGACGCACAACAACCCACTCTTCTTCGATATATAAAAAAACACGTCCGTGTTATCTCAGCCGCTCCCCGTTGGCTCGTGGTTGCGGTGTGTGCCCCTGGGCTGGGGCTTCATATTTTGGTGGCTCATGCTCCGCACTCGGGCTCTGGAGATTGTGCTCGTGCGCTGTTCTGGGAGAAAATGCACGGGCGTCAAGAATCCTGGAGGTCTGACCTTGTCTTTATTGATGCCAACGGTAGGTTGGGGAATCTCACGTCACCCTCGGTGGGGGACGCGGGTTCCCGTCAAGACCAGGATGAGGGAGGGGATGTCCTACACACATACCTGCTCGCCTCAGAGCATCGGGCAGTCAATGCCTTGAATTTCTCGGTGCGGTTGATGACTGGACATGGGAATCGAATCACGGATATCGACACATTATTGACTTTGTTTGTGCGCAGCAATGGCTTGCCAACCACGCCCTTTCATCCGACGCGCTTCATTCGCTCGACAAGATGTCGCTTCATGTTGACCACCAGGCAGTTGTTGTCACCTTCTCTTGGACCGCTGCGCAAGTCCGCCAACTCCCCAGTGTCAAGAGACTTGATAAGAAGGCCTTCGAAGACCCCGAAACGATTGAGCTCTTTAAGCAAGGGCTTAAGGAGGCACAATCGGTGCCATGGTCGACGCCTGTTTCGGAGCATCACGTGGGTGTGGTCCGCGCTATCAAGGAGGCCGCGGTGAAGGCCTTTGGAGTTGCCCCTAGGAGACCCCGTAAATGCTATGTTTCCGTTGCCTCTCTGGATTTGATCTCCACCAGGAGGGGGGTCTTGAGGGTTCGCAAAAAGGTCTCTGGGGCTCCTTGTGGGGACCCTGAAGCGGCCATGTGCCTGTTACATTTCAGAGGTCGCTTGAGACATGGGGACATGTTAGGCGTTGCTTTGAACCCCAGTGCTGTCCAGTGGAGGCCAGCATACCTTGCACTTGCGCGTGCCCTTTCCAGAATGGCTCATGGCACCAGCACGGATCTGCAGGCAAAGTTAGCCATGCAGCAGTTCCTACTGGACACAGACACAATTTTGATGAGTGGGCTCGAGAAAGGCAGATGTGATTACCTCGACTTGAAGGCAGCTGAGCTGCAGGGGGCGGGAGATTTCGGACTCCCCAAGAGCGAATGGGCCAAAGCCAAAATGATCATGATGTTTGGAGGGAGGGCCCCCAACATACCTACCACCTTTCCCTTTGCTACTACCGCGGATGGGCGCCCACTCACGACTGAGCGCGAGGTGGCTGATAATCTCCAACTGCATTTCGCTCAAGTTGAAAAAGGGAGAGTGACGGATGAAAGTGATGTTAGAGATCACTACAACAAAACGATTCCCCTCTTGTCGGACGATACCCCTCGAGACATAGGGCAGATGCTTACGAAATGCAGCTGTGTGAGTCTCTTGCGGAGCATCCCTGGGGGCAGAGCACCAGGACCCGATGGGCTTGTGCCAGACCTTTTGAAACTTGCACCGATCCAGATCACGGAGGTTATCCTACCTCTGTTGACTAAGGTTTCCATGACTACGAGGGAACCTTTGGCCTTCAAAGACGGTCGAGTGGAGTCCCTTTTCAAAGGGAAGGGAAATCTGGCTCTGGCGAGCAATCAGAGAAGCATCCTGTGTACCAATACTATATGCAAGGTTCATCACAGGTTCTTGAGGGGACTTTCACTCGACGATCTTTACTGCACCCTTGTTACACGACAATGCGGGGGGATGCCAGGTAGATCGTGTGACACTGCCGTCCATTTCGTTAAATCCTTCTGGTCTGCTGCAGGGGCCCGCAAGATGTCATGTGGAAGTTTAGTTGTTGACCTGACGGCTGCCTTCTACTCCACGATTAGGCAGTTGGTATACGATCTACCTGGAGAGGAGGATCTCCTTGAGGAGACTCTGGAAAACCTCGCCATCCCACAAGTGTGGATGAACGGTGTGAGATCCCAACTCAAGAAAGGGCCACTAATGGAGCAACATGTTGACAACCCCCATCTACTGGCACTCCTAAGAGAGGCCCAGAGGGGGGCGGTTTGGGCAGTTCAGGGGGCAGAAAAGTATGTAATACCACGTACGGGTTGCCGACCTGGCACCATCATGGCGACTGATGTATTCAGCATCGCATTCGCCAGCATTCAGACCGACATAGAGGACGAGATGGAGGACAGGGGATTGAAATGGTGCCCCCAAGTGAATTTAGAAGTATTCTCCCACATAATTGAAGATAAAGACGCGACGACGAGTGCGTCCTTCGTTGATGACCTAACCCCCTCCGTGGCCAATGAAGAGCCCTTGTGCCTCGTTCAGGATCTTAGTGAGGTGGTCGATCTTGTTTTTGTTGTCTGTGCGCTTCATGGCCTACAGCCTAACGCCTCTAATTCTAAAATTATGGTACGCTTCAGGGGGGTTGGGTCAGGAAATTATGTGACGAAGACACACACGTGATTACCTCACCCCAGCACAAACTCGTTGTTGAAGTTGTGAGAGCCCACAAGTGTCTAGGGGTTATGCTCTCGGACGGAGGGGGTGAAGGACTGGAAATCACAGCTAGGAGCATTGCGACGAGAGCGGCAGTACGCCCTGTCAAAGCCACGGTTGCCCCCAGAAAGGTCCTTGGAATTACCGCCAAACTATTATACGCTGAGGCCTTCGGGTCCAGCAGGTTATTCTATGCCGCTGCTCTTTGGAAGCCGATGCCGAGTGCTGTGAGAGGGAGGCTTCGTGCCACACATGAGTTTATGTACCGTTGTGCCTTGGGCTTACCAGCGGGGAACTCGGCTGACAAGCATTACTCGTATCTAGAAGTTTTGGCAAAAGCAGATAGATTGCCCTGGGAGGTAGTAGTTCATGTTTGCCGTCTTAGATTCCTGGCACGAATGTTTAGATCGGCCCCTCGTTTTCTACTTCGACTCCTGGACGTGGCCATTCTGGAGACCTCAAGTTGGATCCACGCGTTGGGTGAGAGCCTAGACTGGCTCAAACGTTTCATGGACCCTGAAAACGTGCCAGGAAACGGAGGGCTAGACGAGTGGGTTGAAGCCGTGCAGCTTGACCCCCAACGTTTCAGAGCCCTTATTAGAGCTGCTCTCACACGTGCGAGAGCCTGGTGGTCCGACCAGCACCGACTCCTACTGTGGGACAGGCGCATCACCGAGGCGGTGAAGCGAACGCCCATGCAACAGGACAACCATGAGGAGGAGAGGAGTTATAGATGTTACGAATGCGGGAAAACCTTCAATACCGAAAGGGCCCTGAGGAGCCATAGAGGCAAGCAGCATCCGCACAAACTCACCCCCTAAAGGATTGCGACGGGCACGGTTTGTCAGATTTGTTGTTGGGATTTCAGATCTTATGGGCGGTTATATAAACACCTCGCTCGGGCCAAGGCGTGCTTCAGGGGCCTGGTGGCCGCGGGGGTACGGCCCTCTGAGGCCGAAATTGATTTTGCGCGCGCTGAAAGGGCTTGTGAACAGAGAGCAAGCCGTGCCCGTGGTCTAACGGATGACTTTGCAGAGTTCCCGCCCCGCAGAGTGCTGGGCCCACCCAGGGGACCGAGAGTGGTGGCCCTAGGAGCAAAGGTGGACGAGCCTGTCGCCCCCCCTCTTCCTCCTCCTCCTCCGCTCCCCCCCTTCTGCCCTTCTCCTCCCCCTGGGAGGCCCCACCGCTTCCTCCTTCATCTCTTCTCGGGGTATCGTAGTGAGGGAGACTTTCCGGAATGGATTGAAAAAATGGTTGAGCAATACAGAGTCCCAATTGTGGTCCTGTCTCTTGACATCGTTCACTGCTCCACTTATGGGGACCTGTCCAAACCTGATGTTGTTAGTTTTTGGATGAACTTGATACGTGACGGCTGGGTGGCGGGCCTAGTTGCGTGCCCCCCTCGTGACACGTGGAATGCTGCTGGTCATAATGAGGCTCCAGAAAATGTCCCAGGACCCCACCTCCGACCTCTGAGGTCTCAAAGCATGCCATGGGGGTTGCGCTGTCTCAGGCCTAGGGAACAGACCAAGGTCGACGTGGGCAACGCCCTACTACGTACCACTATAGAGTTCCTCGTTGAGGCTTGGAGGCTGGGGCTACCAGCAGTCATGGAACATCCTGCTCCCGCAGACAGCCGCCCGAGTGAGCCCAGCTGCTGGCACCTCCCATTCATGGCGCGTTTTGCTCGGATGCCTGGGGTCCATCTTCATCGTAGTGATAAGTGCATGTTTGGAATGTGGGCCAAAAAGCCGACTTCCATGTTGGGGATCAATGTGCCCATGATGAGTCAGCTGCTCAGGGAGCTACCACATCATGGGAGGTGTCGGCATTTCGCACACATATCGATCCGTGATAGTAGGGACGTTGGGAGGTTAAACAATGATGCCAGATCTTACCCATCCTCCCTTTCTCGTTTCCTGGCCATGTCGGTTTTCGCCTCGGTGCAGACACAATTTGACGCTCCTGGGGAACCCCCTCTGGCCGTGGACGGGGAGATCGCCCCCTTCCTTTTACCCCTCGATCCCTTCTTCGAGTTCCAGAGGGGCCGCGACCACGCTCAGCAGGGTACCAACCTCCTCACTCTATAGAAGCGTGGTGTGCGCGGCACCTAATCTCGCAGTACCCTAAGAGGGAAGGGCGCTTCTAATTGCGTCCTTGTGGGGTGGATTCTACTTCACCACCATGAGGGCTATTTTGCGGCTAGGGGGGTGCGCAGCACCAAAACTCTTGCTGTACTCGGGGGAAGGTATGTTTTTCGCCGACGTGTCGGCAGTACCCCGACTAGCCCGAATTTGTACCAGCACCTGGTGCTCGTCATTTTCCCCACCGACCGTGGTTGACCTACCTAAGTGTCGCGGTCTTTCACCACGAGTACGGGCTCGACTCTCAGTACCAGGACTGGGCATTTAAAGGGGCTCATAGTGGACTGGGACTGGGCTTTGTAACTGGGGGGGGATGTGACCATGTTTCACTGTTGAGGCCTGCACGCTGCCGCGATCGCTGCCTCCGTCTCTTTTTTCTTTCTGCTGCCGCTCTCGTCTCACACATCGATTGGGATTCAGACTCATTCCCTTAGTCACCGACCGACCGACCGAGGAGGAGGAGGAGGGGGAGGTGGAGGAGCAGGAGGAGGTGGACGAGGAGGAAGAGGAGGAGCGCCCAGCCCCTCCTGAGCCCACAAGAGTGGTGCCTGCGCCCCCGCCCTGGCTTGGCTCCGACGAAGCCAGAGGGGTCTCCTGCGGGACGGCGTGGCGACCTCACGCGGTGGCTCACGCGGGCCGCCAGCGCGGCACGTTGAGGCCGAGGGCGCTCACGCGCGACCTTGCGCGGGCAGCTCACGCGCAAATGTCGGCGCAAGTGGACCCGGTTTGTTTCGTCGCTCGCGTGAAGATCATACAGAACTTTTGGACGGCGTGTCGCCATGGCGGCCCCAGCGACGACACGCTATGCCTTGCGAGCGGACGGCGTCTGCCGCTCCGCTCCGCTCCGCGAGGCGGGAGGCTGGGATCAGCTCGGGACGTTGACGCTGGCGTTCGTCGCTGCAGGTGAGGCACACACATTCACCGCGCCTGGGCCCTGGCTGGGCCCGGCCAGGGGCGGTGGCCGAGCCCGCCCCTCTGGAGAGGAAAAGCAGACCGCATATATACACACACACATCTCTCTCTCTCTCTCTCTCTCTCTCTCTCTCTATATATATATATATTTATGCACAAACAGCCCGAACTCCGCGCGGATGGCTCGCATCGGCGCAGGGGCCCTCCCGGCGGCACCTCCGACACCGGCACTGTCGCGCGCGATCCAAGGCAGCCGCGCGGAGCTCCCATGAACTGCGTCTATGTCGTCGATCTGGGTCTTCTTCTGCCGAAGCGGGCCCGCACACTCTGGAGTGAGCTTCCCCCCCGACAGCGCCGGCGGGGCGACAGGAGGGGGGGGAGCGAGCCGTCTCGGTTGGGGCTTGGGGCCGGAGCTTTGACATGTCTGCCGACCGGGGGCCCCAGGACCCAAGAGGCGGTGGACATGTATCTCCTTTGGCCTCCTTGCTGATCCACTACCTTCAAGTGTCCTGAGAGAACGGTTCCATTAGACATGTTTCTGTAAACCCTGGCCTCGGATGGAGAGAGCTTCCTGGCTAGAAATCGGGCAGCGCAGAGTGACGTGCACCAAAGGCGGGCCGGCACGCTCGAGCTGAACTTTCTGCCCACTTCGCTTTCAACCCCACCTGCTGCCAGGAACGAGCCCGCACCCTCGGGGTGACCTTCCCCGCAACTGATGCCCAACACAAGGCAGGAACTTCTGCGCAGGGTTTCGCGGCGGCGGCCCCTGCGACACGCTATGCCGTACAAGCTGATAGCGTGTCGCCCCGCTCCGCGGGGCGGAAAGCTGGGACAGGCTCGCGACAACGCTCGGGGACTGGGACGCGGTTAGCGTTGTGGATGCCATGACACTGGACACCCTAACAGACCTATCCTTGAATTTAACGTGTTTAAAAATGTCGGGAAATGTTCTAAACATGCTTGTACATGTTATTTACGTGTTTAAGACATGTGTAACACATGTCTCAGACATCTGGAAATTATTTGGCAACATGCTTCCTCTCCATTGATCGTCCTCCACGAGGTCAGCGCGTGGCGCCGAAGCGTGGTGAGCTGGAGCCAGCCGTCCGATAGGACACGCCAGAGTTCACGACCGCAGCGGGCAACGCGAAGACCACCAGAAGCGAGCAGGCATGCGCGGAGCCAAATTTCAGCCGACGGCGCGGGGAGCGCGACGTGCGCCATATGTAGGGGGCCACATGCGAACC
This sequence comes from Prorocentrum cordatum, assembly GCA_963575745.1. Classification (NCBI taxonomy): domain Eukaryota; class Dinophyceae; order Prorocentrales; family Prorocentraceae; genus Prorocentrum; species Prorocentrum cordatum. The sequence continues at coordinate 540,498 of CAUYUJ010015982.1, forward strand.
CTACCCCTACCCCCACGATTTCTGAGGGGGAGGGTGGGGTTCACTTCGTCCCGGAGCTCCCGAGCGAAGTGAACCCCACCCTCCCCCTCAAACATCGTGGGGGGTAGGGGTAGGGTTCGCATGTGGCCCCCTACGTATGGGAGCGGGCCGGCGCACGCATCCGTCTGGCCAACACGCCGGCAGCGCGAAGCGCACAGCGAACGAGCCGGCAAGCGCGCGGGGCTCATGGGGAGGGCACGGGAGACACCTGCGATGCAAGAAGTCCTGGTGTAATAAGTCTTTTTTTTCTCATCCGCTTCATGCATATCCTTGAAACTCACTCGTCCTCCATTTGTGCACGCCTCTGTCCGCAACCTAGGAATGAGCGCCGCCGAGAAAACTTATGCTTCTGCACTGCCGCGCTTGCACAAAATCGCCGCGTGAAACAATCACTTCTGGTGCACAACTATCCAGTCATGGTGTAAGAAGTCTTGGGGCGTTCGCCGTCGTCCTCTGAGGGCCCCGAGGTACCCCCGGAGGTTCTGCGGCAGGCCGGCGGGAACCAGTGACGACGTCCGAGCACCTCCCACCGAGGAGGAGGAGAAGGAGGAGGAGGAGGAGGAGGAGGGGGAGGAGGAGGAGGAGGAGGAGGAGGGGGAGGAGGGGGAGGAGGAGGAGGAGGAGGAGGAGGAGGAGGAGATGGGGAGGAGGAGGGGGAGGAGGAGGAGGAGGAGGAGGAGGAGGAGGAGGACGAGGAGGAGGAGGAGGACGAGGAGGAGGAGGAGGCCATCGTGGGATGAGAAGTCTCGGCGGGGCACCCGCTGGTGTGCCGATCTCTTGTTCGCCAGAGCCTCATGCAGGGGAGTGAGGGAGCTATCAGGCAAGCAGTGCGGGCCCTCCAGGTCGACACAGCTCGGGACAAGGACGTGTCTGGAGGCGGCCGCCTACTTGGATTCACGATCTCTCGTCCTCGTCGTCCTCCCTCCTTCCTTCCTTCCTTCCTTCCTCCTCCTCATCCTCCTTCCTCGTCTAAAACCTCCCTCCTTCCCCTCGTCCTCCTTCCTTCATTCCTTCCGCACGGCTTCACGAGACCCGCGCTGTCGGGACCGCGCGCCCAGCCGCCTGCCGCGGGCAACTACCCTTAGGCCAGGCGGATTTGGGAGGAAAAAATACCCCAATAATGCTCAAAAATAATCAGAAAAATGGTGGAAAAATCATCCCCTGACTATTGTTTGACTATTTTTGAATATTCCTCCTGTGGAGGGACAGCGCCAAACTCTGTGGCCAGCGTCTCGTCGAATCTTCGTGACGGCAAGCGGGCTGAGTTGTTTCGAGTCTAGGTTGCCCCTTCTCTCTGCTTGACTAGTCCAGGCAGTTGCATCGCTGATGGAACAAAAACCTCCTCCCTCTCTTCCCTCGTTTCTTCCTCCCCACTCCAGCTTCTGTTCCTCTGTCCCCCTTCCTCTTGGGGGAGGGGGAGGGGTGGGGGACAACTGGCCTTGATGTCGCCCTTCCAGGGGGTGACGCCGTGGTCGCAGACCCAGATCTGCTTTGCAACCTGGCCGCGCTTCCTCCTCGTGATCCGTCTCCGACCTCCGTCTCCGAACTCCGCCTCCTCCGCCTCCTCCTCCTCCTCCTCCTCCTCCTCCTCCGTATCCTCATCCTCGTCCTGCTCCCCATCATCCTCAGCCTCCTCATGCCGTCGTCCTCCGTCTTACCCCAATCCTCCTTCCCCTCCTTCTCCTCCTCTTCCTCCCTCTCTTCCTCCCCCTCGTCGTCATCCCAGTGCCCCTCCTTCTCCTCATTCGACGCCTGCTCATCCTGCTCCTCCTCATCTTCCTTCTCCTCCTCCTCCTCCTTCTCCTCCTCCTGTTCCTTCCTGCTCCTCCCTTGCCTCCTCCTTAAAATATCTTAATCCGTCTCCCCCTCGTCCTCCTCCACCTCCTTCTTACCCTGCTCGTCCCCCTCCTTCTTGCTGCCCCTCCCCCCGCCCCCTTCTCCCCCTCCGTTCCCCACATCATGCCACCGCTCTTCTTCCTTCGCCTCGTCCTCCTCCACCTTCTCCTCCCCCGCCCCCCCCCGTCCCCCACCCCCTCCACGCACTCGGGCGCAGGACCGTCGAAGGACGCAGAGGGCATCGAGCCGGCCCGCCAACGGACGTGTCCCCGTTCTTGCTGCGTGCAGCGGGGCCCCACGTGTTGGGCCTCGGGAGGCCTGCCGGGGCCCGTCGAGACCTCGGGAGGCCCCGCAACGTCGGCCTCCTCAGCTTGTCCTGGGG
>CAUYUJ010015982.1:550254-592754 GCA_963575745.1 Prorocentrum cordatum
CGGGGCGCAGCTGTTCCTCAGGCTGCTCTTCATCACCCTGATGCTCCCGACGTTCGCCTGGACTCCACGGCGGATGGGCCTCGCGACCAAGCGCACGCCCCTCCGCTTCGACACCCCTCCCTTCGTCCCCAGCCTAGGCGTCGCCACCGCGAACGACGCCCCCGACGGGGAGGCGGAGGAGAGCGGCCCTCGGGCGCTTGGGGGAGATCCTCGTCGTCATCGCAGCGTGCGGCAGGCGCCCGAGTGGTGCTGCTGGGGGCGAGGTTGGAGTTCCTCCTCGGCGAGTCCCTCGCGCAGCAGTTCTGAGGGACAGTAGATGGACAAAATATCAGAATCCTTTCACATTCGAGGGAGATTCTAAATCACCCCCACGCCCCCGACATCGATGTTGCTCTCAGCACAAGCGGTGCCTTGGGATTCGAAGAGTTCCGTCCACTCACGCCCCCCCCCCGTCGTCGCGCAATCAACGTTGATTTCGGGGGGCCTACGGGGCATCTTGGGACACATGCCTCGAACACAATGTCCACGTACGGGATCAGCCGACGAGCAAGACCCGCCACAGGACGGCTCCGCCTGGCTCGTCGGCCTGCTTTTTGTCGTGGACGGCGCAGGGAGCCGCGGGCCGTGCCGGGGGCTGCCCCCCGAGAGCCCGCCCTCCCCATCAGCGGCCCGAGCACACGCGCGGGGCCGACCTCTCGGCAGGTGCCGTCGGCGCCCGCGGCTCCTCGCGGAGGCCCCTGCCCCGCGGCCCCGCGTTCGCGTCGGCTCGTAGACGCGTGCATGGCCAGACCATTCGCCGAGCCCTCTCGCGGTGGCCAGCCGCCGTCACGCAACGGCTTCGGCTCGGGCTCATCGGATCGACTCGGCCTACATGTCCTCCGTTTTTGGCGGCGCTCGCCCCTGTAGTGCCTCTTGCCGTGCCGCGCTCCCGCGAGCGCTGGTAATTTTACCTCGCCGCGGTGAGCACGTGCATCTCCCGAGGCGGTGGCCGCACCCTGGTGCGCTCTCTGACATCTCCTGACATCTCCTCCTCAACCTCTCTTCCTTATGAATCATTCATCCCGATCGCATCCCCATTGATCGACCTTAAGCACAGAATTTGCAACAACATTACGGATGGAGGGCGGGCCTTTGATTAAATGTGGCTCTGGCCTCAGCGCCGCGTACATTCGCTTCGAAAGTTTGCAACAGTTTTACGGACTAGAATGGTTGAAACCCAAGGATTGGCGGTCTGGCACCACTTAGGATTGTCAGGGCGCAACAGTAAATTTGATCGGCGGTGTTGATACCAGGAATGGTGTCTTGGGGCGACTTAAGATTGCCAGGACGCAACAGTCACGTTGATTCGCGGCGCTGAAGTCCCAGGAATGGTGTTTTGGCACGACTGGGGATTCTCAGATGGCTGTTTTTGAATGGGGGACTTCCCGCAATGATAACAATGTCTTGTATGGGACGTATGGCATGGAACTTAGAGGGTGTATTGCCACATCGTTGGTGCTGCTTGGTGTTACACTGGTTCTCCTCCTCTTCCTCCTCCCTACCCCACTCCTCTCCCCACCCCAGCCTACCCCGAAGCTCGACAGATCTCGACCTCCTCCTCCCAATCCGTCGTAGGCCAGGCTGGCTTTGCCGTCGTGGACCGATCGGGCGCTACGGTCGGCTATACGCAAGAATGACCCTGGGTAAGAGTGACCTTTGGTGTGCCGTTTTTGGGGGACTGCGGGAAGGCCAAACACAAGCGCGAAAGACGCTACTATCGCTTCTCGTTCGGCGATCGGGAGACCCCAATGGGCCCGCACCTCAGGTCACTCCGGCGAAGGGTCACTCTTACGTGTAGTCGATGTGGGGGGGACTGTAACGTAGCGACCCCCCGCGCGCCTCGAACACCGCCAGAACGTTCGCGCGCACCGTAGCCTTGCAACAAGGCGCGGACGAGGCGCCCGTGCGTACCGCAGTGTCTCCGCGGGCATCACGCGCGAGCGAGACCACAGGAAGGCGAGGAGAGTGAGAGCAGGCCCTGACGAAGCAACAGCCTTGCGGGCGCCACTGCGCGCGCGCAACAACACGCCACACTCTGCCAACACCGTGCGTAAGTCACGCGGGCAAAACCACCTGCGAGCACTTTGCCGCCGTGGCCTCCGAGCGCCTCAGTGGTACCATGCACTCTGCGCGCCAATATGACACGCAGCGTAGCCACCAACATAGCATGCGAGCACCGTGATATGGCTGCACACGCAACGAGTTGCTTGTCAGCACGTCGATAGCTTACGAACACCACGATGTGCCTGTGATCACCGCAGTGCTCTTGCGACGACTACATGGCGAGGAAAACCAGACAACGCCACGGGACCAAAACAGCATGCGAGCGCCACATGTGTGTGCGCAACAAGATTCCAGAACCTGCAAGTGCTACCCTGGCCGGCGAGAGAGGAGAAGAACGAGGAGGGGTAGAGGAGGAGAACAAGGAAGAGGACGACGAGGACGAGGAGGAGCAGGAGGGCAACCCTTGAGCGCTGCTGGAGGCGGCGCTTGGGGACTTGAGACCGTCCTGAACCACCATGATGGCTTGATGAGGCCAGCCTAACACTACCCGAGGGGACTGCCTGTGCAAAACCCCATGCTTTGCCAAGATCCCATCCACTGCACGCCCCCCAGGACAAAGGCGACCAAGAATTGACTCGGTGTCGTCCAGTGTTGAATCCAATGTGTTGTCGCAGATGGTGTTCATGCGTGCACTCTGTGGATGCAAGTAAGCAGACGGGGAAACAAACAGCCATGCCAGCCACCCGCAGCCCGAGCACATCTGGCCCCGCGGAGGGGGGTCACCCCGACAAACCCAGATTGAAGAGGCAGGGCCCCTGGTCGATGTAAAAGGTGCAAACTGGCAGATTCGCCAGCTTCTGGGCGCGCGCCAGGTGAGTACCAGGCGGAACAGCACAGGTAAGTCACTGCGTCGTGCGCTCCCCGTGTCCTGCTCCCTCTTGTCTTCCTCGTCCTTCTCCCGTCTGTCGCGTCGTCTCCTTCTTCCCCGGCTGCTCTCCCTCCTCTAGACGGGCACGACAACTGCGTCGCATCGGCGAAGGTGGCCGCTGCACGTTGTGAGCGTTATTTGATTGTCACCTCTGTGAGCACACCCAGGCTCCCATGGGCGAGCGGTGACGTATCAAGTTCCTTCGGCTGCTCTTACCTCCCGATGTGAAAACTGAAACGCTTACCCAAAGCAGCCAAACACTGGGCCGCACCTGGCCACATCAGCGGCCAGGGCCGCATCCAAACCAGTTGGCACCACATTTAGTCAATCCTTGGCGCCAAATTTAGTCAATCGTTGGAACCACGTCTACGGTCAAGCGTTGGCCATCTTGGCAAAAGCACAGCATGCCCCGCTTCCCTCGCAGAGAATTCGGAGAAAACCTACGCCTCCCTCCTCCCTCCACCCCCGACTAAGGCCCCGTGCGCGAGAGGCCCGCAATCTGCCGCCGCCTCCTTTCGCGCCACAGCCTTCTGCTCGCCGACCCGCCTGCTGCCAGGACCGGGACCGACGGCGCGGCAGGGGCGATGGAGTCCTTTTCTGACGGGAGCATGTTCATGCTGTCTGTGTACACGCTGCTGTCTGCGGACTGCATGGTCGCCCTCATCCCGCTTGGCCTCGGTTTCCTTCGCAAGGGTCTCGCGGCCAGCATGTGTAGAGCAGTCCGTGAGCCACGGCACGAGTTGCGAAGCCGCCCAAGTCGTTGTCTACGATGGGCTCAGCGAGCTGTTCCAGAGCCAGTTCGCTAGCACCGCAGTCGAGGAGTGGCACACGCATTCGGCTAGAAGGTGCCTGCGTCCTGCGACACCGATTAGCTGCAGCTGTCTGCGTCGACGGTCCGCAACTGGCTTATCATTGTACTCCAGGTTCATGGCGAGCGCGTTCGCGTGCGAATTGGTCATGCCCCTCGTGGCTCCCTTTCTGGTCTACGCACCCGGGCCAGGCGTACTGAAGAGCGCGTTCGCTTGGACCACTTCCACTCTACGTGAGCTTGATGATGACGTCCGTGCTCTCGCCACCGGTTCACATCTCGTCGTCCATGGCGTTACTCATGCTGGAGTTTCCCGAAAAGTTGCCTGTGTGCCAGCTGCATGTCGTCAGCATTCAATTATGCGTGGCTTTCGTCGCGATCTGAGTGCTATCCCAGGGGCTTTTCTTCCCGCGCGGCTTCGGCTACCCTGGCTCTCGTTGCCAGCTGGGCGCAGTTCGTTTGTTTCTGATCGACCTGCGAATATCCCTGGACCAGTTCATCAACACTGCTACCGCGGTCATGGCTTCGCTGGTGCTGTCGTCCAGCCGCAGGGCCTGTGGAGAAACTAATGTGGGAGACAATGCATCGGGCGTGCAGGTTCCAGTAGGTAGGGCTCTGAGGCCATGCAGGTTCCACCGCGGACCGATCAGGTGCCGTGGTGTTCCTGAAGGACGGCGCCATTTGGGTGCGCCCCCTCCTCCTCCCGCATCCCGCCTCCCGCCTCCCGCCTCCCGCCTCCCGCCTCCCGTCTCCCGCCTCCCGTCTCCCGCCTCCCGCCTTCCACCTCCCTCCTCCCTCCTCCCTCCTCCCGCGTCCCGCCTCCCGCCTCCCGCCTCCCGCCTCCCGCCTCCCACCTCCCGCCTTTCCTCCTCCCTCCTCCCCTCCTCCCTCCGCCCTCCCTCCTCCCTCCCTCCTCCCTCCTCCCTCCTCCCTCCTCCCTCCTCCCTTCAACCTTCCACCCTCCTCCTCCTCCTTCCTGCACCTGCTGCGGGTGCTGCACTCGTTCTTTGCTGCACTGCTTCAAAAATCCCTCGTTGTCGTGGGTCGCCCCCCCCCCCCTTGCCTCTGCAGACATCTGCCCGCCCCTGGGCAGACTGGCCCGCAACGGACCCTCGAGGTGGCATTGCAGCTTGCTCTCGCATGGCTTTCCGCAAACTTGATCGTCTTTTGGCGCCCAATCTCTAGGGTTCGAGCCGTCTGTCAGATGCTCCTCTTGCAGAGCGTAGCCAGGCTCTTGAAGGGGCCCAAGGACACACACAAACAAACAAACAGACACAGATCACAGGATTCCCCCCCCTTTTCCCCAGATCTTTTCTGGGCTCTCGTCCTCCCCCCCACTTCCCGTATCTTCCCACATCTTCCTGGGAGTCGGCGATTCTCATTATGTCTGTGTGGTCCTTCCCTCCTGAACTCTGGCTTCCTCACTTCGCCCCTGCTTCGCCCCTGGCCTGGCCCCCCGCTTCGGACCGGGGTGCGCGCACGCCCGTTGGGGTGCTGGGGCCTCCCGCCTCCCCTGCCTGAGCATCGTGCATCCGATCTACATCCCCAGCGCTGGGCCTCACTGGCCGATTTACACGCCCAGATGGGGACATGGGCCGTTCCCTTTGGGGTTCGATGGGGTGCATCCCCAACTGGGGTGGTAAATTAGTGAGGGTCTCGAAGGGGATGGGGATGGGGATCGTTGAAACGATACTGACTGTCTGTGAGCCGCTGGCGACCCTCGCTCGTGTTGTTGGCAAGCCCTGGCGAGCCCTGAAGGCTGCACATGCGGATGTGACGAGGTACATCCGCTGCGTGCCCCAGCTGTGTTTCAGGCATAACCTCTACACTCGTCCGAGCGGGCAGGCGGCGGAAGGGGCACAGTGGCCCCACGCGGTCCCGCCCTGCAGCGGAGAGAACGGTACCTGCCCCTTCCGCCGTTGCGTGCGCACGCGCGCGCCACCTCCGACCCCTCCTCTTCCACACTTCCTCTGCCACGCCTCGAGCGCGTCTCTTTATGTTCGGCGATGACGGGCGTCATGGGGGGGGGGGAGGGCGGGGGGGGGGTATGACGTGACGCCCCCCCCGCCGTGTGGCTCCGGCACCACAGCCGCGCCTGCGCGCACGACGCGACGAGCGACGAGCGACGACGACGACGCGAGCAGCATGTAAGGTGGCGATCTGCCCATTGCGCCTGTGTACACCACAACGCTCGCGTGCACCACACCGCGCGTGTGCACCACAACGCCTGCGTACACCGCAACAGCCGTGTGCAACGCACCGCCCGTGTATACCACAATACTTGGGAGCACTGCAGCGCTGGTGTACATACGCCGCAGCAGCCATGTGCAACACAACGCCTGTGTACACCACTGTGCTTGCTTGCACCGCAGCGCCTGTGCACGCCACAGCGCCTCTACACCACAGCATCCGCGTGCAACGCCGCGCTGGTGTACACCACAGTGCCTGCGTGCATAGGACAGGTAGAAGGAGCATGTACGTCAGGATCTGCTGCGGACAACTAAACGCCACGCCAGGAAAGTTCTGATAATCGAATGCGACGTTTTTCCCTCCTCCCTCCTCCTCCACCTTCTCCTCCTCCTCCTCCTCCTCCTCCTCCTGCTCTTCCTCCTCCACCTCCTCCTCCTCCTCCTCTTCCTCCTCCTCCTCCTTTTCCTCCTTCTTACCCCCTGTCGTGCGGTTTGGCGTTACAACGCACGTGCGCACTTCAGCGTGCACCGCAGAATGGTCGATTGAATCGATCCACTTGGTTCTCGGACGGCCAGTTTAGTTGGAGCCTCCTGGACGCAAATGGAGTTAGGGTGATGCGGGCGGACTCGGGGGGACTCGTAGATTCCAGCGGCGCGCCTTCGTCCATGAGGATTTGTTTTCCATTGTTTTCTCTGGAATCCACACGCGCTCCATTTTGTCACAAGGATTCCTTCTGAAATTCTATGCACAACAATGGTGCTGTGTTGCACACGGCTGATGTGGTGCACACACGCGCCGTGGCGTCCACAGGCACTGCACGCAGCATTGTGGTGTACACTGGTGCTGTGTTGCGCACGGCTGATGTGGTGTACGGAAGCGCTGTGGTGTACACAGGAGCTGCTGTGCCCGCAGGCACGGTGGCACAAACTGACGCTGTGTTGCACGCGGCAGCTGTGGTGTACATCGGCGGCGTGGTGTACACCGGCGCTGTGGTGCACGCGGGCAGTGTGATGTACGTAGCACCCCGCAATTGCGGATAAGAGTGAAGGGGCGGGCGCGGGCGACGCGGGCGTCGCCAAGCCGGCGGACCTCGTGGCCCCCATCTTCCCTGTCGATGGCGCTCTCCTCCTCCTCCTCCTCCGCCTCCTCCTCCTCCTCCTCCTCCTCCTCTTCCTCGTCCTCGTCCTCTTCCTCATCGTCATCGTCGTCCTCCTCCTCCCCCTCGTCCTTCTCCTCCTCCTCCTCTTCTTCCTCGTCCTCCCTCTCCCCCCCTCGTCCTTCCATCATCGTCCTCCCATTGTGGTCATGTTCCTCCTCGTCGTCCTCCTCTTCCCCCCCTCCCGATCCTCCCCCCTCCTCCTTTTCGTCGTCGTCGTCGTAGACGTCGTCGTCGTCGTCGTCGTCTCCTTCCTCCTCCTCCTCCTCCCCCTCCTCATCCTCCTCCTCCTCCTCCTCCTCTTCCTCCTCCTCCTCTTCCTCCTCCTCCTCCTGCAAGAGCAGCCCGCCGCAGGCGCCGAAAAATTTGGTTTGTACACTGAACGTGATTTGGGTCGCGGGTGGGCCGCGGATTCTCCACCGGGAACGAATGCAAAAGATGCCCGCCGCAGGCGCCGAAAAAATTGGTTTGTACCCTGAACGTGGTCGCGGGTGGGCCGCGGTCTCTCCACCTAGAACGAATGCAAAAGATGCCCGCCGCAGGCGCCGAAAAATGTGGTTTGTACTCTGAACGTGGTTTGGGTCGCGGGTTGGTCGCGAGTTGGTCGCGGGGTGGGTCGCGGGCTCTCCACCTGGAAGGAATGCAAAAAAAGCCCGCCGCAGGCGCCGAAAATGTTGGTTTGTACCTTGAACGTGGTTTGGGTCGAAGGTGGGTCGCGGGTGGGTCGCGGGGTGGGTCGCGGGTGGGTCGCGGGTGGGTCGCGGGTGGGTCGCGGGTGGGTCGCGGGTGGGTCGCGGGTGGGTCGCGGGTGGGTCGCGGGGTGGGTCGCGGGGTGGGTCGCGGGGTGGGTCGCGGGTGGGTCGCGGGGTGGGTCGCGGGGTGGGTCGCGGGGTGGGTCGCGGGTGGGTCGCGGGTGGGTCGCGGGTGGGTCGCGGGTGGGTCGCGGGTGGGTCGCGGGGTGGGTCGCGGGTGGGTCGTGGGGCGGGTTGCGGGTGGGACGACGACAACAAACAACAACAAACAACAACAACAACAACAACAACAACAACAACACCACCAACAACAACAACAACCACAACAACAAAAACAAACATCAACAACATTTGCACGACGACAACAAACAACAACAAACAACAACAACAACAACAACAACAACAACAACACCACCAACAACAACAACAACCACAACAACAAAAACAAACATCAACAACAACAACAACACCAACAACAACACAACAACAACAACAACAACAACAACAACAACAACAACTACAAACAACAAACAACAGACAACAAACAACAAACAACAAACAACAAACAACAACAACAAACAACAAACAACAAACAACACCAACAACAACAACCACAACAACAAAAACAAACAACAACAACAACAACAACAACAACAACAACAACAACAACAACAACAACAACAGCAACAACAACAACAACAACAGCAACAACAACAACAACAACAACACCAACAACAACAACCACAACAACGACAACAACAACAACAACAACAACACCACCACCGACAACAACAACAACAACACCACCACCACCACCACCAACAACAACAACAACAACAACAGCAGCAGCAGCAGCAACAACAACAACAACAACAACACGAATCCGCACCGCGGAATCCCACTTCAGCCACGCACCCAGGGACAGTGAATGACCGTTCGGCCCCCTCACTCTGACACAGGCGTTGTGGTGCATATCGCTTCCTACATGTTCGTGCTATCCGTCCTCCGTCATTCCTAAGCATTCCCAGACGCCGCCGGCGCGAAACGTGACGTCATCGACCCCCTCCCCCCCCAGATGATTGCCGTCATCGGCCCGGACTTAAAAACAGGCTCCAGCCGTGTCCGCGCGCACGACGACGAGCGACGAGCGACGAACCACGAGCGACGACGACGGACGACGACGACGACGACGACGACGACGACGACGACGACGACGACGACGACGACGACGACGCCTGCGGACCAGACACCTATGCGGATTCCTACGCGGACACCTACGCGGATCCCAATGCGCACGGCGGCAGTGCCCGGAGCGCACTGGGGGGGGGAGCGTTACGTCATAGGGGGGGGGGAGGCGGGGGCCATGACGCCCGTCATGCCTCAAGCAATAAAGAAACGGGCTCCTCCTCTCTCTCTCTCTCTCAGTCGGGGCGCCTTGCCTCCAGAGAGCTCGTGCGAGTGGTGGCCTCAGGGTAAGAAACAACACTTGCAGCGCAGAGCGAATCTCTCTCTCTCTCTCTCTCTCTCTCTTCCTGCGGATCCCCCCCGCTCCTCCGCCCTCCCCCCCTCCTCCCCCCGAGCCCTCCGCAGAGCTCCCGAGCCCCGATGGCCGCCGAAAGGCGCTCGGAGACACTCGAAGACTGCCGGACGGACCCCCCAGTGGGTCTCTCCAGGTGGTTGGTCGGCTCGTCCAGCAGCAGCAGGTGGGGATTCGCCAGCGACATGAGCGCGAAGACGACGCGCGCCTTTCAATGGGGCCCAGGGCCACACACAAATAGATACACACAAGCATCAGGATTCCTACTATTTCCCCCCTATGTCCTGGGCCTTCGTCTTCACCTCCATGTCCCGTATTTTCCGATCTGTTCCTGGGAATCGACGATTCATTGTGTCTGTTTGTGTTTCTCCCCTCCTGAGTCAGGAGGAGGCGTCGACCCAGCCCGGCCCCCGCTCGGCTGGTTCCGCAACCAGCTCCGCGCGGGGGGCGGGGAGGGGAGGGGGGAAGGGGGAGCAGCGGGAGCCCCCCGAGAAGGACGAGAACGACAAAAAGAAGAGCGGGGGCCAAGAACAGCACATGCTGGAGCCCCCCGAGAATGATGAGAACGTAAAAAGGGGGAGCAGCGGGAGCCTCCCGAGAATGATGAGAACGTAAAAAGAAAAGGGGGAGCAGCGGGAGCCCCTCGAGAATGCTGAGAACGTACAAAGTGGAAGTGGGGGCCAAGAACAGCAAGTGCTGGAGCGGCCCAATATCGCCAGAGCCGCGTCTCTCGACGTCGCGCCAGTCCTAGCAGGACGCGGGAGCGGAACCAGTGGCCGGGGCCCGCGGTGCCGAGCGGGGCAGAATGCGACACACCTCTCGCCGCCGGGAGCGGAGAGCGCTGCGCCCCCCGCCGGAGAGGAGGGCGCGAAGGGGGGGGCCTCCCCTGCACACCCCCGGGGGCCCTCGGCGGGAGGGGAGGGCGCAGGAGTGGAAGTGGAAGCGGGAGGCAAGCTGGCCAGCCAGAACGAGTCAGCGCCCTCTCCCCGCCCGCCGTGGTCTGGAGATCAATGCCTGCACAGGGCACAGGTGGACGTTGGGGCTGGCGCGCGCTCACGCTGACAGCAGCGATGTGGGGGACGTCTGCGGGCGCGCGGCCCCACTTACGACGACTGGGCCAGCGAACCACGGGCCGCGCACAGGAGGAAGCAGAGTTCTCGAAAAATCTGCGCGATGCGCCAAGGCAACAGCACCGTGGAGCCCTTTCGCGCGCAGACAATCGCGCGCAGACAGTGTTCAGACAGAACCGGCAAGAGCAAAACCTACGCCGAGCCCAAGCGGGAGCGCAACTTTAAGCGGAACAACAGCACGGTAACGATATGTCGCTCTCTCGGACACGGCCCCCGCTTCCGACAACTGTGACAAGAAAGACATGCGCCACGCCCAAATCGGAACTCCATTTGGCGACAAACAAAGCCGCTCTGGCGATATTGGCATCGCTGCGCTGGATCTCCCCTTCTGACAGCTCGGGAACCTTGCTTGGGGGCGTAAGGACATCACATATGCTAAGGGCGGCCTCGAGGACCTCAGACAAAATCCGTGGCGTCGTCGGGCGAGAGTGTGTTGTGTCGGTTCCCTGCTCCAGTTGGTGAAGAAGTTGATAGTCTCCTCTCTGATTGCCTGCCTCTTGACTTTGTGAATGCGGCGTGCGAGTGTCACCCAACCGACCTCCTGGGCCTGGATGTGCGATGCACAGATGTTTGCACCATGCGTGCGTTGCTGGAGCAGCCACAAGCGCAACAAGTGGCAGCAACTGAGCCACACGCCACGCCCAATCCGTCTTCGATCCGTTTGGCATTTCCGTTCCCAAGACATCTAAGAAAGAGGGATAACGAATGATTATCTAGCAGGTTCTCACAACATGCTGGTGGGGCGCGAACTCCTGGCCAGACGGACGCGCTGGGACATGAGCACGCCTAAATTGGTGGAGCGAGATTTGGAAGTTCAGGAGAAGGCTCCTTGAGCCAATCCTCCTCTTCCTTCTCATCCTCCTCCTCCTTCTCGTCCTCCTCCTCCTCCTTCTCATCTTCCTCCTCCGCCCTTGCCAGCGTCGCTCCAAACGGTTCCACTTCGCACCGCATTCGCCCACCGTGATTTAACCGCGCAAGAGCGCTGCTGCTATGGGTGCGACAGCCCTGAGAGGACGACGCACAAAGGACGTTAAGCGGTTCAGGACAGCGTGTAGAGGAAGGGCCGAAGTACGGGGCGGGCCCTACTGCGGCGAACCTCTATCAAACGACGCGGTTCATATCGTAGTTAGTCAAATCAAACAAACGCTCGCCCACGCGCGCACAACCATACATACGGTCAGGAACGTTTGCATAGCGTGTCGCGGCGGCGGCCCCGGCGACACGCTATGCATTGCGAGCGGATAGCGTGTGGCTCCGCTCCGCGGGGCGGGAGGCTGGGAACAGCTCGGGACGTTGACGCGTGGGGACTGGGAAGTGGACTGGGAACTGGCAGAGCGACACGCGATCCAGAAGTTCCGACCGTACACGCACGAGCACACGCGGCCCTGGTGCCCTCTGCGGCTGGTTGCGAGGTGGTCTCCAGGGCTGGCTCGCTCCTGGGGTCTGGGCCGCTGTGCATGGGCGTGAGCGGGGCATCGGCGAGGGCGCTGCCTCTGCTCGCGGGCAAAACTTACATCCACATGCACTGCGTCTTGGATGTTCGGGCCCCCCCTGCCCTGGAAGCCCGCGACGCAGTAGATATGGATAATAGCCTGGCATCGAGAGTGGCCAGATTCTGATCCACGTCCTCTGCGTCTCGGCATTTTTGGTACCCCTCCCCCGAAAGGATCCAAGACGCCATGGATATGGACGTGAGCCTTGCCCGAACTGCTCGGGGCTTCCAGAGGAGGGCTCACGGAGGCGACGCTGCCTCCGGGCTGCATGTGGCGGAGCAGGGCAAGTTTAGGCGACGGCAGCTCAAAATCCGTCCCCAGATTCAACCTCGGCGGTGGACAAACCTCCCTTTAGCAAACCACCCTTTAGTGAAAACGGCCTAAGACCGAAACCGACGGACCTGGACCCGCAAAAATGATGGCCGCGACGCCCTCTCGCCAACCGAAAACGGCTAGTTCGCTAATCGACGTGTCAGGGTTGGAGGTCTATCTCCGACAACCCGGGGTCTACGCACGCCTGTTTTCCGAGCTGCGCCAAGCCGCGGCAGCACAGGGGCCCTCCCAAAGGGCCAAAACGACGTGCCGTCGCCTCAACCCGCCGCCCTCTGGATATACAGGCAGTCGCCCGCTGCTCCTCGCGGACCACGGCGGCCGCTCCACCGCAGTGACGCACACGAGCACGCGCGCTTGCGCACACAGACCCGGACATCCGACGAGAAGATGTCCTCAACACGCGGTCGCAGAGGTCCCGACACCTTCCCCTGGGCAAGGCCTGCGCCAGTGTTTGATGATCCCGGGGCTCGAGAACGGGCCCCCACCTGGATCGCCGCGGGGGTTGCTCTAAGCGGATAAGGGGGTTACAAGCAGATGGTGAGGTGGGTCATATCTGGCCGAACCTGGCAAATAAGTAGGCCAAAAAAGCCCCAAATGGCTTGCAAGGGCTCCCTCACTCCGCTAAGTGGGCGGAGACCACTTGGCCTGGATCGTTACCCCCTAATCCACCCAAGGTGCTTCTAACCCACCTATACGCCATGTTGGGCCATCTGTGAGCCACTTTGTCATCCGCATAGATCCCCCTTTCCACGTAGCAACCCCCGCGGTAATCCCAGAAGAGGCCGAGATCGAGGACAAACTCCAGGATCAAACAACAAAAGACCGTCGGAGATCTGGGGAACACTTTCTCCCTGGCACAACGCTCGCTCGCGCTGGTTCGGGGCTCGCCTGGCACGCGGCGGGGCGCATCTGGCCACCCGCGCACAGGGGCCATCCGAGAGTGGCGCAGCACGAGGCGAGGGGGCGCGCCCAGGGGGCTCAGATGATGTTAACAACGTTGGGGGCCGGGGGTCGTGTTCAGAATCGACGCTGTCGTGTCCCGTTTGGGGGCCCGATTTATGTCATTGGGGGATTCTCGTTCGGCGCTGTACTGCCGTATTGTTATGTTTTGGGCTGCCGTGCTTTGTTCGCTTTGGTTGACCAGAAACCTAAACAAATAAAGCTTGACAACTAAAAACGCCCTCAACGTTTTGACATCAACTAGCATCAACCCGTGCAATAGGGGCGCACGATAAGGGTGCAAGGCCCTTGGAAGGGCATGTCGACACTTTGCGAGCGGGGCGCGGCCAGCGGAAGCGACCAAGGATGGGCCGAAGGGGAAGGATGCAAGGGTTATCTTGGAAATTTGCTCATCCTTGCCGTGCGTCGAGTGGAAGCCAGGGGAAGTATAAGAGGGGGCGGGGCTTCTCAGAAGGCCCAGGAGGCCCCCAAGGTTTGTCAGGGGCTCTCTGAGCGCTCTCCGAAGACGAAGACGGCTTCTCAGAAGGCTGGAGGGCTTCTGCGAAGCCCCGCCGCCGTCTGAAGAGACTTGCCCCCTGTCACTTCCCCCCTCGGCGCGCCACCAGAAGGCGAGGGGCGGGGTGGCGTTTGCCGATTGTCGGGGGGACGTAAGACTCGGATTCGGGGGACCCGGGTTGGCCTGACGGGGCCATCATGAAAATGACGAGACCCAGTGTGAAATTTGACGCGAGCTCCCGCTGGAGACATCCCACGAAACCTGGGCCGTCAAAATCCAGGACGCGTAAGCCGAGTTCTGGCTTACTCGAGTCTGACGCCTCCCCGAGATTGGGGCCGCCTGGACAAGAGGCGCTGGCTGTGGGCCTCGGGCTGGAGGCTCTCCACGAATTCGGCCCCGCTGCTCAGGGTCGGGAGCGGGGGGGCTGTCGGCAGTCTGGCGGGCCCTGAACCCTGTCCGAAGCTCGAGGCCGCCATCCGCGCTCAGGTGCACGCCGCGAGAGGAGCAGCTCGGGAGGCGCAGCTCAGGAGGCGTGCTCCGAGTCGGACCCCCAGCCACGGAGATCGCGCTGGTCGAAGCCGCCCGTCAGGCGGCGCAGGATGCTGGCCGCGAAGTAGGACCCCCTGCCGTTGCCGTGGATGAGGCACTGGACCCGGTCGAAGCCATTGTTCCAGACGGTGCCAGTTCGCTTGTCCGCGGTGAGGAGCCGCCAGTCCAGGTCCGACAGCTGGAGGGAGAGCTCGCCGAGGTAGTCCAGCGCGAGCTTCTCCGGGTGCAGCTCCCACCACTTCGAGAAGACGGACTGATCCCCGTAGACCGACGTGTTGTCGTAGTTCACCAGAGACCACTCCAGCATGGCGGCCAGCTCGTCCACGGGGCCCATGAAGAAGCCGGAGTTCAGGAACTTCACCGCCGGTGGCTCTGCGCAGGGGGCGGAGAAGCCGCAGTCCCTCCGGGCAGCGCATTCGTCGGTCCACGTGCCGTGGCAGCCCTCGTCGGCGGTTCAAAGATGGGGCCCTGAAGGATGGGGCCCTGAGGGTAGAAGTCGGATCACAAGTTGAACCTTCCCTGCTTGAGGTTCTCGTCTGCGGGGCCTCAAACATGCGATGCCCTGATGCTTTCGAGGCGGGGCTGCCGGAAGTCCCGACCCCTTCCCTGGGACCGCTTCTCATCCCGAATCGTGTTTTGACGGTCGCGGGGCACAGGAAGGGCCCCCAGAGCCCCGCAACGGCCAACAGCTCCCCGTCCTGACCACTCCACGGCGCGAGCACGTCCGGGGATCCCGGCCCGCGGGGCCCCGCCTTTGCACCGCCGGCCTCGTTGTAGAGCTCCCAGAAGCCGCCCTCCAGGTCGCGCCCGCCAGCGAGGCCCAGGGCCCAGGGCGGGACGCGCGGCACCCGGTTGCAGTCCTGCTCCCCGCACACGATCTCCGCCCCAAACACTATGCTGGCACCGCTGGCGCTGGCGATCCTCTCGGCTGCGCGCAAGAAGTGCCCCTGTGGGCAAGAAGGGGGCTTTGGTACGCCACTGTCGGGCGCCGTGGGGGGCCAAACCCGGGCGCGCAAGACGCGGCTACACCCCTGCAAAGGGTTGAAACAGTTCTGAGCTAAGACGACGGACTTCACTCCAATCGCTTCGTCAAACTAGTACAGGCCCAGAAATATGGGAACGATGGAGAAGATGACCCTGACGATGTACCCAACCCTCGCGCAACGCGTGGCCAAAATAGCTGGGCAGACATGATCAGGGGGTGATAGCGTGGCAAGGAGTATATGCTCTGCGAGCGATACTTGGAAGGCCCGCGAGCTGCGCGACTCGCAGGACAGCGATCGATGGACAAAGGCTTGCCGGATATGGATAATTATTCACCTGGCTCGAAGGGACCGAGGGGCGAAGACTGAGAGGAGAAGGCGGACGAGGATCTTGAAAAATCGACGAAATGAAGGCAAAGCAAGGATAGAGATGATGTCTCGAGGCGCGCCACCAATGAGTGGTCGAGCTGCTCTGCCAGCTGCTGGGCCCCTTCTCGACATTTGCCCATGCGGGATGGAAAGGCTCGCAAGCGAGGCGCGAGATCTAGCCTGAGTCAGCGTAGGACGTCACTGTGCTGGACCCCCCAGCAGCCATCGAAAGTGGCGACAGCTTCGCAGATCGCAGCCCCCCAGGGATTGCGAGGTCGAATCTGCATCTGCGTCGGACGTCATTGTGCTGGCCACTCAGCAGCCCTCGAAGGTGGCGAATGCTTCGCAGATCGCAGCCCCCCCCCCGGGATGGAGAGGTCGACCTTGAATACGCGTAAGTCGTCATTCCGCTCGACCCCCAGCAGCCCTCAAACAAAGCGACAGTTTCGCAAATTGCAGCCCCCCAGGGATGGCGAGGTCCAATCTGAAACAGCGTAGGACGTCACTGTGTAGCCCTCGAAGCTGGCGATAGTTTCGCAGATCGCAGCCCCCAAGGGATTGCGAGGTCGAATCTAAATCTGCATAGGACGACACTGTGCTGCCCCCCCCACACAGCCCTCGAAAGTGGCGACAGTTTCGCAGGCAGCCTCCCGGGGATGGCGAGGTCCAATCTGAATCTGCGTAAGACGTCATTCCGCTCGACCCCCAACAGCCCTCGAAAGAGGCAGCAGTTTCGCAGGTCGCAGCCCCCCAAGGATGGCGAGGTCTAATCTGAGTCCGCGTAAGGCGTCAGTCACTGTGCTCGCCCCCCAAGCAGCCCTCGAAAGTGGCGACAGCTTCGCAGATCGCAGCCCCTCAGGGATGGCGAAGTCTAATCTGAGTCCGCGTATGGCGTCAGTGCTGCCCCCCCCCCCCAGCAGCCCTCGAAAGAAGCGACAGATTAGCAGGACGAGAGAGAGAGGGAGGCGGGAAGGAGGAACGAGGGATGCAACCACAGTGCTTCATTCAAAACGAGAACCCCATCACGGAGGGTTGGGGGAACGAAAAGCTCCAAGAAACGCCCTGGGTCCAGACAATATTCTTGATTTTTGTTAAGGCAATCCTGAGTCCATGAACAATCACAGCTTTTTCGTGAGATTTCCGAGGGGTGTATCGCACTGCGTTCAATCATCTGGGGACCCCAGGTGTGCCCACACCAATGGTCACTCCGGCGAAAGGTCACTCTTGCACTCAGCCGATCCTCTTGTACGCGCCCATAAAATCGTCCGGCGAGCACCCTCCCCAGAACACGTCCTCTGCGGGCAACAGTTGTACCCATATCCACGGCGTGGTGGATGTTTGGGAAGGGATGCCCCAACAAAAACGAGACGCAATGGATCTTGACAAAAACATGGTTTCGCTATGGGTCGCATGCTCGTATATTATCCACTGCGTCTCGCGCTTTAGGGGAGGTATGAATCAAACATCCGAAACGCCGCGGCTACGCATACAAGCAGTATCCGCATCCTTCCCGTCGACGAAGGCGACGAAGTGGTCCTTGTTGGACTTGCCCTGCCGCTCCCTCCCCCTCTGCAGGCCCACGACGTAGTCGCGCAGGAGCTCCACCTTGGTCTTGAAGTTCACCCACTCCTTTGGGCAAAGGCCGACCGTGCGGGCATTCCTATAGGCCTACCGCGACATGTTCTTAGCACCGAAGATATTATGATAATACGTAACAGTGTTACCACACTCTTGGAACATCAAGCCAATGCACTAAAACAAGACAAGATCATCGAGTCATGCTCTAATACCATTTCGTGCAAACCAGAAAAGGTTCTTTCGGGGGCGGCCAAGAAGGAGGCTTCCAAGAGGGGGGGGTGCAAATCATGACCGGCGACATGTGCGTGGCCCAGGGGGAGGGGCTGGGGACGTAATGAAATAAGAAGAGGCGCCATGAAATCTGGGGAAATATCATGGCCCACACCATGATACCCACCCACCCTAGTCATCACCCCCCTCTTTGCCGACCCCGATTCTTAGAACATTCTTTGGCGGGCCTCCAGGCGAGCCGGGAGGCTTCGCCGCTGCTTGACTCCTTGCCGAGGCCCGCGTTGACCACCGGCGCCCCGAAGCCCGCGGCGAAGTCCCCGGCGGCCTCCAACAGCGACCTCCCCCTGGTCTCGGCCGTGAGGAAGATGAGGTCGCGCGCGACCGCGTCGCCTGTGGGGGCACATAGAGCTACCGATGCGGCTACAGTCAACCGGGATAGTAAGGATGCGCGGTAAGGATGCAAAGGCCTTGGACGCCCATTTCGAAGCTCTTCGAGCGGAGCGCGGCCAACGAAAGTGTCCAAGGACGGACCGAGGAGGCAAGGGTGCAAGGGTACGTACCCTTGGGAGGGATGCCTATCCTTCCTATGCGGGTCGACTGTACTCCCCATACCTCTTCCCAGACCCCCTCGAGTCATGAAAAAGCCACGACGGGAGGCTCTTCGCACTTTTTTCGGCCCCTGGGGGCCCTTTTATACGGGGCCTCGGGGCCGTCAGGAAACGGCGATCGGGAGGAAATCCGGTGCCTGGGAATGGCTCCAGACCTCTGGGATTTGGTCGGGCATGTCCCCCTACAGGCGGATGCTGGACGAGCAATAAAAAATATGTTTTTAAAAATACATAAAAAAATGACCAAGAATAGTCAAAAAATCGTCCCCATACTATTTTTTGACTATTCCTCCTGTAGACGGTCAGGCCCAACTTAACTCTGGCGGTCGCGTCCTGAGAAAATCATGACGTCGGCGGTCTGGGACTCCCCAAAGACCTCTTGCGGGGTGCGTCCTGCAGGGATCTCGAGGCGAGTCCCGCCACGGCGACGAGGGCCTCCCAGGAGGCCCAAACAGGCGACCACGAGGCAGAGGTGGCGGTATAGGTACAGTCGACCTGTATCATAAGGATGCGCGGTAAGGATGCAAGGGCCCTGGAGGGCCACAGTAGCATTCTTCGAACGAGGTTGGCCAGCGAGAGTCGCCAAGGATGGGCCGAAGGGGCAAGGATGCAAGGGTACCCTTGAGAAGGTTGCCCATCCTTACTATGCGGGTTGACCGTACCTTCTCCTCCCCTGACGCCTGCCGCCGCAGGGTTCAGCAGCGCCCCCCGCAGCGGTGCCCGCAGTGACACCGGCAGGTCGGCGTGATCCTTGAGCAGGGACCGACCGCCCCGGCATTCCTATAGGCCTACCACGAAATTCTCTTAGAACCCGAAAATGTCTCGAATAACGAAAGCAAGGTTCTTAGAACATAAACCCGATGTGTTAAAGCAAGGCAATCCCAGCCAGACATAACTGTTCGTGGACACCACAACAAGTTCTTAGAACATTGTTTGGTAGCCCTATCGGCACGCCAAGATGCTTCGCCACTGCTTGAGATCCTTCGGCTGCTCTCGGCAAGAGTGACTTTTGGTGCCCAGCTGCAGGGGGCCGCAGCAGGGGCCGCAGCAGGGGCCGGCACCGAGCAGCTTAAGCGCACCACCGGCCAGTGCTGGCGGGACGCCCGTGGGCCCGCACAAAAGGTCACTCGGAGGGGGAAGAGGAGGAGGAGGTGGAGGAGGAGTAGGAGAAGGAGGAGGGGGAGGAGGAGAAGGAGGAGAAGGAGGAGGAGGGGGGGGGGGGGGGGAGGAGAAGGAGGAAGAGGAGGAGGAGGAGAAGGAGGAGGAGGAGGAGGCGGAAGGGTCCAAGACAAAGCCAGGACAGGGACAACATCGGACTGGGATGATCAATCGGGGGGAATCTGAGACCCGGCTGTTCTAGAGGATGGATCGGGCGGCGCGGCGTTCCAGAGCGCTCTGGAACGCTCTGAAAGCGTGAGTTCTGGATCGATTAGACCCTTGTCCTTCCCTGAGATCCGACGTTGCGAAAAAATGGCAGCATCGCGAAAAACTCAGGACCAGAGCCACCCCTCTTTCATCCGAGCCTGATCGATATTTGGAAGAGAGCGTGATCCACCGCCGCTTTACTGTGGAAAATTGCCTACCTTTTCCTCCGGAGCCCGGGGGTCGCCCCCCCCCCCCCCCCTCCGAAAATCCCCCCCCCCCTGCTGGAACCCCTCCCCCCCCCCCCCCCTCCCTCCCCCGGCAAAACCCCCCCCTCCCCGCCCCTACCCCCCCCCCCCCCCCCCCTCGAAAACCGGGGGGGGGTCACTACCGTTCGAACCCCTCCCCCCCCCCCTTCGGATCCGAAAAAACTGGAGGGGGCCACTACCGGTTCGCACCCCCCCTTCCCCTTTCCCCCCCCCCCCTACTCACCGCCAGCAAACGACTCCCGGTCCCCACCACCGTCCGCATCACATCCCCCACTGGTGTTCCCAGCACCACTGTCCTCACCACCGCTGTCCCCACTGGTTCCACCACCGCCCCTACTGTCCCCACCAGTGGCCCCACCACTGTCGCACTGTCCCCGCTGTCCCCAGAACTGTTCCCACCACGGTTCCACTCTCCCCACTGTCTCCACGGCCCCAACCACTGCCCGACTATCCCCACTGTCCCCACTGTCCCACTGACTCCTCCGCTGTCCCACTGAGCTGTCCCACTGTTCCCACCACTGTCCCCACTGTCCCCACCACTGTCCCCACTGTACCTCTGTCCCATTGTCCCACCGCCGTCCTCGCCACCGCCTTCACCACTGTCCCCACCACCATTGTACCCTCCACTGTCCCACTGTTTCCACCTCATTCCCATTGTCCCCACACCACTGTCCCCACCACCACCGTCACCACCACTGTCCACTGTCCCCCCCTGTTCCCACCATTGTCCCCACCACTGTCCCCACCACTACCGTCCCCACCACTGTCCCACTGTCCCACTGTCCCCACCACTGTCCCGCTATCCCCTCACCACTGTCCCACCAACACCGTCCCCACCTCTGTCCGCACCCCCACTGGGTTTTCGAGAGGGGGGGGGGGGTTCGAACCGGTAGTGACCCCCCCCCTTTTCATGATGAGCAGGGGGGGGGGGGGGGGGAGGGGTTCGAACCGTAGTGACCCCCCCCCGTTTTTTCCGCAGGGGGGGGGGGGGGGGGAGGGGTTTCGAACCGGTAGTGACCCCCCGGTTTTCCGCCAGCAGCGGTAGAACACGCTCTTTCATATTTTGGGGTGACGGCCCCCGAAACAGGGCCAAAAAATGAAACGCTCTTTAGGTCGCTGCGGGCAGGGGTTGAAGAGGGGGAGGGGGGAGGAGGAGGCGGAGTGGAGGTCCCACCCCCCATCCTCCTCCTCCTCCTCCTCCTCTCCTCCTCCTCCTCCTCCTCCTCCTCCTCCTCCTCCTCCTCCTCCTCCTCCTCCTCCTCCTCCTCCTCCTGGGGGCAACCCCGCCCGAGGGTCGCTCTCGCGCGCCGCCGCGGTCCTGCCGGAGCCGCCACAGCCCCGCGCCGCCCACCGCCGCGAAGGCCAGCAGGGCGCCGGCCAGGAGGCCGCCCGCGAATTGCAGCTGTGAGGGGCGACGATTGGGGGGGGATAGGCATAGGGGGGGGAACATCGACCTGGAACGGGCGATACATCGCAGATAGATCGGCGATGTGCCCCCGATGGCGAATCCGCACCTTCAGGGGCAGGTTCAGGCTATCGGGCCCCTATCGGCGATCAAGGGGCGATTGGGGGTCGGCGCTTCCCCCTCTATGCCAGTCCACCCCCGATCGTTGCTCCTGCAGCTGGGGGCGCAGCTGTCCGCCGCCCTCGCGGGGGTCGCAGTCCTGCGCAGACGCGTGCGACGATCAACCCAGACCCCCTCGAGTCAGGAAGAAATCACGACGGGAGGTTATTCCCAATGTTCGGCCTCTGGGGGCCCTTCTACTGGGCCTCGGGGCCGTCGGAGAACGGCTATCGGGATGAGGAACCCGTCCCGGGGTAAGGGTCCGGACCTCTGGGAGTCGCGTCATGAAAAGATCATGGCGCCGGGGGTCTGGCTCGGGTGCGAGCGACAAATCAACAACAGGTCCCACGCGAGATGGCGCAGTGACCTTGCGCGGCGCCTTAGACGCGGCACGCCCGCGCGGCGGGAACTTTTGGACAGCGTGCCGCCATGGCGGCCCCGGCGGCACGCCATGCCTTGCGAGCGGGTGCCTAGCGTGTGTCGCTCCGTTCCGCGCCGCGAGGCGGGAGGCTGGGATCAGCTCGGGACGTTGACGCGTGGGGACTGGGGAGAGGAGGACTGCCAAGTACGCTATAGGCTTCAGGGCGCCGAAGCCCAAGTTTAAGGATGAGGCGACCCTCAGAATTCGGTGATCCACGACCGCTTGGAAGCTTCATCCTTAAAGTCCTGAGTTTGTGTGGTGCGATAGGTACTCGCATGGGAAAGGGCCGGGGTCGCATGCGAACGCGCCCCTCACAATGCGGAACGTGCGTGCTCCACGCTCTGATTGATGGGCCCTCTGGTGTAGTCAGCACGCCGAATTGCCCGGTGGACAATTACGTGCCCGCACGCGTTCCTCAAATGTACTTGTGAGCACGGTGTCCAAAGCCCCCTCCTCCTCCTTCCTCTCATCCCCTCCAGAGAGAGAGAGAGAGAGAGAGGACAAAGGCGTCGGCGCTGGTGGCGCAGCGGGAATTCGGGCTCGGCTCTCATGGGCCGGCTGTGCGTGCCCGCCCGTGGACCCCTGGATGGGGCAGGGCGCGGCGACCCTTCCTTTGGCCCGCCACCTCTTCCAGAGGCCTCCGAAAGCCGAAAGGTGAGGACCCGACCCCCTGAAAGGTAAACCAATGATGCACGGGTGCCTGACAAAGACCAGCGAAGAAAACGAAGAGCAGAAGACGAACCGATCGTTACCCCGAGGTTGCCATGGTGGTGTGTGTGGCGCCTTGAGGACGCAAGCAACCGACAACCGACAAGGGCGCCTACATAGGCTAGATTGTGCACAATGGTGTCCACCGTTTGGGGGGGGGTCCTTCGGGCCAGAGGAACAGCCTGAACACCCCCCCTGGTTTGTGGCGCCTTGTTGGTGCACCCAGAACAGAAAATGACCGCTCGTGGTGGGAAATATGGCGCGGGGGAAGGGTTCGGGCCAAGGGAATAGCCCGAACAAACCACCTGACTGGCGGTTCTTTGACGACGCTCTTAAGCATCCAACGGCGGGGCCGTCAGGAGACAAAGCGTCCCTGGTGGTGTGTGGACCCTTGATGGCGCAATCCAAAAGCAACGGGGGCGCCTGCGCAAGCTACAGCGCACTTGATGTTGGACTCCGTGTTGGGCGGTCCTTGGGGCTAAGGGAACAGCCCGAAACACCTCCCCTGGACTGTGGCGCCTTGTGGGCGCACCCAGAACACAGAACGTCCGCCCGTGGTAGTGGCTGTACTGAGGGGGGGTTGGAGGCTAAGGGAACAGCCCGGACAACCTCCGTGACCTCGATCATCCGACAACGGGGCCGTCGTGAGCCACGGTTGCTGAGGTGGTGTGTGGCAACTTGATGGCGCAACTAGCAACCGACAAGGGCGCCTACGTAGGCTACAACGCGCATGGTGGTGGACACCGGTTTGGGGGGGGTCCTTCGGGCCAAAGGAACAGCCCGAACACCCCCCCTGGTTTGTGGCGCTTTGTTGGCGCACCCACAAAGGAAAACGACCGTAGTGATAGCCCCGATGCTGGGGGGGGGTCTTCGGGCCAGTGGAACAGCCCGAACAAACCCCTCAGGTTTGTGGCGCCGTGGTGAATACAAAACCGACCGCCCAAGCGACCTCCCAAAGGGGGTGCTACGGGCCAACGGTTGCAGCGCCATGTGAGCAAGTTGTCGCCATAGTGTATGTGCATGGGGTGGTAGAGCCCCATTGAGGGATTGTTTGGGTCTTGGGGCCAGCCCAAATGACCCCCATTGGCCTGTGTCGCCCCGGCGGTGAAAACCCCAGCGAGCTCAGGGGAGGTGCTCATCGGAGACTGTGTGTTCTTGTGCGTGCGTGTCTCCTTCCAGGCCGCCCCGTGCGTCCTCCCTGAATACTCGACACTGGGGCCATGCTCACCCTCGCTATAGGCTTCAGGGCGCCTAAGCGCATCTTAAGGATGGAGAGAGCGTGATCCACCGCCGCTTTACTGTGGAAAATTGCCAACCTTTTCCTCCGGAACCCGGGGGTCGCCCCCCCCCCTCCGAAAATCCCCCCCCCTGCTGGAACCCTCCCCCCCCCCCCCCCTTCCCCCGGCAAAACCCCCCCCTCCCCTAACCCCTCCCCCCTCCCCCCCCCCCTCCCGCTCGAAAACCGGGGGGGTCACTACCGGTTCGAACCCCCCCCCCCCCCCCCCCCCCTTCGGATCCGGAAAACCGGGGGGGTCACTACCGGTTCGAACCCCCCCCCCCCCCCCCCCCCCCCCCTACTCACCGCCAGCAAACGACTCCCGGTCCCCACCACCGTCCGCATCACATCCCCCACTGGTGTTCCCAGCACCACTGTCCTCACCACCGCTGTCCCCACTGGTTCCACCACCGCCCCTACTGTCCCCACCAGTGGCCCCACCACTGTCGCACTGTCCCCGCTGTCCCCAGAACTGTTCCCACCACGGTTCCACTCTCCCCACTGTCTCCACGGCCCCAACCACTGCCCGACTATCCCCACTGTCCCCACTGTCCCACTGACTCCTCCGCTGTCCCACTGAGCTGTCCCACTGTTCCCACCACTGTCCCCACTGTCCCCACCACTGTCCCCACTGTACCTCTGTCCCATTGTCCCACCGCCGTCCTCGCCACCGCCTTCACCACTGTCCCCACCACCATTGTACCCTCCACTGTCCCACTGTTTCCACCTCATTCCCATTGTCCCCACACCACTGTCCCCACCACCACCGTCACCACCACTGTCCACTGTCCCCCCCTGTTCCCACCATTGTCCCCACCACTGTCCCCACCACTACCGTCCCCACCACTGTCCCACTGTCCCACTGTCCCCACCACTGTCCCGCTATCCCCTCACCACTGTCCCCACCAACACCGTCCCCACCACTGTCAGCACCCCCACTCGGTTTTCGAGGGGGGGGGGTTTCGAACCGGTAGTGACGCCCCCCGGTTTTCTGGATCCGGAGGGGGGGGGGGGGGGGGGGGGGGGGGGGGTTCGAACCGGTAGTGACCCCCCCCCCCTTTTCATGATGGGGGGGGGGGGGGGGAGGGGTTCGAACCGGTAGTGACCCCCCCCCCCGGTTTTCCGGAGGGGGGGGGGGGGAGGGGTTCGAACCGGTAGTGACCCCCCCCGGTTTTCCGCCAGCAGCGGTAGAACACGCTCTTTCTAAGGATGAGGCGACCCTCAGAGTTCGGTGATCCACGACCGCTTGGAAGTTTCATCCTTAAAGTCCTGAGTTTCTGTGGTGCGACAGGCACCCGCATGGGAAAAGGCCAGGGTCGTATGCGAACGCGCCCCTCACAATGCGGAACGTGCGTGCTCCATGCTCTGATTGATGAGCCCTCTGGTGTGGTCAGCACGCCGAATTGTCCGGTGGACAATTACGTGCCCGCACGCGTTCCTCAAATGTACTTGTGAGCACGGTGTCCAAAGCCCCCTCCTCCTACCTCCTCTCATCCCCTCCAGAGAGAGAGAGAGAGGACAAAGGCGTCGGCGCTGGTGGCGCAGCGGGAATTCGGGCTCGGCTCTGAGGGGAACGAGGAGGAGGAGGAGGAGGAGGAGGAGGAGGAGGAGGAGGAGGAGGAGGAGGAGGAGGAGAAGGGGGAGGAGGAGGAGGAGAGGAGGAGGGAGGAGGAGGAGGGGAGGAGGAGGAGGAGGAGGAGGAGAGGAGGAGGAGGAGGAGAGGAGGAGGAGGAGGAGGAGGAGGAGGAGGAGGCGAGGGGGCCAGGAGGAGGAGGAGGAGGAGGAGGAGCAGGAGGAGGAGAAGGAGGAGTGGATAGCGTGACGCACCGAGGCGCGGTGGATAGCGTGTCGCACCGAGGCCTGCACGGATGTGAACGTGCCAGGGGGGGAAGCGACGAGGGGCAGGCCTTCTCAAGAGGCTCGGAAGCGCTCCGGCCTTCTGGGAAGTGCTCCAGGCCTGCCCCGAGGGCGGAGGAAGCGCTCTGCTCGGAAGCGGGGGCGCAGCGGCCCGTCGCCCTCGCCCGGGCCGCAGTCCTGCACGCCCGCGGCAAATAAGCAGTCTCAAAGGGAGCGAGGCGCGCGAGAAAATAGGGCGGCCCTGCGCGGCGGCCTGGGCGGGCCGCCGGCGCGGCACGCCTCGTGAGGCTTGCGCGGGAAGCCTATACGAGGTGAAGGTCAGGCGTCGACCCCGGAGATCCGACGCAGCGAAAAAATGCAACATCGTGAAAATCCGCGCCCGGAGCCCAGGACCCAATCTTTCTGCGTCATTCTTCGAGCCGGATCGATCTGTGAGGGTCCCGGGTCCCGAAAAAAGACGAGAACGCCCGGCTCGAAAAAAATGAGTCGCCAGGATCTCAGGGATGTCGGATTCGATGTACGGGCACTGTCGTTGGTTCTCGGCGGTTCTCCAGCCCTTGGGCTGCGTGCCAGAGGCTGCGCCCCGCCGAGAGTGCTCCGGGGGATGCCCAGATCGTTCTCTGGACCACCGCCGGCGACCCGAGCTGGGTCCTGAAGACCCAACTCGTCGGTGCGCAGAGGGTGGAAGTGAGAGGGGGCAGGCCTTCTCGGAAGGCGACTCCTCCTCCTCCTCCTCCTCCTCCTCCTCCTCCTCCTCCTCCTCCTCCTCCTCCTCCTCCTCCTCCTCCTCCTCCTCCTCCTCCTCCTCCTCCCTCCTCCTCCTCTCCTCCTCCTCCTCCTCCCCCTCCCCCTCCTCCTCCTCCTCCTCCTCCTCCTCCTCTCCTCCTCCTCCTCTCCTCCTCCTCCTCCTCCTCCCTCCTCCCCCTCCTCCCCCTCCTCCTCCTCCTCCCCCTCCTCCTCATCCTCATCCTCCTCCCCCGTCTCCTATCGCGCGCCCCGCCAGCCTTCCGAGGAGTGTTTCTCTGCCTTCGGAGGAGGCATATGGAACACTTCTCGGAGACGGCCTCGGAGGGTTTCCGAGCCTTTTCTGAGAAGGCCCGCCCCATCTGCTCCGGATATCGGAGGCCTGGAAATGGGCACCAACACCAACACAGGTGGTTGCCTCCACAGGGGGAAGATGATCCTAAATTTCGGTGTTGGTGGTAATATTTCGGCCACCTTGGAAGCCAGAAAATTTCCCATCACTGAGATCGGGATCTTCTTTCCTCGGTGGAGGCACACCACAGACACTGGTGTTGGTGTCAACCTCTAGCCCTGCGAGAATATGAGCGAAAAACGAAAACGGGTTTTACGCCAGAAGGCATAGCGACCTCACGCGGTGGCTTACGCGGGCCGCCAGCGCGGCACGCGTTGTTCTGCGTCTCTCACTTGGATCACCGCGGGAGGTGCTAAGTGGATATTGAATTGAAAGTGGATGCCAATGTGGCTCATATCTGGCCCAACCTGGCTTACAAGTGGGTTAGAAGTGCCCTGTGTGGCTCAGGGGGTATGGATCCTGGCGACGTGGACTCCGGCCACTCAGCGAAGTTAGCGAACCCACACAGGCCATGTAGGGCACTTATACCCCACCCATTGGCCGGGTTCGGCGAGATAGGAACCACCCTGGCGTCCACTGATGACCCCCCTACCTCCTCAGCGACTAGCGCGGTGATTGAAGTAGGCGGGGGTGCAAAACACGGGGGCCCAGATCTCCGCCGACATGTTCTTGATCCATCTGGGTGCTTTCTCTCGAGTTCCGCTGTCGGGCCCCTGGGGCCATCAGCAATGAGTCCAAGACGAAAAACTGCCCCCTGGGAAGGGGTCGGGACCTCTGGGACCGCGGATCGGGCAAATCACGACGGGGGAGGGCCTATTGCCGATTGCCCAGACTCCCTCGCGCTGTGAAAAAGAACGGCGGACGGTTTTCTGTTGCTGTTATCTGGCTCCAGGGCCCCTTCCTGGACCGCCAAACATCGGCGCGGAAAAGCCGATCCCCGTGAAGTGATCGAACCCTCGAGGGGATCCTAGCTGAGTTGTTTAAAATTCATTAATACCTAAACACAGGAGAAACGACGTCGGGGGTCTGGGTGACAAGGGCGAACTCGAGAGTTGCAGGATAGAGGCCCTGAGCGGGCCCGTAGAAGGGCCCCACCAACTGCCACCGCGGCCCCAGAAAGGTGCCCCCCCCCGTGCATTACGGTGGGGGCGTTGGATAAGGAACCCTCAGATAAGGAATCCAGGGTCTGGAAGCTGGTGGAACTCCTATGGAGGCCTGGCCATGGGTGTCATCGCCGCCGTCATCAGATGATAGAGGAAGAAAAACTGCATAAGAATAGACTGTTGGAGGTCCACGCGAATGCCTTGGATCTGCGCTGAACCCCCCCTACTGGCGCGCGGAGATCGCCAAGGGCGAAGCCGGAGTCTCCGCCAGGGGGGGTCCAGCGCTGATCCAAGAAACCCGCGAGGACCTCTTGCGGGTAAAAATTGTATCCATACCCGTTGCGTCATGGAGTTCCGGGCTCCTTTCCCCAGAAACCAGAGGCGCAGTGGATATGGACGAAAAATATGGTCCCCAGTGGCTACACGTCGCTCATTTCTAATCGTGCTCATTTTTAATAGCACTCGTTTCTAATTGTTCCTGGCCCCCTAGTTGCCAGGAAGAGGCCCAGGATAAAACAACTAGAAATGAGATAATCTTGGCCAAAAAAACAAACAAAGAACTCTTGAATACATAGAAATGAACAATGTGTATATGTTTATCCATATCCGCTGCGCCTGGGCCTTCTGGCGCCCCTTCCCAGGAACTTCAAGACGCAGTGGATACGGATATGAATATTGCCCGCACCTCTGGAAGTTTCGGCCCATGCCATTCTTGGCAGGAAAAAAACAAATACACATAAATTGTTGGCGCTCCGCGCGGATTTCTTGGATTCGCGCTGGACCCCCCCGCGGCGCGCGCCAGAAGTGTATGTTCACGCATGGCTTCCTTCTTCGAGTTTCTGCTCATGCCACTCTCCCTTCGCGATAAGCCCTCCAGGGCCCGAGGCCGATGGGCGCATTTCTATCGACCAGCGCACCCCTTTGCCGCCCGCCCAAGCCTGCAGGTCCACGCCGCACCCCGGCCTCTCGTGGTCGTCCAGAAGCCCGTCGCGCGCGCCCTCGCCTGGGAAAAGCCGAACACATGGCGATGCCTACCCAGACCCCTTCGCTATAAGACGAAAATCGCGACCGAAGACCGAAGGTTTTTCGTTGTTTTCGGCCTCTGGGGGCCCTTACTGGGCCTCGGGGCCGTCAGAAGACGACCCAGGATGAAAAACCGGTCCTGGGGAATGGGTCTGGACCTGGGAGTCGCGTCACGAAAAAATCCGCCGACCCTGTCGGCATGTGTGGGGTGTCTGTCCGGTCCCGTCGACGGGGAGCCTTCTTTCGTCCCCTCTGGTCGGGGGAGAGAGAGAGAGAGAGAGAGAGAGAGAGAGCACCCTTCGTCGTTCGGGGAACGGGTTCGCAGCTTGAGGGAATTCCATCCACGTCCTCACTACGTCAAAGGGAAGCCCCTTCCCTTTGTCGCTTCCCGGGCGGGTGGGGGGGTCCTGGGGAGGGGAGGGGGGTCAGATTCGCATCGCCGCTGGGGGTCCTCCACTCCCACACCGGTCCTTCTGAGGCGCGCCGGTCCTCCTCGGGTCCTCCTCCCCAAGTGGGGATACGCACCCGTCCCTGGGGGTCCTCCTCCTCCTCCTCCTCCCCTCCCCTCTCCCACGCCAGTCCTCCTCCGGTCCTCCTCCCCAGGGGGGGGGTCCCAGGGGGGGAGTCCTTTTTCTCCTCCTCCTCCTTCCTCCTCCTCCTCCTCCTCCTCCTCCTCCTCCTCCTCCTCCTCCTCCTCCTCCTCCTCCTCCTCCTCCTCCTCCTCCGCATCTCCGCCTCCTCCTCCTCCTCCTCCTCCTCCTCCTCCTTCTCCTCCCCCTCCTGGTCGTCGTCGATGTCTTTCGGGGTCGGCGGCACTGGCCGTCAGGCCTTCACAATCGTGACGTCGGGGGTCTGGGCAGATGGGGTCCGAGCAGATGGGGTCGGAGGATTCCACCGCATCGCCGACGCATCGGGCGATGCATCGGCACCGCATCGGAGACGTCGGTGATGCAGCATCGGCCCTGAGACCCGACGTTGCAAGAAAGAATTGCAGCATCGCAAGAATCACGACCAGAGCCCCAGACCCCATCTTTCTGCGCCACTTTTCGAGCTCGATCGATCCGAGAGGGTCTCGGGGCCCGAAACTGGGCGCAAAAACGCCCGGCGCTGAAAAATTGCAGCGCCAGGATCTCAGGGGGCGGCGTCGGCGTGGAGGAAATCGGGCTCCACATTGAGCTGCAGCGCCGATGCATCGGCGATGCATCGGCGATGCGGCGTGATCCTCCGGACCCCCTCTGGGAGGCCTAGGATCTCCCAGGCGAACCTGGCCGTGGCAACGAGGGCCCGCTTGGGAGAGCCCCCAAAAAGCTCAAATCCAAGCCCCAAAAACAGCCCAAATCCAAACGTGCTCGCGTCCAGGTGGCCCTTGCTGGGCCCGGTATCCCCAGACCCCCTCGAGCCATGACAAATCACGACGGGAGGTTTTTCTATATTTTCGGCCTCTGGGGGCCCTCACCGGCCCTCGGGGCCGTCAAAAAACGACTCGGGATGAAAGGCCGGAACTGGCGAATGGGTAAGGACCTCTGGGGGTCGCGCAATGAAAAAAATCATGACGTCTGGGGTCTGGGTCTCGAACTTTTCCGGGGGACTGGTCTTCCAACGGGACCGTGTCCTGGCGCCCACGGAACCTGAAAACAGCCCCATGCATGGAACTGGCAGCGCGCGCAAGTGGGGCAGGGGCAGGGGGGGAAGGCTTCTCAGAAGGCGGCTGCTCCTCAGAAGGCGCGGGCTCAGATACAAGACCATCGCCCTCTAAGAAGCAGCCTCCTCCTCGGAAGCCTTCCCCCCTCCCCCGATGCCCCACTTGTGCGCGCCGCCGCTGGAAGCCGACAAACTCCCAAGGAAGCCTCCGTCTCAGTGTGCCCTGGCCGCGGGGGGAGGTCTGGCTCTCTCGGGGATCGGGTCTCGGGCGGCCGCTCGGGACAGGGCGGGCACCCCACCCTCGGCGAGGGGTGATGGGCCTGTTTTCCACCACCACCAACACCACCATAAGTTGGAGGGGGAGGGGGTCCTCCTCCACCTCCTCCTCCTCCTCCTGCTCCTCTTCGTCCTCCTCCTCCTCGTCCTCCTCCTCCTTCCCCCCTCCAACTTATGGTGGTGGTGGTGGTGGAAAACAGGCCCATCAAGGGGCAGCTGCAGAAGGGCGCCCCGCAGCGGAAAACCTGCTGCGAGCACCCAGGCACCACGGGCGGGACCAGGACAAGGACAAAGCCGCTCCAGAGCGTTCCGGAACGCTCTCAGAGCGCCCAGGAGCGCTCTGAGAAGGCCGCGGCGCCCGAGACATCCTCCAGAGCAGCCGGATCTTAGAGATTCTGAATGTATCCTCGCCCGATGCTTTGAACAGAGACCGGCCGTCGCGGCATTCCTATAGGCCTACCACGACATTTTCCCAGAACCAAAAAATGTTCGAATAACCGTCTGCGGGCGATAATAACCCCCCTGGGAATATAAAGTTCGCGGTTCCCGCGGGGATAATAAAGGATTTTCCCGGGGAAGGTATGTTATGATTCGTGATGAAGATGAAGATGACGACGATGATGGAGGAGGTAGAGGTTAAACCAGGCGCACGACAGAAGCCTGACTCGAGCGATCTCGAGGCTCGTGACTACTTGCCACACGTTCCTGACTCGGGAGCGGCTAAGAAAATGAACATCCCGTGGCCCTGCCGCACGGTCGTAACGTGGGCAAACTCAACTGGTGAGAATCCCACTGCCCTGCCACACGCTCATGATTGCGGAAGCTGGTGTGGTGAGACCACCATGGCCATGCTCAGCGTTTTTGATGATGCTGCTAATCGACATGATTTGATAGCAACTTCGATCCCAGCAACTTTCCCATGGATTATTAAGTTCGGCCTCCACGCCTTCCCCACAGATGAACCCCTGTGGTCGGGGATAAAGAATTAGAGGGGGTTTCAAAGGGGGGGTTCTTGAATATCGCCCGCACTCGGTTAACACAAATTATCCCAG
Organism: Prorocentrum cordatum; assembly: GCA_963575745.1. Lineage (NCBI taxonomy): Eukaryota > Dinophyceae > Prorocentrales > Prorocentraceae > Prorocentrum > Prorocentrum cordatum. The sequence goes on from CAUYUJ010015982.1 coordinate 582,047, forward strand.
TGCGACCCGACCTAGGAGTTGGAGCCCCTAGGAAAGCAGCACTAGTAGCAACAGTAAAGCCAAGCTAAAACTAAGCTAAAGGTAAGCTAAAGCTAAGCTGAAGCTAAGCTAAAACTAAACTACAGCTAAGCTAAAGCTAAGCGAAAGCTAAGCGGAAGCTAAGCGAAAGCTAAGCTAAAGCTAAGCGAAAGCTAAGCTAACGATAAGCTACAGCTAAGCTAAAGCTAAGCTAAAGCTAAGCTAATGCTAAGCTAAAAGCTAAGCTAAAGCTAAGCTGAAGCTGAGCTAAAGCTGAGCTAAATCTAAGCTAAAGCTAAGCTAAAGCTAAGCTGAAGCTAAGCTAAAACTAAGCTGAAGCTAAGCTGAATCTAAGCTAAAGCTAAGTTAAAGCTAAGTTACTTCCAAGCTATAATTAAGCTAATGATAAGGTAAAGTTAAGCTGAAACTAAGCTAAAGCTAAGGTAAAGCTAAGCTAAAGCTAAGCTAAGGCTAAGCTAAAGCTAAGCTAAATCTAAGCTAAAGCTAAGCTAAAGCTAAGCGCAAGCTGAGTTAAAGTTAGGCTAAAGCTAGACTACAGCTAAGCTAAAGTTAAGCTACAGCTAAGCTAAAGCTAAAGCTAAAGCTAAAGCTAAAGCTACAGCTAAAGCTCCCAAGGAACTGGGGGAACCACGGAGCGGATACTGGGGGAACCGCCTGGGGCGATATCCACTGCCCGGCCCCGTTAAGGTATAAAGTAAGAACCCTCTAGGCAGAGCCTAGGTAGGGAACAATGTTCTTAGAACATAAACCCGATGCGTTCAAGCAAGCCAGTCCCAGCCAAGAATAGTATGTCGTGGAAGCCACCCAAAAAATCTTAGAGCAGTGTTTGGTGGGCCTATAGGTACCCCAGGACGCCTCGCCACTGCTCGAGTGTTATCCTCGTCGGTCGAGGGAAAGAGAGCACCTCCGCTGTGAGCTTTTGACCCAGTGTATCTTCCTCGCTAGTTGACTATATGTGCGTCTCTTCCCGTCAAGTCTCGTGGGCATCGTTTCTGGATGGGACGGTGGGGATACTTTTTTTGGTCGCAGGCAGACGCGTAAAGCAGTCGCCGAGAGGGGGTCCGGGGCGCGACGGTGGGGATACTTTTTTGATGGACGGCTCCAAGGAAAAGTCCAGGAAGCGGGGCGGGCGCGGCTGGGGCACAGGGCGAGATAATTGGTTACGAAAGCGCCTAGGCCGACGCAACAGGTGCACCTGCAAGAGGCAATATGCCCATATGCCCCTCATTGAGATGCGAGCGACCCGGGAACGGGGACGCAAGCACCAGACAAAGTCACGACGGGACATTTTGCGCTAGTTTCGGCCTCTGGGGGCCCTCGCTGGGCCTTGGGGTCGTGGAAAAACGACTCAGGATGCGGAGCCTTTCCCGGGGAAGGGGTCCGGACCTCAGGGGGCCGCGTCATGAAAAAATCATGGCGTCGGGGGTCTGGGGAGAGAGACACCTACGCTGTGAGCTTTTGACCCAGTGTCTCTTCCTCGCTAGTTGACTATATGTGCGTGTCTCTTCCTCCCTCCCCCCGTCAACTCTCATGGGCATCGTTTCTGGATGGGGGGAGAAGGCTGCGCCAGGGCGGCCCAGGGGCAGCAAAGCGTCAAGAATTCTAGAGAGAGAGAGAGAGATACGCGAAGCGTCAAGAATTGCTTGAAAGAGAGAGAGAGAGATAGAAAAAAAAAAAAAGAGAGAGACCTCCGCTGGGAGTTGTTTGCCCAGTGCGCTGGACCTCTGGGAACCCAGACCCCCTCGAGTCATGAAAAAGTCACGACGGGGCGTTTTTCGCTATTGTCGGCCTCTGGGGGCTTAAGCAGGTTCGTGTCGTGCCGACTTCGGCGTTGGTTTGAGACGCCGCAAGGATCGTTCAACCTTGAACGTTCAAGGTTGAGCGATCAAGAAGGAACGTTCAAGGTGGAACGTTCAACCTTGATGTTTCGGAAACGGCCTATCGTTAACGATAGACCGTTTCCGAAACATCAGATCGTTCAAGGTCGACCGAGTCTGGATCGCCAGAGACGTTCAACGTTGCACGCCAGCGGCAGGGTCGCCGCCAGTCGACACGACGCGAACCGACCGCACCTACCAGGCCACCCCAACCTAACCCGAAGATCCTGAGATGCTGGCGATGCAACTGTTTTTCGCAACGGGCGTTTTCGCTCCATTTCGGGCCCCAGGACCCTCACAGATCTGTCCGGCTCGAGAAATGGCGCAGAAAGATGGGGTCCAGGGCTCCGGTCGTGATTTTGTTCGCAATGCCGGGTCTCAGGGTTTGAGGGGGGCACAGCCCATCCCGTATCATAAGGATGCGCGGCAAGGATGCAAGGACCTGAAGGCCATGTCGACGAACTGCGGGCGTGGGCGCGGCCAGCGAAAGCGGCCAAGGGTGGGCCGAAGGGGAAGGATGCGAGGGTACCCTTGGCAAATCGCTCATCCTTACCATGCAGGTTGACTGTATGGGTTCCATCTGTCTTTTTAATGTTCGGGGAATCCGCCCACACTGGGAATCGAGGGCAAACCAGGGCCTTTGGGTCAACCCAGATGCGGTGGTCTGTTGGGTGGTCGCTGAGATCCGACTTTGCGAAAAAATTGCACCATCGAAAAAAAACACGACCGGAGCTCCAGACCCCATCTCGCTGCGCTATTTTCCGAGCCGGCTCGATCTGTGAGGGTCCCGAGGCCCGACATGGAGCGAAAACACAAGTTGTGAACAAAAGTGAGGAACGTCCGAAAACTTCCGAAAAGCGGCGACGGCGGCGACTTCTCCCAGGATCGCCTGGGCTGGTTGGCCGCCCCGGGTGCAAGACGGGCCCCAGAGGCCGAAAAATTACGGAGAGAACCGCCCGGATCAAAAAGCACGTGCCGTCGGAGACCTGCGCTCGCTATCGGCCGGACGAAGAAAACACCCGAAAACCGCCGAGCGCCGAGCGGCCGCGGCGGCTTCGTGCACTGATCGCTTGGTGTCCCGGGCTGAACCCTGGGCCGCGCTCGCCACCGAGACCAGCAGGAACCCATCCAGTGGTACGCTTAGGTCGGGCGTGTCCTCCGAAAGGCCGATCTTGGACGAAAATCAAAAATAGTCACAAAACAAATGTTTTAAAAACATGACCAAACATACTCAAAACATCGCCCCCCGACTATTCCTTACTGTTTTGAAATAAATAATCCTCCTGCAGAGGGACAGGCCCGACTTACTGGTACGCCGGAGCGCCGTCCTGTGCGGGGTGGCGCTCGGGCGTGCCAACGCCCAGGGGTCGGCGGTGGTCCACGCTTCCCCTCTGCACTCCCAGGACCCCCGACGTCATGACTTTTTCATAAGGCGTCGACCCCCAGAGGAAGCCTCGCCCCGTATCCCGAAACCGACTCTTCATCCCCAGGCGTTCTCTGCAAAGGTCCCGAGGCCCGGTCAGGGCCCCCAGAGGACGGACTTTACGATTCTTGTCATGATTCGAAGGTTTCGATCCCACCGAAGTGATCGCCAGCTCCCCAGCTCGTCCCCGGGCCGTGCTCGCGCCCGCTGCCGGCGCCACCGGCCAGGGGTCGGCCCCCTACCCAGACCCCCGACGTCATAATTTTTTCATGACGCGACCCCCAGAGGTCTCGACCCATTCCCCAGGACAGGTTTCTCGTCCGGAGTCGTTTTTTGACGCCCCCGAGGGCCGGTAAGGGCCCCCAAAGGCCGAAAATAGCAAAACACCTCCAGTCGTGATTTTTGTCATGACTGGAGGAGGCCTGGGTATACCTTCGGTTCTCGGTGGCGGTGGTCCAGGCTTCCTCCGCCATGGCGCTCCTCTCTGTGGGCCCGCCGAGCGGTGCCCGCTCCCCCCCCCGCCTCCTCCTCCTGCTCCTCCTCCTCCTCCTCCTCCTCCTCCTCCTCCTTCTCCTCCTCCTCCTCCTCCTCCGCCTCCTCCTCCTCCTCCGCCTCCTCCTGCTCCTCCTGGAGCCAGGGCGCCGGCGATCCGCTCGGCACGCTCGAGGTGCAGAGGGGGGAGGCTCTCGCTCGCTCTGCCACGCTCGCTCGAGGCCGCTCTCTGGGCCGTGGCCGCTGGAGGAGGAGGCGGAGGAGGAGGAGGAGGAGGAGGAGGAGGAGGAGGAGGCGGAGGCGGAGGAGGAGGAGGCGGAGGCGGAGGAGGAGGAGGAGGAGAGACGGAGGCGGAGGAGGAGGAGGGAGAGAGGCAGGGAGGGAGGGAGGAGGGAGGAGGAGGAGGAGGGAGGGAGGAGGAGAGCAGGAGGAGGAGAGGGAAGGAGGAGCCGGAAGAGGCGGCTTCCTCCCCGCCTGCGCCGGCCCCCGGGCTCGAGGGCGCCGGGCCGCGCGCGCCCGCGGCCGGCGCCGCCTCCCGCGCGCCGGGCGCGGCGGCCAGGGCGCGCGCCGCCGCCTCGTGCGCGCCGGGGGCCTGCGCGGCCGGGGCGCTGCGGAAGGGGCGCGCGCCCTCCCGGCGGGAGGGCGTGCCACAGCGCCCTCCCAGGACGTGCTCGCGTGGTGAACAAGCTGGAGATCCGACGTTGCGAAAGCATTGTAACCCAGACCCCCGACGTCGTGATTTTTTCGGGACGCGACCCCCGCAAGTCCGGACTCGCTGCCCAGGACCGGCTTTTCATCCCGAGTCGTTGTTTGACGTGCTCGCGTCGTGAACGCCTCCACCGTACACCATTACCCACGCAGTATGGCCAACAAGCGTCCGCCGCCGAGCATGCGCTGTAAGATGTCTGAGCGCGCGCGTCGGTTAGGTCGGGCATGTCCCCCTACAGGCCGCTTTGAGACCGGGTTGAGAACGTTTTCATGACGCGACCCCTGCAAATCTGGACCCACTGCCCAAGACCGGTTTTTCGTCCTGAGTCGTTTTTTTGACGGTCCCGAGGCCGGGTGAGGGCCCCCAGAGGCCGAAAATAGCGAGAAAGCTCCCGTCGCGATTTTTTCACAACGCGAGGGGGTCTGGGAACATCGCGAGAAATCACCAGCACCGATGCAGAGTTTCACCTCCCAGGAGTTGCATCCCAGTCGGGGGGCCTGCTCAGGCCATAGCTGGGACTGCCCAGCGGTAATGGGGATATGCGAGACCCAGACCCGCGAGCTCATGACTTTTTCATGAAGCGACCCCCAGAGGTCCGGACCCGTTCCCCGGGACCCGTTTTTCAACCTGAGTGGTTCTTTGACGGTCCCGAGGCCCAGGTAGGGCCCTTCCAATGTAAAAAAAAAAGCAAAAAAACAAAAACAAAAAAAAAACAAAAAAAAAAAAAAAAACGTGAGTTTTGTTTACAACGCGAGGGGGTCTGGGGACGATGCTGACCCCAAGGAGCGGGCGACAGCTGCAGACACCTCCGCCACGCCTCCCAGGCCCCCTCGCGCCGTCACGAAGGTCACGACGGGCGGTTTTGGGGCTGTCCTGGGGCCCTCACTGGGCCCCTGGATCGGCTCTTCATCCCCAGTCAACTCGGGATGAAAGACTGGTCCAAGGGAACGGGTCGAGACCACTAGGGATCGACGCTGTGAGAAATCACATCGTCGAATCCTGGGTCCACCTCGCCAGAGGGGGGACGATCAGGGAGGACCAGCCCGAGGGGAAACCATCGGGCTCGAGTCGGCGATACGTCGCCGACAGGTCGGCGACAGGCCCCCGATGGCGAGACCCCACGCTCCTGGGCGGGGCGAGCCGCGGGGACCGCGGGGTCGATGCTTCCCCCCGACGAGGCCGTCCCCTCCTGTCGCTGCCCCCGAGCGCTGCAGGCGGCCGCTCGGAGAGATCCAATCCAGGCGTCCCCGAAGCGCCGCTCGGCGATGCGCGGCTGATGGAAACCATGCCCCAAAAAATCTCCGCAAAGATCGGGCGGCCTTCGAAGCATCCCAGGGCGCCCGCCGCCTTGGTTTTTGTCAAGACGCCGCCCCTGGAAGTCGGAAGTCCCGACCTTGTTACCCGGGGCCAGTCTTCCGTCCCGAGCCGTCAACTTGGTGGTCGCGGGGACCAGCGAGGGTCCGCAGAGACCGAAGACTGCGAGGAAGCTCCGGCGTAATGTTTCAATGCGTTGGAGGCTTGGGAACGTCCGAAAAAACATTCGAAAGGCGGCGGCGGCTTCCTCCACGGATTTGCGCGCCCGAAACAGGCACGGACAAATCAAGCACGATGCCTGGCAGCGAATGTTCCCCAATGCCGACAAGAGCCGCTGTCGGCCAGGCGGCCTCGCCGTCTCAGATGGACAACGTCCATGGCGACGCCGACTGCGAGCCCCTCTCAAAATGGGCAGGACCTGCCTGCTGTCAGCCCTGGTGGCCTGATCTGTCTATCGGGCTGGAGGCCTCTTGTCCGCAACCGCCCCGTTGCGCGGCACGCAACCCGCGGCGGGTTGCCACGGAGCTCAACACGCAGATTGACAACGTACGCTCGGCGCGGTACGCTCGCCCAAAACCGTGGGCCGACACGCTGAGCCGACACGCAGCGTGCTGACACGGTCTCTTTGAACACGGTGCGCGCCGCGCGTCAAAACAATCGTACACGGTGTTTTTCGTTGTCGTTTTGTTCTCCTTTTCCCTCGCTTTTATCGTCAATCCGCTTTTGCTGCAAGACGACGTCGAAACGAAAACGGTCCACGGAATCGCCCAAACACCGTTCCGGTCCAGCCCTGAGGCGCACCAAAGCAGCTATAGGCTCTGGTCCGCTCGCTCGCTCGCTCGCCGCGCGCGCGGGCCCAAGCCTCGGCATCCTCGCCGCCGTCGTCGGCGGGCAGGGCCGCGTATGCCTTCCCTGGAGCCGGCGCCGGCGAGGCCATCGCCCGCCCTCACGGCCCGCGGCTGCAGCCCGACGGCATCCGCCGGGGAGGGGGGGGGGAGGAGAGAGAGCCAGGAGGAGAGCGGAGGGGGAAGGGCGGAGGAGGAGGAGGAGGAGGAGAAGGAGGAGGAGGAGGAGGAGGAGGAGGACCTGGAGGGAGAGGAGGGAGGGAGGGAGCGAGGAGGAGGGGAGGCGAAGAGAGAGGGAGAGGAGGAGGAGGAGGAGGTGGACGAGGACGAAGAGATGCTGAACCAAACAGGCCCTGCAACAAAAAGTCAGGACGGGGACGCCCCCCGTGGCCCCGGCCCGCGCCCCGGCGCGCAGAGCCGCCTCGCAGGAACACCCCGCCTATTGCCGCCCCGCGTCAACCCGAAGGCCGCGGGGTACAAAGCAAAGCGGGGCGATGACCAGATGTCTGAGAGGGATCCGCTGGGCCGAGGCCCTTGGCCGCCTGGGCCCTCTGCGCTTAGCCGCAGTGAAGCCCCCGGGCATGCGACGTCCTGATTTTTTCAGGGCGGCGTCCCCGGAAGCCTGGACCCCTTCCCCAGGACCGGCTTTCCATCCTGAGTTGTTCTTTGACGCTCCCGAAGCCCGACGAGGGCCTGGGCCCGAAAATCGTCGAAAAAACGCCCGTCCTGATTTCTTCACGACGCGATCATGTCTGGGGCGGCTCTGGCCTCTGGGGCCTTCGACCCCAACTGCTGCGCTTGGGCCAGCTGGAGCCCGAAGGATTGCCAAACGTCGAGGGCACTCGGCCTCGCCCATTGGGAAAGATGTCCAATCCAGAAGATGTTCCGAAGGCGATCTAAGGCTACCAAGCAGCCCGTGTTTCGCGCCCCTGGGGTGCTTGATACGCTTGATAATGGCGCTGCGATTCACGATGGCGTTGGGGAGCGAGCCTCCTGGACGATCGCCCTTGAGGCCTCGGCCCTTCCTGTCCAAAACATATCCTCCACGCGTGGAGCGAAAGAGAAGGATGGAACTGGACGCGGCGGCCATTCTTTCACTCAGTGGCGAAGCACGGCGCCGCGAGCAAAGCGCGCCCGCGAACGCGCCGCGGCCCGAGGGCGCTGCCGGGCCCGGCGATCCTCTAGCCCCAGTCAGCGCAGAGGAAGCTGACCGCAGGGCCGCCGTCTCCGTCGTGAGACTCGTCAGCGGGCCACTCACCCATATCAAATGAATTTGAGCGCCCCGACCTCCACTGAGCCATTGCGCCCAGACTGGGCAATGCGGATCTACTGCAGGGCCGTGCGCTGCGCCGCCTGGCGGGCGATGGCCCAGCAGCCCCCGAGCGCCTCGACGTCGGCCGGGCGCGCCCCCCCCAGCGGCCATCGCGCCCCCCTCGGCACGCCTGCGCGCGCGACTGTTGCCTTCCAGCTCGAACTGCGTGACCCGGCCGATGCGCGCGGACGCCCGGCCCGGGCCGGCCTGCACAAAGACCGCCCTGGCCCCGGAGGAGCTGGTCAGCCCCCCCAGCCCAGGCGCGGGCCATCTGATTCCCAGAGGAGGCCGCAGCCCCAGAACAGGCCGCGCAGCGCAAGGCGGCCTGCAGGCAGTCGATGCACAGGCGGCAGGCGCCTCCAGCCACGGTGTCCGCGAGCACCTGCACAGCGCAGTCCTCGCCGCCTCTGGCCAGCTGCCAGAGCCCGTCGCTGAGCGGGAACGCCCCCCGGGCCTCGGCGATCAGCCTGCGCCCCGCCTCGTAGACCACGACAATCCAGCCCGCTGCGCGCAGGTTGGGGTCGGACTGGCACCCGCGCGATCCGTCCACGAAGATGCGCCCCCATTTCAGGTAGGGGCCGAGCGGTAGCCAGCTGGTGGAGCACTGGAAGAAGTCGCCCACTGGCCGCGTCGGCCGCTGAAATAGCTCAGATACGTCGGGGAAAAGCCCCCTGGCGAACATGCCCGCGAAGGGGCAGCCCAGGCCCTCGACTGCATATGGGCGGCCTACTTCAGCGAGGGTTCAAGGGGCTCGCGCCCCCCTCCGTCGCGGACCTCGCACATCATGCGCCCGCGGTAGAGGGGGCCGCCCTCGTCGCCGCGCAGTTGGCAGTTGGTCGGGACCGAGGGGCCCGCCGCTCCAGGAGATGTTCTGGACCGAGCAGCGCGGCGCCCGCTGGCGGCGCGCGCTCCAAACCGTCGAGCAGCGGCCCCCGAGGTCCAGGATCGGCCGTCAGAAAGGAGGGACACTCCAGACCCGCATGGGCGACCGCCAGATTCGTCGACGGCTGGTTTCGCCTGGCCGGCCCCGCCCGGCCGGTTTCGCCCGGCCGGTTTCGCCGCCCGGCGAAGCCAGACCAGCGAAACCGGCTGCCGCCAGCGAAGCCACGAGCTGCCATCGGCGAAACTGGCCGCCGCCGGCGATACTCCCCGACCCGACCCGCTCGCCAGGGCCCGCCCGCCCGACCCGACCCACCCACTAGGGTTCGCGCGCGTTCGGCCGAGCGCCCCCCGCCCGCCCGACCCGACCCGCCCGATGGCCTGCCCGCCCGGCCCGACCCGCCCGCCAGGGCTCGCGCGCTTGGTCAAGCGCGCCCCGCACTTCAACGCCCCGCCCCACCGACCCGATTCGAGCGTTAGGCTCGCCCGCCCGACCCAACCCGCCCCGCCCGTCAGGGCCCGCCCGCCCGACGCGACCCGCGCGCTCGGGCCCGCCCGCCCGACCCGGCACGCCCCGCCTGCTAGGGCCCGCCCGCCCGACCCGACCCGCCCGCCAGGGTTCGCGCACGCTCGGTCGAGCGCGCCCCACACTCCAACGTGCCGCCCGCCCGCCCGACCCGACCCGCCCGCTAGGGCGCGCCGGCCCGACCCGACCCGACCCGCTCGCCAGGTTCCGCCCGGCCCGACCCGACCCGCCCGTTTCAAGGTTCGCGCGTGCTCGGTCGAGCGCGCCCCGCGCTTGAACGCCCCGCCCGCCCGACCCGGCCCGCCCGCCAGGGCCCGCCCGACCCGGCCCGACCCGCGCGCTCGGGGCTAGGGCCCGAACGATCCGACCCGCCCGTCAGAGCTCGCGCGCGCTTGGTCGAGCGCGCCCCACACTTCAATGTCCCGCCCGCCGAACCCGACCCGCGCGATAGGCCCGCCCGACCCGGCCCGCCCCGCCCCGCCCGCCCGACGCGACCCGCGCGGCATAGGGCCCGCGCGACCCGACCCGGAACGCCCCGCCCGCGCCCGCCCGCCCGACCCGATCCGCCCGCCAGGGTTCGCTCGCGCTCGGCCCCGACCCGACCCGCCCGCTAGGGCCCGCCCGCCCGACCCGACCTGGCCCGCTCGCTAGGTTCCACCCGCCCGGCCCGACCCGCCGTTTTCAAGGCCCGCGCGTGCTCGGTCGAGCGCGCCCCGCACTTGAACGCCCCGCCCGCCCGACCCGACCCGCCCGCCAGGGCCCGCCCGACCCGGCCCGACCCGCCCGCTCGGGGCTAGGGCCCGAACGACCCGACCCGCCCGCCAGGGCTCGCGCGCGCTTGGTCGCGCGCGCCGCACAATTCAACGCCCCGCTCAGCCGACCCGACCCGCCCGTCAGGGTCCGCCCGCCCGACCCGAGCTGACCCGCCCGTAAGGGCCTGCCCGCCCGACCCGCCCGCTAGGATTCGCGCGTGCTCGGTCAAGCGCGCCCCACACTGCCCCGCCCGCCCAACCAGACCCGCCAGTCAGGGCCCGCCCGCCCGCCCGCCCCGCCCCGACCCGACCCGCTAGGGTCTGCCCGCGCGACCCGACCCGCCAGTCAGGTCTCGCGCGTGCTCGGTCGAGCACGCCCCACACTCTGAAGCTCCGCCCGCCCGACCCCGCCCGCCCGCCATGGCCCGCCCGCCCGACCCGACCCGACCCGCCCGCCAGGGCCCGCCCGCCCGCGGCGACGACGGCGTCGGCGAAACCGGCGAAGGCGAAACCAGCGCCGGCGAACAGCCGCCGGCGAAA